>CM070096.1:10052500-10527500 GCA_036178185.1 Liparis tanakae | reverse complement strand
AGTTCTTTTAGGTATTGGGGGGGCATGTCCATGAATGCACTGAGTGAGGAGGGAGAGCTTATACTCAATTATGTGTGGGATGGGGAGCCTGTGTAGTGATTTCAGAACGGGGGTGATGTGATCATATTTCCGGACTCTTAGCAGGATCCTGGCAGCGCTGTTCTGGATATATTGTAATCTCTGGATGTTATTGTTTGAGATTCCGGTGAGGAGAGCATTACAGTACTCCAGCCTGGATGATACAAAGGCATGGACAAGTTTCTCTGCATCTGCTAGGGTGAGTGTTGGACGGAGTTTGGCGATGTTCCTGAGGTGATAGAAAGCTGTCTTGCGGAGGTGTTTGATGTTGGTGTCAAAAGTGAGATTGGAGTCCATTTTAACACCAAGGTTGGTGACAGATATGGAGAGAGGTACGTTTTGACCCGAGAAGGTAATGCAGGTGATGGTGGAAGAGCAGAGTTGATGTGGTGTCCCAACTAGGATGGCTTCTGTTTTTGAACTGTTAAGCTGAAGAAAATTGAGTTTCATCCATGTCTCTATGTCCTCCAGGCAGGTGGTGAGTGTGGATATAGAGTGGGAATCAGAAGAAGTGGGGGTTGTCCTCATATAGAGCTGTGTGTCATCAGCATAGCAGTGGTAGGATACCCCATGCCTGCTGATTATATTTCCCAGGGGAAGCAGATAGAGGGTGAAGAGAGTGGGGCCCAGCACTGAGCCCTGGGGGACACCGCAGGTGACGTTGTGGGTGTATGATTTTGCTTTGCCCAGGGTAACGTATTCCGTTCTGTCGGATAGATATGAGTTATATCAGTTATGTATTTTATCAGAGAGTCCAATAGTGTATTTCAGATGGTGAAGGAGGATGTTATGGTCAATTGTATCAAAAGCAGCTGTTAGGTCCAGGAGGATGAGTAGAGATGGGGAACCGGTATCTGCTGCCATCATGAGGTCATTTGTGACCCTGACCAAGGCTGTTTCAGTGCTATGGCCAGGGCGGAAACCAGACTGAAACTTCTCGAAAAGGTTATTGTCTTTGAGATGATCGTGAGAGCAGAGCAGAGCAGAGCAGAGAGCAGAGCAGAGGACTGATTTTCCCAGCTGCTCCTGAACGCATCGTCTCAACGCGCCGGTAAGCTCCGCAGCTACAGCATGTCTCTTCCTTCTCTCCCTCTCTTTCCGTCTTGCTCAGTGTGTCTCATGTATAGTTATCTCCCTGCCTCCCTTAATGATAACGGTACATGCAACAAGTGCAGTTTATTTGCTAGGTTGGAGGCAGGTCTAAGTGGGTTAGATGCACGGCTCCGCGCCATCGAAACTCAGCCAGCTATGCTAGTTAGCCCGCCCTCTCCCGTAGCCGGTGCGGAGCCACAGGTAGTTACTAGCTCTTCTCCAGTGGTATCCGACCAGCCGGACGGATGGGTAACTTCTCGCAAGAGTAATAAGTCTAAACGGAAGCCTGCTGTGTACCAACCACTTCACGTTTCGAACAGCTTTTCCCTGCTCAGCAACACACCTGCTGAGGAGCATACCCTGGTTATCGGGAGCTCTATAGTCAGGAACGTGAAGATAGCGAAGCCGCGGACCAGGGTAGTGTGCCTCCCGGGGGCCAGAGCGGGCGACGTGGAGTCTTGTATGAAGCTGCTGGCTAAGGATGAACGTAGGTACAGTCAGATTGTAATACATGCCGGTGGTAACGACGCCCGAGCCCGTAGGTCGGAAGTCAGTAAAATGAATGTGGAATCGGTGTGTGCTTATGCCAAGACGTTGTCGGACACCGTAATTTTCTCTGGCCTTCTCCCAAATTTGCAAACTGACGAATTATATAGCCGTATGTCGTCTTTCAACCGCTGGCTGTCGAAGTGGTGCCCAGCGAATAAGGTGGGCTACGTAGACAACTGGAAGACTTTCTGGGGAAAACCTGATCTGATGAGGAGGACGGCGTCCATCCCACGTTGGAAGGAGCGTCTCATTTCTGCGAATATGACCACGTTGATCACCGGACCTAATCCATGACAATCCGGGGTTCAGATCAGGAACCGGGAGCAGAGTTGTAGTTTAACACCCTTCTCTGCTCTTCTTGTCGAGCAGTTACCCATCCATTACTCTAGAATAGAGACTGTGAAGACTGTGTCTGTCCCACGGCCACTTAAATTAAATAAATCTAAAGTAAACACAAGAGGAGTCGTACACAATAACCTTATACAAGTTAACACCATTATTTCAGCAGTGCAACAAAACAGGACTATTAAATGTGGTCTCCTAAATATTAGATCTGTCATCTAAAGCTGTTACTAAATGATTTAATAACAGATAATCACATTGATTTATGTTGTCTAACTGAAACCTGGCTACGCCATGAAGAATATGTCTGCCTAAATGAGTCGACTCCTCCAAGTCATGTTAATACTCACATTCCTCGAGACACCGGTCGAGGAGGTGGAGTAGCAGCCATCTTTGACTCGAGCCTTTTAATAAATCCTAAACCTAAATTAAATTACAACTCATTTGAAAGCCTTGTTCTTAGTCTTTCACATCCAACCTGGAAAACATTACAGCCGATTCTATTTGTGATTCTGTACCGGCCACCCGGTCCATATTCGGAGTTTATATCAGAATTTTCAGAATGTATATCAAGTTTGGTTCTTAAAACTGATACAGTTATTATTGTAGGAGATTTTAATATTCATGTGGATGTTGATAATGATTGCCTAGGTACTGCATTCATCTCATTGTTGGACTCGATCGGCTTTCGTCAGAGAGTACAGAAACCCACTCACAGCTTTGGCCACACACTTGATCTTGTTCTTACATATGGCGTTGACATTGAGCATTTGAAGGTCTTCCCACAGAATCCTCTTCTGTCAGACCACAGCCTTATAACTTTTGAGTTTATACTACCGGAGTGTACACCGTTAGTCAAAAGTTTCTACACCAGATGTCTAACTGACAGTGCTATAGCTAAATTTAAAGAAGCGATTCCTTCTGCACTTCATTCAATACCATGTATATGTATATAACAGAGGACTCCTGGTCTAACTTTAGTCCGTCCCAGATTGATCATCTTGTTGATAGTGCCACAGGCTCACTGAGAATGACACTGGACTCGATAGCCCCTCTGAAGAAGAAGACAGTGAGGAAGAGAAGGTTTGCTCCCTGGTATAACCCTCAGACCCGCACATTAAAGCAAACGTCACGAAAGCTTGAAAGCATTTGGCGTTCAACTAATCAGGAAGAATCCCGCTTAGTTTGGCGAGATAGTCTTAAAACTTATAAGAAGGCCCTCCGCAATGCCAGAGCAGAATATTACTCATCAGTAATAGAGAAGAATAAGAACAACCCTAGGTTTCTCTTTAGCACTGTAGCCAGGCTGACAGAGAGTCACAGCTCTGTTGAGCCCAGTATTCCTATAGACCTCAGTAGTTATGACTTTATGAACTTCTTCAATGAGAAGATTTTAACTATTAGGGACAAGATTAATAATCTCTTGCCCTTAACCAGTGCCAATCTGTCCTCAAGTGGAATGGCTTTGGAAACCCCTGTATGTCCTGGTGTATATTTAGATGGCTTTTCTCCCATCAACCGTGACCAATTATCTTCAATGGTTTCTACTTCTAACACGTCTACCTGTCTCTTGGACCCTATCCCGACTAGGCTGCTTAAAGACGTTTTGCCTTTAATTGGCAGCTCTCTTTTGGATATTATTAATGTGTCTTTGTTAACAGGCCATGTACCACATTCCTTCAAAGTAGCTGTAATTAAACCTCTCCTGAAGAAGCCCACTCTGGATCCAGAGGTTTTGGCTAACTACAAACCTCCCCTTCTAATCTCCCCTTCATCTCAAAGATCCTTGAGAAAGCGGTCGCAAATCAGTTGTGTGACTTTCTACATCAGAATAGTTTATTTGAAGAGTTTCAGTCAGGATTTAGGAAACACCACAGCACAGAGACAGCACTGGTGAAGATTACGAATGACCTCTTAATGGCAGCAGATAAAGGACTCATCTCTGTACTGGACTTGTTAGACCTTAGTGCTGCATTCGACACCATTGACCATAACATCCTATTACAGAGACTTGAGCAGTCGATTGGTATTTCAGGCACCGCACTAAGTTGGTTTGAATCCTATTTATCAGATCGATCTCAGTTTGTATTTGTAAACGATGAAGCCTCGATGACCACCAACGTTAGTCACGGAGTTCCACAAGGTTCTGTGCTTGGACCAATTCTATTTACCTTATACATGCTTCCTTTGGGCAATATTATCAGGGAACACTCTATAAACTTTCATTGTTATGCAGATGATACTCAACTATATCTATCGATAAAACCAGAGGAGACTAACCAACTCACTAAAATTCAAGCATGTCTTAGTGACATAAAAACATGGATGACCGGCAACTTCTTGATGTTAAACTCAGACAAAACCGAAGTAATTCTACTCGGCCCTGAGCACCTCAGAGATCAATTATCTGGTGATGTGATTTCTGTAGATGGCATTACTCTAGCATCCAACACCACTGTAAAGAATCTCGGCGTTATCTTTGATCGGGACTTGTCCTTTAACTCCCACATAAAGCAAATCTCAAGGACTGCATTCTTCCATCTACGTAATATTTCAAAAATCAGGCACATCTTGTCTCAAAAAGATGCAGAGAAATTGGTTCACACGTTCTTTACTTCGAGACTGGATTACTGCAACTCCTTATTATCAGGCTGCACTAATAAGTCTCTTAGGTCCCTCCAGTTGATCCAGAATGCTGCAGCTCGTGTTCTCACTAAAACTAAGAAAAGAGATCACATTACTCCTGCACTAGCTGCTCTGCACTGGCTCCCTGTAAAATCAAGAATCACTTTTAAAATTCTTCTCTTAACTTACAAAGCCTTAATTGGTGATGCACCATCATATCTTAAAGAGCTTGTAGTACGTATCGCCCCACCAGAGAGCTGCGCTCACTAAATGCGGGGCTACTTGTAGTTCCGAGAGTCTTAAAATGTAAAATGGGAGCCAGAGCCTTTAGTTATCAAGCTCCTCTTTTATGGAACCAACTTCCAATTTCAGTCCGGGAGGCAGACACAGTCGCCACATTCAAAAGTAGACTTAAGACTTTCCTCTTTGGCAGAGCTTATAGTCAGGGCTGAATCAGGTTTGCCCTGGTCCAGCCCCTGGATATGCTGGTATAGGCTTATAGCTGCTGGGGATGTTTAGGATGCACTGATCGCCTCTCTCCTCTTTTCTTTCTCCTATGGATGAATCTTCATCTCTCCATCACACATGACTAACTCTGCTTTCTCCCCGGAGTCCTTCTGACTTCACGTCTCATGGGGTCATCGGACCCTATGAGACGGCATAGATCCCATCTGCTGATGGACCATCGATGGTTGGATCGTGAGTTCCTGTCACCAGCTGTGCCACTGCCCTGCTGGGACTCCGCCCACTCCTCCACTTGGGAGGTCTCCAAACTCTCCATCGTGGAATATGCCTAAATATGAACTATTGATAAACTCTGTCAGATTCCTTGAATGTATTTTAACTCTAAATATGTCCTTCTGTACACATTACATCTATTGCATCTGTCCATCCTGGAGAGGGATCCTCCTCTGTTGCTCTCCTGAAGGTTTCTTTCCCTTTTTTCCCCCTGAAGGGTTATTTGGGAGTTTTTCCTGGTCCGATGTGAGGTTTTGGGGCAGGGATGTCTATGTGTACAGATTGTAAAGCACTCTGAGACAAATTTGTAATTTGTGAAACTGGGCTATACAAATAAACTGAATTGAATTGAAGTTGTGCTGCAACTGCCTTTTCTAGAACTTTGGACAGAAATGGAAGATTTGAAATGGGCCTGTAGTTGGAAAAAAACTCTGGATCCAGGGTGTTTTTGTTTAGTAGTGGTCTGATGACAGCAGTTTTCAACGCAGATGACACTGCCATGTATATTGGGTTAATAGAAGATTCCTCAAAAGATAGCATAGTCCGACTAAAGCAAGATTCGAATTATACCATCATGTAAACGCACTGACAGTCACCTCATTTACAGATTTTCTCGATTGATTACACACAAAAAGTGGAACTTCTAACACAATGACCACAACTTGTAATTTATGTGCCAACTCCCTAAACAAATTCTGCTAAACTACAAGCACAAATATATAGCTTTAGACACAGATTTAAATTGTAAGCCACACTTTCTTCAAAACACTAAACACCATCCTCTCTACTTTGCACACGTCACCAATGACAACGCCTCCTTGTGTTCAGTCAGAACACACTGCTACTCAATTGGCAAAACTTCCATTTCCACGGCTGTTGTGCAATTTGGAATCGAGGATTTAGATATATAAGGGCCACAGGTGACCTCCTGATTTACATTACATTACATGATTTGACTTGATTTGAAGAAGAATGGATGAAAATATGGAAGGTATAGGAGAGGCAGAAGAGTGAGGGGAGGAGGACAAGGAGGGGAGCAGGCCCCGGAAGCAGCACAGGAGCGGAGCTGTACAATGAAAAGGTGAAGAACAATAGGGACATATTGAAAATACTCATTAATTGTGTCATGTTTTTGGGTAAGCAGGAACTTTCATCTTCATCATCACGGTGACAATGCCCTTTTTAGTGAACACACGCCTGATTATACTGCGTCTCTGTCTAACGGTATAGTGTCTAGACTCTAGAGCCATGGCGTCATAATGATAGTAATAAGAGGTGGATTAATTTGGGTTGGATTGTGTAGGACCTCACTGAAGGCCCAAGCCCCAGACCCACGGCCCGCCACTGGTAGAAAGTCACACAACTGATTTGCGACCGCTTTCTCAAGGATCTTTGAGATGAAGGGGAGATTAGAAGGGGAGGTTTGTAGTTAGCCAACACCTCTGGATCCAGAGTGGGCATCTTTAGGATAGGTTTAATTACAGCTACTTTGAAGGAATGTGGTACGTGGCCTGTTATCAAAGACACATTGATAATATCTAATAGAGAGCTGCCAATTAAAGGCAAAACGTCTTCAAGCAGCCTTGTCAGGATGGGGTCCAAGAGACAGTTAGACGTGTTGGAAGTAGAAACCGTTGAATGGGAGAAAAGCCATCTAAATATAGAAGGGCATACAGCGGTTTCGAAGGCCATTGCACTTGAGGACAGATTAGCAATGCTTAAGGGCAAGTGATTATGAATCTTGTCCCTAATAGTTAAAATCTTTTCATTAAAGAAGTTCATAAAGTCATTACTACTGGTCTATAGGAATACTCGGCTCCACAGAGCTGTGACTCTCTGTTAGCCTGGCTACAGTGCTAAAGAGAAACCTAGGGTTGTTCTTATTCTTCTCTATTACTGATGAGTAATATTCTGCTCTGGCATTGCGGAGGGCCTTCTTATAAATTTTAAGACTATCTCGCCAAACTAAGCGGGATTCTTCCCGATTAGTTGAACGCCAAATGCTTTCAAGCTTTCGTGACGTTTGCTTTAGTTTGCGGGTCTGAGGGTTATACCAGGGAGCAAACCTCCTCTTCCTCACTGTCTTCTTCTTCAGAGGGGCTATCGAGTCCAGTGTCATTCTCAGTGAGCCTGTGGCACTATCAACAAGATGATCAATCTGGGACGGATTAAAGTTAGACCAGTAGTCCTCTGTTATATTGAGACGTGGTATTGAATCAAATGCAAGAAGGATTCGCTTCTTTAAATTTAGCTACAGCACTGTCAGTTAGACATCTGGTGTAGAAACTTTTGAATAACGGTGTACACTCCGGTAGTATAAACACAAATGTTATAGGGTTGTGGTCTGACAGAAGAGGATTCTGTGGGAAGACATTCAAATGTGCAATGTCAATGCCATATGTAAGAACAAGATCGAGCATGTGGCCAAAGCTGTAAGTGGGTTTCTGTACTCTGACAGAAGCCAATCGAGTCCAAAAATGAGATGAATGCAGCACTAAGGCAATCACTATCAACATCCACATGAATATTAAAATCTCCTACAATAATAACTTTATCAGTTTTAAGAACCAAACTTGATATACATTCTGAAAATTCTGATATAAACTCCGAATATGGACCGGGTGGCCGGTACAGAATCACAAATAGAATCGGCTGTAATGTTTTCCAGGTTGGATGTGAAAGACTAAGAACAAGGCTTTCAAATGAGTTGTAATTTAATTTAGGTTTAGGATTTATTAAAAGGCTCGAGTCAACGATGGCTGCCACTCCACCTCCTCGACCGGTGCCTCGAGGAATGTGAGTATTAATATGACTTGGAGGAGTCGACTCATTTAGGCAGACATATTCTTCATGGCGCAGCCAGGATTCAGTTAGACGACATAAATCAATGTGATTATCTGTTATTAAATCATTAGTAACACAGCTTTAGATGACAGATCTAATATTTAGGAGACCACATTTAATAGTCCTGTTTTCTTGCACTGCTGAAATAATGGTGTTAACTCGTATAAGGTTATTCTGTACGACTCCTCTTGTGTTTACTTTAGATTCATTTAATTTAAGTGGCCGTGGGACAGACACAGTCTTCACAGTCTCTATTCTAGAATTGTGGATGGGTAACTGCTCGACAAGAAGAGCAGAGAAGGGTGTTAAACTACAACTCTGCTCCCGGTTCCTGATCTGAACCCCGGATTGTCATGGATTAGGTCCGGTGATCAACGTGGTCATATTCACAGAAATGAGACGCGCTCCTTCCAACGTGGGATGGACGCCGTCCGTCCTTATCAGATCAGGTTTTCCCCAGAAAGTCTTCCAGTTGTCTACGTAGTCCACCTTCAGAGCTGCTAACTCTCACGGTTTTGCCGTGTGACACACGCTTTTGCGTGTTTTCACACGCTCTCACGCCACACAACCAATTTCTCACGGCAAAAGACATTCTGATTTGGGCTGAAGCGCGTTGGCTCCTTTTCAGACTCCGCGACGATAGATGGCGCTCCTTTGCTGCATACACATTAATTGACTCCAAAGAGTCTCGAAGTTAGCAGCAGAAGATGATGTTCAAACAGACACAGCGAGCAGAGACTACGGCAGTGACGTGCGGTGAGGTTCATGGTTGGTGAGGCACTGACTCCTTTAGTGTCAGATTTACAAATATATAAACCCAAAAGGGGCGTATTCAATTGGTACTGGTTATTTCATGTCTCATCAGAATTCTCCACACAACACACGCGCGCACACGCAAACGGTACATTAAAAGTTTGAAGTAAACCTTTTGGCTCCGGCGTTGGTGTACCTGTGTTAATCACGTCCACTTTTGACTGAAAGTCCAGTTTTGAGACATTTTTAAGCTTGTATATATAATCCTCTTCCATATTGGCGGTCTGGCAGCAAAATACAAAAACAAATGGACTCGACTCGCCTTGTGCCAGCATAGAAGAAGAAGCACCAAGTTGGCTCAATAGCGCCCTCTGCAGTGAGGCAGAATATGATGTGCCTCACCCTGCGCCTTTTCACTGCGGCTTTATTTCCCATCAGCGAAACTAAATATGTCACTTATATGTCACTTACCAACATTAAACTGTAATGGTTAAATACCTTAGCCAGACTGGGGAAAATCAGGCCAAATTAACTTATCTGTGAACATTATATTGGCGACATGCAGAAATACGGCAAACCGCATGGGCCAATTGCATGTCTCAACCCAGTTTGTGAAGGATTGCGGAATCAGAGGTGAGGCTCGACTCGCTGCTGCCTCACCTCTCGTCTCATCTGTGTTTGAACAGGAAATAGACACATTCAGCGATTTTGACTATAACATGTTCGAAATTAGTCATGCATAAAGATCGTTGGACAAATATTAATATAAATGTGATGTTATTATTATAAATGTTTTACTTTTTATTGTTTACTTGTTTTACTCATGATGCCTCACCTGCCTCCCCTGACCGCACGTCCCTGGACTACGGTATGTTAATGCTGCAGGGCTCTCAAGTGTCACGCATTGAGAGTGACAGTCACGCATTTCGGTCTTAAGTCACGCTCTCCCGCCACACATCGTATTTATCACGCTGAAAAAACCTCTCGGCTATTTCATGTTTTAATGAGCCGCAGCGCCAACATGAGCCGCGCTGACCTCACGGTGGAGAAATCAAACGATACCTGGAGGTCTGCTGCGAGATGAAACTTATCAGCCAATCAAAAAGAAGGGCTGGGCTACACAATAGCCAATCATAAAAAAACTATCTGTTCCCCTTGGGGATTAATAAAGTATAATTATATTCTATTCTATTCTATTCTATCTGGGTAAGATTTAATCCAGCAACCAATGAAAATAAAGCATCAGTCACTCTTACCTGTCTTTAGAACTTGAGAGCTGTTAATGACATGTGGTTCAACTAAGTATTCACTCTCTTAAACTTTAAATCTTAAAATAAATAATGTGTTGTGTTTGTTTGTGTGATTGTGTGATGTGATGTAAACTCAGCTGTCGTAACGAGCAGCAGGAGAGCACCTTGTTAACCTCTTGGTGTACTGCATGCTCTAAACATCAGAGCATTGTTTATGAAGCTGCTCACATAGCATTTATCTTTTTATTTGCAGGCCTAGGAAAAGGACCCTCTCAATTTTTTTCAAACCAATACTTTGAACAAGTAAGAAATAATTTAACATAAAGACAGGACATTTGTGCAATAGAATTAGTCATGTTTTTGTAAATGAGAGTAAAGTTATTAAAAACATTTTAATTCTTTAAGGTAGCAAAGATGCCTCGTAAAAGACATTTGCCAGGCCAGAATGCAGGTAAAACATGGGTACAATGCCAAATTAATTCAAATTTCCTGATATTTGAGCCACCATCGTGTGTGGCTGCGTGCGCGTCAACATTTTGGTCACCCCCGACAAAATCTCACTCCAAGGTTTTTTGAAAAGTTGGCAGCTCTGCACCTTATTCGCTGGGCACCACTTCGACAGCCAGCGGTTGAAAGAAGACATACGGCTATATAATTCGTCAGTTTGCAAATTTGGGAGAGGGCCAGAGAAAATTACGGTGTCCGACAACGTCTTGGCATAAGCGCACACCGATTCCACATTCATTTTACTGACTTCCGACCTACGGGCTCGGGCGTCGTTACCACCGGCATGTATTACAATCTGACCGTACCTACGCTCATCCTTAGCCAGCAGTTTCATACAAGACTCCACGTTGCCCGCTCTGGCCCCCGGGAGGCACACTACCCTGGTCCGCGGCTTCGCTATCTTCACGTTCCTGACTATAGAGCTCCCGATAACCAGGGTATGCTCCTCAGCAGGTGTGTTGCTGAGCAGGGAAAAGCTGTTCGAAACGTGAAGTGGTTGGTGCACAGCAGGCTTCCGTTTAGACTTATTACTCTTGCGAGAAGTTACCCATCCGTCTGGCTGGTCGGATACCGCTGGAGAAGAGCTAGTAGCTACCTGTGGCTCCGCACCGGCTACGGGAGAGGGCGGGCTAACTAGCATAGCTGACTGAGTTTCGATGGCGCGGAGCCGTGCATCTAACCCACTTAGACCTGCCTCCAACCTAGCAAATAAACTACACTTGTTGCATGTATCGTTATCATTAAGGGAGGCAGGAAGATAACTATACATGAGACACACTGAGCAAGAGGAAAAGAGAGGGAGAGAAGGAAGAGACATGCTGTAGCTGCGGAGCTTACCGGTGCGTTGAGACAATGCGTTCAGGAGCAGCTGGGAAAATCAGTCCTGCTCTCTGCTCTCTGCTCTGCTCTCTGCTCTGCTCTCTGCTCTCTGCTCTGCTCTCTGCTTAGGATTTATTAATAGGCTCGAGTCAAAGATGGCTGCTACTCCACCTCCTTGACCGGTGCCTCGAGGAATGTGAGTATTAATATGACTTGGAGGAGTTGATTAATTTAGGCAGACATATTCTTCATGACTCAGCCAGGTTTTAGTTAGACAACATAAATCAATGTGATTATCTGATATTAAATCATTTAGTAACACAACTTTAGATGACAGAGATCTAATATTTAGGAGACCACATTTAATAGTCAATCAATGATCAATGATCGACTTTATAATCGTATCATCTGATCTGCGGCCATATGTTGGGGACATGCAATCCGAGTGGACCATGTTCAAAGCCTCTATTGTGGAAGCGGCCGACAGGAGCTGTGGTCGGAAGGTCATCGATGCCTGTCGTGACGGCAACCCAAGAACCCGGTGGTGGACACCGGAGGTCAGGGAAGCCGTCAAGCTGAAGAAGAAGGCCTACCGGGCCTAGTTGGCCCGGGGGTCTCCTGAAGCAGCTGACAGGTACCGGCAGGCCAAAAGGGCTGTATCTGCGGTGGTCGCGGATGCAAAAACTCGGGCATGGGAGGAGTTCGGGGAGGCCATGGAGAAGGACTTTCGGTCGGCCTCAAAGAGGTTCTGGCAAACCGTCTGACGGCTCAGGAAGGGAAAGCAGGGTCTACCCCTACGTCTGCAGTAGGAGCTGTGTTCGCATCCTCGGCAGTAAGTCAGACACGTTCCCAGTTGGTGTTGGTCTCCGCCAGGGCTGCCCTTTATCACCGATCCTGTTTGTGATTTTCATGGACAGGATATCTAGGCGTAGCCTGGGGGTGGAGTAGGTCAGGTTTGGGGGTCTTAGGATCGCCTCTCTTCTGTTTGCAGATGATGTGGTCCTGTCATTACTCTGAGTGACGCCCCAGTCGATAAGGCAGAGTCCTTCCGCTTCCTGGGCACCATCATCTTCCAGGACCTCAAGTGGGAACTGAACATCAGCTCCCTCATCAAAAGAGCCCAACAGAGGATGTACTTTCTGCGGAAGCTGAAGAAGTTCCACCTGCCGCAGGGTGATGGTGCACTTATACAGCTGCATCATTGAGTCCATCCTCTCCTCCTGCATCTCCATCTGGTACGCTGCTGCCACTGCCGGTGACAAAGGCAGACTGCAGCGTATCATCCGTTCTGCCGAGAGGGTGATTGGCTGCAGTCTGCCATCCCTACAGGACCTATTCGCCTCTAGGACCCTGAGGCGGGCAAGTAAGATTGTGGCCGACCCCTCCCACCCGGGTCACATCCTTTTCGAGTACCTTCCCTCCGGCAGGAGGTTGCGGTCCATCAGGACCAAAACCTCCCGCCACAGAACCAGCTTCTTCCCTGCTGCCGTTGGCCTGTTTAACAAGACCCGCCTCATACCGCCCCCACACCTCACGCCTGTGTTGCGTTAACACTCACCAAACGGCACACCGATTATAGCACATGCACTTTTGCACACTCACTTTTTCACACTCATTTTTGCATTCCTGCCCTATTTTTGTTTTTACATATTGTGATTGTATTTTGTATTTTACTTATTTTACTTACTGTACAGTATCTTTTTTTATGTCCTGTATGTTCTGTATGCACCATACAAACCAGAGAAAATTCCAGGTAGGTGTAAACCTACTTGGCAATAAACTACATTCTGATTCTGATTCTGATTAGCATCCTCAGACCATGACCTCCGGCACTCGCTGGGGCGTTTTGCTGCCGAGTGTGAAGCGGCAGGGATGAGGGTCAGCACAGCCAAATCTGAGGCCATGGTGCTCTGCCGGAAACCGGTGGATTGCTCCATCCAGGTGGGAACAGAGCGCCTGCCCCAAGCGAAGGAGTTCAAGTATCTCGGGGTCTTGTTCACAAGTGAGGGTAAGATTGAGCGAGAGATCGACAGGCGGATCAGTGCAGCTGCAGCAGTAAAATAGGTGCTGTACCGGTCCGTCTTGGTGAAGAGAGAGCAGAGCCGAAAGGCGAATCTCTCAATTTACTGGTCGGTCTACGTTCCAATCCTCACCTATGGTCACGAACTTTGGGTAGTGACCAAAAGAACGAGGTCGCAAATACAAGCAGTCAAAATGAGTTTCCTCCGTAAGGTGGCCGGGCTCAGCCTTAGAGATAGGGTAAGGAGCTCGGACATCAGGAGGGAGCTCGGAGTCGAGCCGCTACTCCTTCACATCGAGAGGAGTCAGCTGAGGTGGTTCGGGCATCTAATTCGGATGCCTCCTGGTCGCCTCCCATTGGAGGTTTTCCAGGCACGTCCAACTGGGAGGAGACGCCGGGGAAGACCCAGGACACGCTGGAGGGATTATATCTCCCGGCTGGCCTGGGAACACCTTGGGATCCCCCAGAATGAGCTGGAAAATGTTGCGGGCGAGAGGGAAGTCTGGGTCAACCTGCTGGGTCTGCTGCCCCCACGACCCGACCCCGGATAAAGCGGTTTCAAAATGGATGGACGGATGGATTTAATAGTCATGTTTTGTTGCACTGTTGAAATAATGGTGTTAACTTGTATAAGGTTATTTTGTACGACTCCTCTTCTGCTTACTTTTGATTTATTTCATTGAAGTGGCCGTGGGACAGAAACAGTCTACTCTAGAGTTGTGGGTGAGTAACTGCTCGAATGGAAGAGCAGAGAAGGGTGTAGGACTACAACTCTGCTCCCGGTTCCTGATCTGAACCCTGGGTTGTCATGGATTAAGTCCGGTGATCAACTTGGTCACGTTCGCAGAAATGAGACTCGCTCCATCCGAAGTGGGATGGATGCAGTCTCTCCTCATCAGATCAGGTTTTCCCCAGAAAGTTTTCCAGTTATTTACGTAGCCCACATTATTCGCTGGGCACCACCTCGACAGCCAGCGGTTGAATGTCGACATTCGCCTAAACAATTCGTTATTCAGCAAATTTGGGAGAGGACCAGAGAAAACTACGGTGGCCGACAATGTTTTGGCATAAGCACACACCGATTCCACATTCATTTTAGTGAGCTCCGACCGGCGTAGCTACCGGCGTAGCTACTGTAACTACGCGTGTCCTTAGCCAGCAGTTTCAAACAAGACTCAACGTTGCCCGCTCTGGCCCCCGGGAGGCACACTACTGTGGTTCGCGGCTTCGCTATTTTCATGTTGCTGACTATAGAGCTCCCGACCAGAGTGTGTTCCTGAGCGGGTGTGTGGCTGAGCAGGGAAAAGCGGTTCGAAACATGAAGTGGTTGGTGCACATGCAGCGGGCTTCTGTATTGACTTACTATTCCTGCGAACAGTTACCCAGCCTCCCGGCTGCTCGGGCACTGCCGGGGAACAGCTTGCTAGCTAACTGTAGCTCCGCGCCGACTACGGGAGAGGGCGGGCTAACTAGCATAGCTGTCTGAGCTTCGATGGCTCGGAGCCGTGCATCCAACCCACTTAGACCTGCCTCCAACCTAGCAAATGAACTACACTTGTTGCATGTATCATTATCATTAAGGGAGGCAGAGGGATAACTATACATGAGACACACTGAGCAAGAGGGAACGGGAGGGAGAAAAGATTAAGTCATGCTCCCTGCTAAGCTGGCAACCAGAAGAGGTGCAATAGCTTACCGGAAACGTGAGATAATGCGTTCATGACCATCATCTCACACACTTAATTACTATCAAAACATGGCACCGCAAAAGCAGGCAAACTTAACATAAATGTATAGGCGCTTGTATACTTTCCTCACCTGTGAGACTAAGACAGCCTCAAATAAATTTCTAAGAGTCGTGTTGAAAGCTGTCGCTTCTTCGGACACGCCTGTGAGGGGCTAGACACTGCTGCGTAAGGTCATATATCACCTGACTAATTAACCCTTTAGTACGCAGTCATAAGCAGTCCCTTTTCTCATGAAACACACCTTGTGGCAGAAACAGTGTAACATCAAATAATACATGTGTAATAAACAATCAATGTTTTTATGTAAATGTTGCATTAAAGCTACTGTACATGCAAATCACCAATTCATTGTGTACACATATACAAAATCACATTGTGTATCAACTGTACATACACATAATGAAATGAATGAACATCAATTAACAGGTTGGATTTTAGGCCGAGTGGTTGAGTTTAGACATGTAATTAATAGGTTGAGTTTAGGCATGTATTAAACTGGTTTAGTTTAAATTGTAAAACAATGGGTTGGGTTTAGATGTAGACTACTAATATCCTGTTAAAACATGGGAAACAAGATTAGCAAATTTGTAGGACCTGAGCCTAAATATCTTGATCTAATGTTTAAAAACCACAAGTGCTATTTATTTTTTGTATTTGTGTTTTCTCCAGTAGATGGTGGTGTTTGCCTATGATATTCACTGACTATGAGAATATCAGGCTGTAGCATTCTGACTAAAAGTAAAACAAAGTTTTGGGAATTCAACGCTTTTGTCAAATACATTAGCAGCTTATGAAAAAAGCATGATTTACACCCACCAAAAATACCATTATGAAATATAATAGGATCAAATGCTATTCATAGTAAACTTGTTTCAAACAGCAGTGTGTGTGTTTATGTTGGAGGTGTACAACTGTTATATTTAATTAGATTGTATTGTCACACTGTGCTCATGTGGCAGGTTGACTGAGTGTATGAGACTCCATGCTTCTTTCATGTATTTTAAATTATGTTATGTACAGTATGTTCATCGGATGCGGATATTGGTGTGAAAGCGTGTCCAGAAAGAATGCAGGTTTGTGTGTGTGTGTGTGTGTGTGTGTGTGTGTGTGTGTGTGTGTGTGTGTGTGTGTGTGTGTGTGTGTGTGTGTGTGTGTGTGTGTGTGTGTGTTACAAAACCCTATAATCTCACCCAGGACTAAGAGTGGAATCCAACTGGTCACAATAAGATCTTTGTGAATGCAGAGCCAGCATGTGAAAAATCTGCCTCAGACCATATCATGGAGACTGACGGCAGTATTCGGTCTTATCTGCATGTACATGTTTGAACGTCTGTTTACGTATCTGCACAATGTGGATGACCTGTGGCACACATGATCGAGTAATGCCAACCAAGATGAACCATGTTTACAACCACCTTTAATTAGGGGATTTTAAAATGTTCTTTTTGTCAGTTAAATGAATTCCTTAGTTTAAATCCAAATAAAGATCTAAAGTGACTGCAACCCCACAAAACTAAATTCTTCATTCTGGTAATTGCCTAACAATAAACAACAGGAAAGGGCTATATGAAACAGCTTTGGGCTCAGTTTCTATTCAACCTCGAGTTGCTCCATCATCACATACAAATATGGACAAATATGGATTCGGAGCAGGGCCCGGTCTCCTCTGCTGAGCCGTCTGTGCTTTGCTGAAGTCGGCCAGTGGGATACAGCGGAGCAGCACACTTAGCTGCTGACATTTCATTGACATAACACAATGCCAAGCGTTTATTTTCTGAATTACCCTGTGTGATGACATTTTACATAAAAATCAAAACAATTGGATTTAATAATGACACCACCAATATGTACATCAATAACATATCAACAATTGTATGCCATGCATTAGGAAATGTGCATAGCAATAAAAATGTCCTCCGATAAATAGAACATGATTAATTAATTAATTATATACAAGAGCGCAATGCAAGAAGGCTGCCGTCCATCTGAAAAAGTCCACATCTGAGTTGAAATCCAATCAGAGGCAGAGTAGGTTGGCTTTTGGCAGAAACAATTAAACTGATGTCAGGAACTGGAACTGGCTGTGAGAGAGGTAACTGACATGTGAATGAAAATCCCTCTTGCACTTGCTGCTAGTGGTTTAGCTACCAAGGTGCCAAGGGTTTCCGATGCCTGCGTTGTGCCACAAAGACTCCCGTCTCCTTCCATGAGCAGCTACACTGACACTGGCAACCATGCCGTCTATTTATTTGCTCTTGTCTACAGTTGCCCTTTGATTATGAAGTGCGTTTGTGTACACTTAATTTGTGGTGCTTTTTGAGTGAGTAGTGGGGTCATGAAAACAACTGTATTTCTGCATTTGTGTGCATGTGCGACATCACCCGTGCGTGCATACTCCCCAACAGTTGGATTTGGCCCACATTGCCTCCTGCAGTGCAGCCTGTTTGTATTACACTTTTTCTCGATTGCTTAAACACATTTTTTGAAACCATGTCTCGTTTTCTCAAAACTCTAAACACAAATCCCAAAACCACTCACAGAAAATGCAAAACCCTTTATATCTCGTGCAAAAGGCAACTTTGCTTCCAAAACAGTGTTATGTCACCTCAAAAGGGTGTTTTGTTTTCAAGTGACAAACACAGCCCATCATATAGGTAGACATTCTAAGCATCGATTAAACACTGATGTGCTCAATGGAAAACACAACGATGAAATGGGAAAACACCAGGATGAAGGCCTTGTCAGGAGCATTATGCATTTTCTTGTCCAGTGTTACTCTACGCTTTCTCCTGTTGTAAAATATTGTAAATGTATAATATTTTAACTCAAAATATAAAACAACACACAAATATACAACAAAAATGTTTCTTTGTTTCAATTTATTTTACAGAACAAACAATAGAAAATAGACCACTACAGTCAACAAAAAAAAAAGAAAAGTGTAAATAAAAAAGACCAACAAAAATGTGTGGAACATGGCCTGGTCGTCAATACTGGCAGTTCTTATTTGTTTTATGGTTAATGCTTTATTCACCAGAACCATGTTTACTATCGCCGTCTCCTGCTCCGCTGTAAACATACGCTCCCTCCACCACCAACCTTTCAGTTCTGCAAACTATACAAATACAGTACAATGTAAAATATTTATACAGTAAATACAAGAACGCTGTAGAAGCCAGAATATGATTTGTTTACCTGTCTGTTTGTTTTGTGTCACGTTTTGATGACGTCATGTCGGGGGGCGTAACTTTATAAATAGACGGCACCTGAGTGCCGGCAGGTGTGTTTTGTTTGAGAGAGCGGAAGGGAAATTATTTTTAACCGCATGCCAGCACCGCATGTCAGCACGGCCACGGAACCGCAAAGAACCGCACGGAACCAGGAATTTTACGGTTTATTTTCTGATCCCTCTCCAGGATGGACAGATGCAATAGATGTAATGTGTACAGAAGGACATATTTAGAGTTAAAATACATTCAAGGAATCATTCAAGGAACCTGTAACTCATGTGCCAACTCCCTAAACCAATTCTGTTAAACTACAAGCACAATTATATAGCTTTAGAGACAGATTTCAATTGTTAGCCACACTTTCTTCAAAACACAACACACAAGTGTACTGCTTTAGACACAAATTTCAATTGTTAACCACACTTTCTTCAAAACACTAAACACCATCCTCTCTACTTTGCACACGTCACCAATGCCAACGGCTCCTTGTGTTCAGTCAGAACACACTGCTACTCAATTGGGAAAACTTCCATTTCCACGGCTGTTGTGCAATTTGGAATCAAGGCTTTAGAGATATAAGGGCCACAGGTGACCTCCTGGTTTACATTACATTACATGATTTGACTTGATTTGAAGAAGAATGGATATATAGAAATATGGAAGGTAGAGGAGACCAGAGAGGTAGAAGAATAAGGGTAAGAGGACGAGGAGGACGACAAGGAGGAGGAAGAGGAGGAGGAAGAGGAGGACGAGTGAGAAGGAGGGGTGTGATCTCAGATGAGATTGGGGCCACACTAATTGACCATGTGGTCAGCCATGGTTTACCCATGCAAGAGGCTGGCCAGAGGGTCAACCTCATATACTGTAAGCCACTTTTCAGTAGCATCCATCACCCGGACGTTCAGAAGAGAGAATAGGTAAGAAACAGAACTCTGACAGGAAAACACGAGTTTGAATCCTTATCAGGAGCATAGTGTTCTTGTATTTACTGTATAACTATTTTACATTGTACTGTATTTGTATGGTTTGCAGAACTGAAAGATTACCCCAGGGTGGTGGAGGGAGCGTATGTTTACAGAGGAGCAGGAGATGGCGATAGTAAACATGGTTCTGGCAATTAAAGCATTACAGTAACCATAAAACAAATAAGAACTGCCACTATTGATGACCAGGCCATGTTCCACCCATTTTGTTGGTCCTTTTTTATTTACACTTTTCTTTCTTTTTTGTTGACTGTAGTGGTCTATTTTCTATTGTTTGTTCTGTGAAACAAATTGAAAAAAAAGAAACATTTTTGTTTTTATATTTGTGTGTTGTTTTGTAAAATATTATACATTTACAATATTTTACAAAAGGAGAAAGCGTAAAGTAACACTGGACATGAAAAGGCACAATGCTCCTGACAAGGCCTTCATACTGGTGTTTTCCCATGTCATCGTAGTGTTTTCCATTGAGCACATCAGTGTTCTATCGATGCTTAGAATGTCTACGTATATGCTGGGCTGTGTTTGTCACTTGAAAACAAAACACCCTTTTGAGGTGACATAACACTGTTTTGAAAGCAAAGTTGCCTTTTGCAGGAGATATTAAGGATTTTGCATTTTGTGTGAGCGGTGTGGGGATTTGTGTGTAGAGTTTTGAGAAAACGAGGCATGGTTTCAAAAAATGTGTTTAAGCAATCGAGAAAAACTGTAAAGTAGGGGTTCCCAACCTTTTTTGAGCAATGCCATGTAAGAAATTATTTTCACAAACCGGCAATATATATATGATAAAATTATATGACCGGCATAAATACAAAAATACAACTCAACATTACGCTGAATTAGTGTGAGCCCTGAGCTTGTTTACCTGCAACGAGCTGCTGATGGGAGACAAAGACACCGACGTGTGTTTGTAATGTCTGCTACGTAACTGAGTTCCGGTCGCTGTTATTAGAACACTGGCAGAATTGTTATGTGAAATGTCCCTTCAAGGCCACCGTCATTGGCCATCTCAAGCCTATTTTCTTCTGGCTTGGACGGGCATGATTGTGTGTGTGTTTACAAGTGGGTCGTTGACCTATTCTTTAGCCGATGGGTCTTTTGTGGTTGACGTATAGCTCAAACTCTTTTAAAAGCCTCTTCCCCCTCGTCAACGTTTGAAACAAGTCTAATGTTCCTCTGTTCGCTCGCAACACAGCAGCGACTTGATCGGCCAACTTAAAAACACTTCCCCTGAAGTGACAGAGTTCATTGAGCAGGTTGAATATGTTTTAAGATCCTTTGTCACTGAAATGCGCCGCTAGCAGAGGGTTCAGCACGTGAGACTTGTCAGGCCGGAATACAGATCAGGACTCAAGTGCGGAGGTGACAGTGAGCAGCCTTTAATTCTCTAAACAAAAACACTCCTAAAAGGTGGAGGCTAAACAAAGCACAAAAAAACAAAAAGCTTGGCTATGAAAAAACTGCAACAAAAAGCTCTCTTTCGAGTTAGACTCAAATTTACAAAAAGGGTTCTGTGGCTGTCAACATGGAGCTGGCTTGGGTGTTCAGACGTTGAGCCGAAACACTTTGGCACAGGACAGAGGGGAGACGCAGACTATAAGCACATGAGGGTAATGGGGAACAGGTGGAAACAATCAAGGATCAGGGGAGACAATCAGACTGGTGACACATGAGGAAGGGCAAGTGATCTGAAACGAGAGGAGAGTTTAGACTTCAAAATAAAACAGGAAGTTACAAGACAAAAACCCAAGACAAGACAAACTTCACCGCGGTGTGACAAGACTCGCCTGCAGCAACCCAAACTTTAAGACTTCTAAATGCGGCTCAGACGCACGGGTGTATATTTATTCACTTTTTTTCTGCGGCCCAGTACCAACTGACAAGATGATCAATCTGGAACCGACTAAAGTTAGACCAGGAGTCCTCTGTTATATTGAGTTGTGGTATTGAATCAAATGCAGAAGGAATTGCTTCTTTAAATTTAGCTACAGTTAGACAGTGGTGTAGAAACTTTTGACTAACGGTGTACACTCAAAAGTTATGAGGTGAGGGTCTGACAGAAGAGGGTTCGGTGGGAAGACCTTCAAATGCTCAATGTCAACGCCACATGTAAGAACAAGGTCGAGGGTGTGGCCAAAGCAGTGAGTGGGTTTCTGTACTCTCTGACAGAAGCCAATCGAGTCTAACAATGAGATGAAGCAGCACTAAGGCAATCATTATCAACATCCACTTAAATATTAAAATATCCTACAACAATAACTTTATCAGTTTTAAGGACTAAACATGATAGAAACTCTGAAAATTCGGATATAAATTCTGAATATGGACCTGGTGGCCAGTACAGTTTCACAAATAAAATTAGCTGTGATGTTTTCCAGGTTAGGTGTAAAAGAGTAAGAATAAGGTTTTCAAATGAGTTGTAGTTTAATTTGGGTTTAGGATTTATTAATAGGCTTAAATCTCCAAAAAGTAAACCCACTCCATAGAGGTGAAGTTTGACCTTACGAACGTTGGTGTGAGTGGCAGTTGGTCGCCGACATCAATCATTACTTGACCATAAGCCACACGATATTTGTCACCCTCATCTTGTCAGAGACAGAGCATTCAGAAGTATACTGACCCTTGACCTTATACTCTCTTTCTTTTCGGGCAGCAAGTGTTCACATGAAGTATGCAGGGAACCAGACCCGTGCCGCCGCCTCCTCCTCCTCCTCCTCCTCCTCCTCCTCCTCCTCCTCCTCTTCAGAGGACGCCACCCTGACAGCACACAGATTTGTATTCCTCCTCAGCAACAGTGTTGAAACATTCTACTCCAAACCAGATGAATGGCTATTTGGAGCTATTTCATTAATCATTGTTTTGGCTAAAACTGATGCACTTAGGTTTTGGCAACAAAATTACTTACTTAGATTTTAGTAAAAGATCACGATTGAGTTTAAAATAACTAAAATAATCAAAATATGTACTCTGTACTCGTAACTTTATATGAAAACAGAAAACAGGTCATAAACATATCTATACATACTTTGAGACACCTGGCTACTCCACCAGGAGCAGTGTTTGGTACCGTATTTTTTGCACTATAGGGCGCTTTGGATTATAAGGCGCATTGTCAATGAATGATCTATTTTCGATCTTTTTTTCATATATAAAGCGCACCAGACTATAAGGTGCATTAAGAGAAACAAAACAGTCAAATAAATCAGTCAGGGGGGGGCTAGTGAGCTTTTTCTGATTGGCTGTTGTGTAGCCAATGTGTTTTTGATTGGTTGATTGGCACAGCAGAACTCAGGGGGGGGCGTTTGATTTCTCCACCGTGAGGGGCATTGCGGCTCATGTCTGCGCGCTGCACCGGCACATTAAAACATTAAATAGCCGAGATGTTATTTCAGCGTGAAAAATTGGATGTGTGGCGGAAGAGCGTGAATTAAGACCGAAATGCGTGAGCCTCACGCTCAATGCGTGAGGGTTGAGAGCCCTGTATTATGGTGAAGCACAGTATGTATTACTCCGCGACGCTCCTGGCTACGGTAGCCTTAATGCTGCAATCGGTGCGGCTTTGTAGTTTTACCAAAGTCGTACTAAAACATTTTTACTTAGCGCCGTGAGCGCCGTGTACCACACAAAATCGCTTCGAGGTCAGTAAGCACAACCAGAATGAATCCATATATAAGGCGCTTCGGATTATAAGGCGCACTTTCGTTTTTTGAGAAAAATAAAGGCTTTTAAGTGCGCCCTATAGTGCAAAAAATACGGTACTGAAGAGAAACATTCTGCACCCCATGCCCCCGGTTGCATGGCAGAGGAGATCTTTCATTGGTTTAGCAGAGTGTAGCAACATATTGGTGACGTGACGTGAACAGGTAGGTGGATTGATGTCATTTGTCCATGCTTTCTTGCACTTTTTCCCTCAATAAACATGTACATATGTGTGTATACGGCCTTCTGTGCGCTCATACCCCCTCCCCCCCACACACACACACACATACACACAGAGGTTGTAGCGACTGCTGTCTGTCTGTCCGGCGTGTTAGCTTTGCGCTGACATATGGTGCCGTGGTCGTTTATCTATACTTTAACTAGATACAAAGGCCATTATTAATGTGTGTGGGAGGGGATACCCCTGAGCCAATAGACTCTTCTTCCAGCATCGACTGTGTTTACCTGCCATTGTCCACGGCTTCTGTCTGGGGTCGGGAGAGAAAAGGAATGATTTTTGTGCGTGGTGACAACAAAAAGCTTTTGGGCTTCAGCAGTGCCAATTTGTTCCTTTATCCGGCGGAATTAGCGGAGCCCCAGTGGCGAAACTGCTCCTGAAATGCCAAACTACAAATCATTGGAAGTACAATGTTCATCATTTTATGAGCAAAAGGAGTGGTTCTCGTTGGAAGACAACAACTCTAGAGACATTCACCATTTCTTAATGAAGTAAAGTCACCCACTAGACTCCTTTTATACCCACATCCTGCATCTGATATTGTTGATGTTTTTCTTTCTTTCTTCGTTCATGAAAAATTAATAGTGGCTCTGCCGCGTTGGGAGTGAAGGGTTCTGGGTTGTCTCCTTCCTGTTGCCTGTCTTATCTTGCGCACAGATCCCAGCCTGCCTCGGTGTCAGGACCCTGTTCTCTTACTTCCCATCCCCCTGCTCTCTTAATCCCTTTTACAGTGGGGGTTTGGGTGGTTTGGGTCTGAAGTGCCTCCCTGTTATTTTTTTTTCGTCATAGAATTCAGAGCGAAGACAGGAAGTTACGACCAGCTTCTTTCTCCCTCCTACACTGCATGTAAGTTTGTAAGTAAGATACGAGACATTGGGGGGCGGTACGTGAGGAGGCTTTTACTTGAGGCCTCACCATGAGGTCCTCATTTGTTTCTGGGGCCATTACCATGACAGACTGTTTACAATCACCAACATATTAGGTTTACTTAAGGATTTATGTTGTTCCTTTAGCTAAAAAATATATACACCGCTTACGCTTTTTCCACTACCCTACCGTTATAAATGAATACCGCCTCCTGGGGTATCGGGTCTTATGCAGAAAATGTGTGATTCTCTAAACCATGTGCACCATTTCTTCCCCAAAGAGGTATAATGAGTGGCGTGGCAGCTCTGATCCGCGCTGCTACCGGTGCTGGCTCTGTTTTTTCCAACCTTTTTTTCACTTCAAAGAACTCACCACCCCATTAGCTGATGGGGACTGAGTCAGGAGAAGCCCCTTTCCACTGGGTGGTGCAATATGAAAGTAACATTGCTTATAAAATGTAAGAAACAGAAAAAAATACATATAGACCAGTTACACATGCTTCAAGGAGGAGTTTTTGTAAATTATCTACTACTTGACAGTGGAATGAAAACCATGTATGTCATACCATAACATGTAACATGCCATTTCTAAATGCTGAATAGGTTTACAAATATATATTCATTAGGAAAACAATTGATGTAAGTAAATTGGTACTCAAAAAGGCAAAATAATAGTATATATTGCATATGTATATTGTTACGTAAGAGGTATCTGCTAAAGTCTTAAAAAGCATTGAATTTAGTTTTCTCAAAGAAGTGGACCAAAGGTAAACCTCTTACGTTTATTTTTTAAATATTTAGGAAAAAAAAGTCTTGCACGCAAGGTTATTTATTATATGACACAACATAAAAAAATAAGATTTATTTAGATTCCATTTCAGCCGCTTTGCAAGTGAATAACCTCCACGAGGGATTAAAAAGTAATAAACCCCGCAGTATCGCAGTTGAGATTCACACAAAAGCCTGAGCACAAAGTGCATCCATACATTGTGCCAGAAGCCTTCGTGAGGGTGTTGAGATGCAACGCAATGCTGGATGACTTGTAAAAGTCTCTTTGCGTGTGCCTGCATCCTCCTCTAGACAATGTGAAGCGGCCCCACCCCCAGACTCAAAGTCTTCAGATCTGTTTAATTACCCGTCTGAGCCTCCGTCATAGCGTGGAGATTGCTGAAGCTTTTTCAATAAGCCAAACATAAAATGCCATCATACTTCCTCCTCTGCTTCTCCAGTAATAATAACAAGAAATTGTATATTTTTTTCCAGGAGTTGTTGGTCCTGCTGGATAATAACTTTCCAAAAGGAAATTAGAAACATATGGGGCAATTATACTATCAGAAAACAACTCGATTTAGAGTCCTTATTTTCAAGTTTATAATGCTATATCAGTGTTACCATTTAAAAAAAGATCTGCAGCCGAGCAAACATTACAAGATAGCCGTATCATTATTGGTTGAGGATTTATTCTGTAGTCCCTTGAAGTGACAGCTTTTATTTTTTCAGCTTTTGTAAACACACGACAGGAAAGTTTTTACTTCATTAGAGGGCTGGCCTCTAATCCATGTTTTTTTCAAATTTGAAGGAACTTTGGCCGACCCCTCACACACCTACATGTGGACGCTTTTAATTAATACATTCCATTTTTCCATAAGTCTGTTTGTTCTGAAAAAAAAGAGAGAGAGAAGAAACTCGGCATCCAGGGTGGGTTGCTTCCGGAGTAAGGTTTGGCATGCGGCTCAGCAAGACCACAGATATTCCCCAGCCCTTCCATCTCCTCTCACCAGCATATCCCTCCTCCAGGCTCACACACACACACACACACGCACACACACACACACACACACACACACACACACACACACACACACACACACACTTATCTTGGCCTGCAGTATATTCACCACTCCCGTCTTTATTGCACCGGGGTCGTAACCCCTCCTTATAAATGCCGCACTAGCTCTTTTCTTTAGACGCGAGGAGGGTCGTGACTGTCCCCCATTCACACTCTTTGGGGACATGCATGCACACAGAGCCGCTTGTCTCGTTTCTACACATAAACAACTGGAGTCTGTGTGGGGCGGCGCACAAGCCCTCTGTCCCAGCTAAGTAGATTAATGGTGTGTGCTTTACCAAGCAACACCACAACGGTCTTCTTACTGTCATCCGGTTCACTGCTCTGCCAGGTACAAATTTTTCAGTGTTTGCAAGTCAGGTTGTAAGTCAAAAACACCTAACGTAATAACATCATCCATTGATTAAACATCCGCCTAAAAAATTCTGAAGATCCATCGAAGTCGAAAATACTTCACCGCCGGAAGAGTTCATATGGAAAGAGGCTAAAATAATTGGATGCCGACCGATCCAAGTCTCGTATCCAAACAGGAAATACTCTTCATAAATTACCTCTACTAAAAATCAAAGACCGGAGTAATAGTCATGATTGATAAAATATTATTAAATAGGTAAATAGTAATACAACTAATTTGGCCAGTATTTCAATATACTACCAATGAAGACAGTATCAAACATTTGAATGTTTTTTTTAATAAACGGTTTGGTTTATAAGGCAAACAATATGTGCTTATGCGTTAAGTGTATACCATCTTTAATATCACGTTTGCATGTTGTCATCGGTCTGCCTGTGGAACACATCCTGGGCACCGGAGCCAACACATTGTACGTTGTGCAAACTCGCAATACACACACAGCCAGCCTGGATAGTTGACAGGCTGTGGGGGTCAGGTCAGTGGCAGACACAGCATTGAGGTGTTGTGATAACATTATTCAACCACTGTCAATTCCAATAACACAACAGAGGTCTCTTTCTTAAAGGACAGTTTTTGTATCTCACAGAGGAAGGCGGGAGAAAGATGGACATTGGACACAAAAACAAGTCAAGCTGCCCCTTGTGAGGAAATATAGAGCAGAGGAAGGTACTAAAACATGGCAGTCAGGAACTAAACTGACTCCCTCACATCCTGGAGGCCAGGCCATTGTAACATGAATACAGAGTAAAGGATATGTGTATTTCTGGATATTGTCATGGCCGGACTGAACAGAGGTCCAGCCAAAACGCAGACCAGACAAGGGAACCATCCCATCCCAGAGTCCCCCCGCTTCATGTTTTCTTTCAACCAAGGTGCACCAGAGCTGTGAATACATTTCTGTTATTTGAGGAGGATGTTTGGCTCGGTTATGGATTCATTGGCTCCTGGGAAACATGTTTAAACCCAAAGAGTGGGTTGCTATTTGAAGATAAAGTATCTTTGTTCGTGAGACATCATGGATACATTCCTGAGACCGATTCAGGAAGGTGGGAGGTATTTTGTTTTATATTTTATTTGAAGATGTTGAGGTTAGGCTATTACAGAAGCATGGGCCAAGAATAGGATAGAGGTAAATAGTGCCTGCATAGTCGTAGGCTTGGTGCTTAGCGAGCCTGCGCCACGCATAAACAACTGAGAGGCGCGCGCCTGCATCGGACCGTAGTTGTTGTTGGGGGGGGGGGGGGGGGGGTATAATGTGTATTCGGTTACTTATTCAGTGTGAAGGGCTATTTTGTTACTTTTCCAGGATTGTGCCTTGTTAATATTTGCCTACTAAAAAGAAAGAATTTCATTTTCTCCCATCTTGTCATGACAGATCAGATTTAAGTACATAGATTTTAAAAAACACAGCGGCTGTATCATGTAACGTTGTGTTGACCAATAAATTAACACGGTACAGGGGTTTGGATGGGCCAATCGGAGTATGATATTTAATAAAAAAGAGAAGCATTTCTTAATTGAAATCAACCATAATAACAACTGGATGGCACCTATTAAGACTGAGATTGGCTTTCATAGCATAAATGCCGGCACAAAAATGCTTTTTGTACAAAATAATAATGTTGAGCATTGATAATCCAGTTCTTATTATCCATCCATGATATCACAACAGGAAGCAGCCTGGTCTTAGAGAAATACGTGAAATGGTCTCGACCTTTTAACGACACATTACACATTGGTGGGCCCGTAATATATTATAGTTGCATGTCGACGGCGTGACAACAACGCCAAAGGAAAGGAAATTAGAATCCTTGATCTGGTGGACACAAGTTAAAGGGCATCCACGTCACTGACAGACCGAGTGACATACTATCAAAAGGTGAGAGACATTAATTATGATGGGAGTTGGATGGGTCAAACTGTCTTTTCCTGCCTAAACCTGATGTTCTTTTGAAAGTCGTGCTGAGCAACACACAACAAATTGTGCCGAATGCCACAAAAACAACGACACGTTTGTGTCCATGTAAAAATGAGACCGGCTTGTATATGAAGGGCAATATACATGAACGTTTTGAAGTTGCCATACACCACAAATACATATGTAAAGTATACTACATCTATACTAATATACTATTGGTGTTTGCCATCAGTCTGATGTCCAGCTGCACAGCTGTCAGGTTGGTTTGTCATGCTGGCTGTCTTTCCTGCTGACATGTGATAAAAACCTGTGCAAGTTCCCCTGGACCGACCTCTCCAGCTGCTGAGCACTGACAGCTGATAAATTCATGTGCTTGTAATTGGTTGACCTGTTTGCACATAAAACGGTTGAAAAGACAAGATTTATGCAGGTTGAAAGACTAAGACTCGGTTATGGTGAGACATGTAGTGTGTGTGTGTGTGTGTGGGGGGGGGGGTATATGTGTGTGTGTGTGTGTTCTCAGAGTTGATTTTACACTTCTGGAGGACATCACATGTGTGACTGCTTGCCTACATTGGGGGCCACCCTCAGTCCTCAGCTGCTACACGTTGTGCAGATATTCTAGACCTGTTCTGACAACATCCAGCCAAAAGAGGGGAGTTGTGTTACACAGAACGATGAGTGTTTCACATGCCAGAAATCCAGTAAAAAAGTCAATAGTATGTTAGGATCCAGACACTTTTGAAACTTGGTATTTCTCAGAACAGTAAATGAATATTTGACTAAATATATCTGTTTGCTTTCTTTTAATTTTATTTGTTTAATTTTGGTAGTAAATTGGCTTTCAGGTTTTGGTAACCTTTTGACTAAAGAGTAGGCAGAGAGAAAGATTATAAAGATTACAGACCAGTATCATTTTAAAAGGGGGGGGGGACCAAAGACTGGGTTTTAGGTGTAGCATGCTCAATCTCATAGAACCAGTATTTGGTTTGGCCATTCTGAGCTACTTTACAAACATGGTAGACTCGGTGAAGAGGACCCGCCCCCTATGTAGATATGAAGGACTCATTCTAAACCAACACAAATACCACATGTATTGGTTTCAGGTCATTACTATTGAGAACATAGTGTGGCATCACAAGGGGCCAGGTAGTGGAGGGACGGTACGTTCCCACTCAAGAACAGCGGCCACTGGACAAAATGGCCACTCAGAGAGAAACTACAGCTCCCAGACTGCCTCACCACTCACCCAGCTGCAGGTGTTTAGGACAGCTGATTGAGGCAGGGCTGGGAAGCTTAAATGGAGACAGAGGGGAGGGCAGAAGGAGAGAAGGAGCTGGACGAGCCAGGAGTGGAAGGGCCTCGAGAACGAAGACAAACCAAGGATTACGATCAAGAGGAGGATGTTGTGAAGTGGACTTGACTTAAGAGAAGTTTTTTGTTTAAGGAACCTTTTTCTCCCCCGGGATGCTTTTTGTTTATTTTCTTTTTTTTGTTGACTTTTTCTTTTGTTTAAATGAATAAACCCTTGTTTTCATTTTACCTTTACTATTTTGCCTGTGTTTACGCCTCCCTTGCACTGCCCCACCCTAGATGGCACTAGGGACAGCCCGAGACGTGACAATAGTTATGAAAATGTACTTGTGTTTATTATCTGTTTTTTAGCATCACTAGTTTAAACAGTCAAGATATTAACTTCACAATTAATAAATCCTAATGCAACATGGTCTACCATGTCCTCATACACCTCTCTTAAATGTGGAGGTCCAGATGATCTTTGACCCATGTACCCCTTCCTCCCCTCTCTCCCTCCTCCACCACCTCCAGTCTGTTTTTGGAACTTCGGGGGGCTACCGCCCTGTCGAGCACGTTTGTCCACTGCCTCCCAGAAGGGGGTCCCAGTTTCAATATGAGCTTGTAGGACTCTCTCTCTCTCTCTCTCTCTCTCTCTCTCTCTCACACACACACAATCTCTGAAAGTCATGCTCCTGAGTGATGGAGTCAGCTGGGCTCGGCTGGTGGGGGTCTCCCCCAGCCCTTTAATAAGGCCTTTCTCTAAGTGTCAGACGGAGATGGGAAAGAGGCCCCTGAGGGGAGGTCAGGGTCCCAAACAAAAGATAGTCACACAGAACATTTTAACAGAACTATTTAACGGACACGTGTTTATTAAAACTCCACTGTCTAAAAGTGTAAGTTATAAAGTGTTCTTTGTACACATTCTGTCAGGCCTCTAGTTCCTGGAGGTTATTGAGCCTGTACTGCTTTGTTAGCTGTAAGGCCTCCATCAGTTATGGCGGAGCAGTGACCTTCTCAAATTCCTACCTGCGATTAAATACCAGAACTAGTTTTTCAGGGTGCCAGCTAATAAACACAGGTCAAGTTGTTAACATATAGGGAAAAGAAAGATGACAATCTCCCGGAGCTTGTCTCTATGGAGCTGGTCGGAACACGTTGTGACGCCGTTAATGACAGCCATTAGTTTTACTGGCACCAAAAGAGCAGTGTGTTCCAGGGGATATGTGCTAATTCTCCAGACTCTGGGCCAGTTTAATTAAGAATACAGTTAAGGGAGGAAGTCACACTGAGGTGTAAAATAGGATTATATTATTAAAGAAGGCAACAAAAGAAGAAAATGAATTGCAGTGTAGGCAAATGTCAAGGATTAGAGTAAAAACATTGGGCACATAACTTTCCCACAGAAGTATGCACCTAAAGTGCTCACACGCTTTTCTTTTTCTCAGACCATCGCAGGAGTTATTATGAAATCTTTTTATTTTCCCACACAAAGGGAGGTTTGTCCATGTCGTGTTTGCTCAGTTTATTCAAATAGCCGCCGCACTAAAGTGATCAAACCCCTCCGTTCTCCCTCTAAATCTAAGTCACTCCGAAAATATTTAATATGCACCATCAGCGAAAAAGCAACAAGCCGACCCTCATACCCCCTCACCGCCCGCGTTTTTAAAACAACACACACAGACGTTGTGGAATGCGACCATATCTCTCCGATAAATCCTGGCTTTGGATTTTCTGCTGCGATGTCGCTCGTGGAAGAATGTCCTTCTCTCAGTGTGGAATGAGTTTTAGCATTTGCGGCACTTTGTTCACGTCTGGCCAATATTGCTTAAAAGAAGAAGAAACAAACTAGAATAAAAATGTGAATGGCACAGAGAGGGAGAAAAGGGCCAATAATGTTGGAGTTGTGTTGGCCCGGACCTCCTTTTTGCCATGTGAAGCTTTATCTTTTTCCCTCATAAGGCAAAGTCTGTTCTGGGTTATTATTGCTGACCTCTTGGTGCGTCAGCCAGCGGGGAGAAAGCTTTTAACCCTTCTATAATTTCCAGATTGTGTACATCATGCTTTACTTGTGTAGACATACAATTTTATCCTTGATTTGAGTCATGGTTGTTACTTTGCAAGGGACCTGAAGTTTCTTTACACTCAGTCTTTTCTTCTCAACTCTCCCCACCAGTGTAAACACTTCTACTGCAGAAGGCTTTATATTACAGGGTGATTGATCCCCCCGTTTCCACACGACCCAAATGGAGCGTATAAGGGAGCGTGTGGAGCGTATAAGCAAAAACATCCGTGTTCTGCTCAACCCGAAAAACAAACCCAACATTCATAATATCCACAGAATAAATGTCCCGCTCCCTTTGAACTCTGAGGGAGCAGCGTACAGTGTAACACAATCTGCATTCAAAGTGTCGGGCGCACAGGCCTTTGCGCTGTCTCCCAGTGGTGCCCTCGTGCTCCACTCCAAAGAAATGACACACACCCAGAGCGGTACTGTCATCCCCTTGTCCTGCACTGCCAACCCCACCCACACCCTACTGCCCCGCCTGTCCTTTCATCCCAATTTCCCAAAGAAAGTGCCCATTGTGTGTGGGGAAATTGTTGTAAAAAGAGGGGTGTATCTGTGCCCTGGTTTGTGGCTAGTGAGTTTCCGAGAGGACATCGCTGCCTTGTTGTGATTTCGAGCTCTTCGGGTCAGTACGTAGGATGATGCCCTTCTCTTTTAGTCAAAATCTCTGGATGGAAATATCCTTTCTAAAATAGTGTTGGCATTATAAAATAAAATGTACAAACAAATCTGTGATTCAGAAAAAAGGGAAGTATTTTAATGACAAGTTGTGGAAGGAAAAAATGCTATTAATCTTCTCAAACTAAACTACCAAAAATGTCTTTAATCTAGCTGTTAGGATTACTAAATTACTGCTCTCCTATACATAGTAAACTATATTCAATTAAATTCAATGAAGTTTATTTGTATAGCCCAATTTCACAAATTACAAATTTGTCTCGGAGTGTCTTACAATCTATACACATAGACATCCCTGCCCTAAAACCTCACATCGGACCAGGAAAAAACTCCCAAATAACCCTTCAGGGGAAAAAAAGGGAAGAAACCTTTAGGAAAGCAACAGAGGAGGATCCCTCTCCAGGATGGACAGATGCAATAGATGTAATGTGTACAGAAGGACAGATTTAGAGTTAAAATACATTGAATGAATTTGACAGAGTTTATGAACAGTTCATAGTAGGCATATTCAGGAGGAGTGGGCGGAGTCTCAACAGTGGGCGGAGTCCCAACAGGGCAGCGGCGCAGCTGGTAGCAGGAATTCACGACCCAGACCTCGATGATCCATCAGGCAGATGGGATCTATGCCGTCTCACAGCGTCTGATGACATATATATATATATATATATATATATATATGTCAAATAACTATAGGCAGCAAATTCCCGGTTCTGAAAAATTAAGCCAATGCAGAAGTACCTTAAACCTGCAAAGGGGGCGAATCCTCCAGTTGTGTAGAAGTCTATGCGAAAATGACATCTTAAAAATAAAATGATGGTCTTAATCTCTAGTTTCAACTCTTATTTAATACAGCATACTTTTTATTTAGTACATTAAGGTCCATTTAATGTCAAATAGACATTAGCAGGGTCTGATTTCAATATGAACGTCAAACTTTCCAACAAGACGAGAGAGAAGGTGGTTTCTTTCGACACCCTGCGATTCAACTTTTAACACGGCTCTTAAGAGCACTCTTTTACAAGAGTTGATTCTTTACAGTGTGAGCCTCAATTCTATTTCTCCCCCTTTTTACCTTCCCTCTGGAAAATCTTCTTTGGTGGGGCCACACAAAGCCTGTCTTCACAGCGGAGGGGAAAGGGAGCTTTGGTAGACTGTAATAGCGAGACACAGCATGGAAAGTCCATATAATGGCCATTGAGTTGCTGGCATAATGTAGACAGTGTTTTTGTGAGCACGCCGGTGCCCGGGCACTTACCGTCGGAAACATCTGCCTGCATCAAACAGACAAGTCGTACAGTTCTGTTCCCAGTGTGTGTCAATCTCTCTCTCTCTCTCTCTCTCTCTCTCTCTCTCTCTCTCTCTCTCTCTCTCTCTCTCTGGAGGAAGCTGCTCGTAGTAGTGTGCGTGGTGAGGGTAAATGTATAGTGACTCTAGAGTTTCTTCTTTCATATTACACTGTGTGATTGAGTTGTTTTTGTTGGTATATTTTGAGTGTTTTATTGGGGTTTTGTGGAGGGGAAACTGTGTGGATCTGAGATTGCGTCCTCTGAGACGCCATCTTTGACTCTGAGACATGGAGTTTGGATTCAGCTCGACCCAGGTATCCCGGTAGAAGTGGTTCTCTTGGCTGTGGGAGAGTGTGTTGGACACGGTAACCTGTCCCACAACTCCAGGATGAACCTAGGTCTGCTGGTGTTTTTTAAAAGAGGAGCGGTTAGTGTACGCTTTAATATCGCGCTGCGTCCCGCTGAACGGCGTTTACCTGCAGGTGTCCCCGCTCGTGGTGCCCATCACCCAGGTCACCGTGTCCGGGGTTCCCCCGTTCATCCCCGACTGCGTGTTGGAGTTGCTGCAGTGCTTCGGGAAGCTAGTGAGCAACTTCAAAATTGTCACATCGAGAGAATTAAGCTGACTTGTCAGTGTCACCACGGATGGATCGCCAAATTTAACTGGAAAAAGCGTTGGGCTGCTGAAAAGAATCCAGGATTAAATGAAAGAAGAAAACCCTGACCAGGATGTTATCTTTCTTCACTGCATCATTCATCAACAATCTCTGTGTGAATCTGTATTGCAGCTTAATCATTACATTACATGTCATTTAGCAGACGCTTTTATCCAAAGCGACTTACAATAAGTGCATTTCAACCTAGAGTACAAACTAAGAACAACAAGAATACAGAAAGTAACATTTCCTCATCATAGTCAAACTACAAAAGTACCATAATAGGAGCCATTCAAGTGCTACTAAAGTGCAAGTCTGTGTTTAATCCAGATATAGTAGCTGAGCGACACGGACTGGCTTTGTGACTTTGCGTTTGCTGTGGACATATTGTCACACATGAATGAGCTGAACGTTTAGCTGCAGGGGAAAGATCAGTTTGTGCAGAACATGTACACAAATGTGAGAGCCTTCAAATCCAAGCTGATTTTATTCTCCATGCAGAAAGAGGCCGAGAAATACTGCAAATCATGGGATGACATGCACAGAGAATTCTGCCGTCGGTTCTCTGATTTTGATCTTCAGTCTGAGAAGTTCAAGTCTCTTAAACTGAATGACTTTTACGCTTCACTTAATGAAGCCACGTTTCCAAACCTCCAGAGGACGGCACAGAAGATGCTGGCATTGTTCGACCTATGTGTGTGAGCAGACTTTCAGCGGAACATCAACAAAGCCCGTCACAGATCCTGACCAACTGACCAACACCTCAGATCTATCCTGAGAATTGCCGGAACAAAACTAACTCCAGACTTTGATGCACTGGCAAAAAAGGGAGACTAACAACACTGTTCCCACTGAAATGTGAATCTCTCTACTGTGTTATGAAAAAAATGTATATAGAAAGTTTGGAGGTGCGTCATTTAATTAAGAGCACTGTGCTCATTAACACACAGCAGTGGTACAGTAGCTTAATTAACACGCCGCACATCGCCCTCAGACCCCGTTTACACGATGGGAAAACGCATATATTTTCATGCGTTTTGGCTTTTCATTTACACAAAAACAGAGGTTTTATCACGGAAAACGATGATTTCTAAAAACTCCGGCCAAAGTGGAGATTTCTGAAAACTCTGTTTTTGTGTTTGCGTGTGAACTAGGTCAAACAGAGTTTTAGGTTGTCAAACGTCACAGTATGCAACTAAAAATGCTTCACGTCATGTGAGGGTCCTTTGCGGACAAATGCGGACGCCGTATTTATGCGGGTTCATATAAACAGAAACTTTTTTGAAAACAACCTTGTGTGTACAACGTTATTTTTGAAAACGGAGGGGCAGAAATATTTGTTTCTGTAAATACCCGGTGTTCTGTCATTTTTTGCTGCCTTGTAAAGATTTGCTACCCGCTGCATAAACTGATAGGTGTGTATTGATTCATGCTACCTTATAAACAAATGATACTTTATGGTTTTATACATCTGTACATCAAATAAAGGCATAAAGTAAGTGTTTTTTCTGTCATGAGTCTAATTATAAAAAGTGTCACTCACCGTTATCAGCCGTGCATGCCGTGCATGACGTGCAACTCGGAAAATCGACTCGGCGCAATACCACAAGGTGACGTCACTCACCGTTGCAAAGACAGGGTTAGCTAAACATGATGGGCGTGTCGGAAAAAACTCGAAAAAACTCGGAAAATCGACTCGGCGCATGCGCAATACCACAAGGTAGCGTTTTTTGACAAGCAGCATTAAATGACAGAACACCGGCTATGTGTAAATGTGGCCTTAATTTAAAGACCCTTTTCTAGTTTCTGCTGCAGGCAGGATATTTAATACAGTCTATCTCTCAGGACAATCCGTCCATTATTTTACGCGGTTTAAAACAATTACATATGATTGAGTTTGACTATTTAGTTGAGTAATAATATGTTTTGAATGTTGAAATTGATTCCATTAATCTTTTTCCAGTAAATGTTGATTTCTTTAAATTTGCACCTTCAATTGAAATGTATAAAAAAAACAGACGCAATCTCCAGGTTTGATGAAATTACATTGTGTGTCCAAAAGCTCCTGGCCCGGCCCCTCTGTCAAATTTTAGAACCCATTGTGTCCCGCAAGTCAAAAAGTTTGCCCACCCCTGGTCTAAAGATGAGAAGCCTAAACAAGTCCTTCAGGAGGCGGGTTTTAATTCTCCTCAATTGTCCGTCTCAGACCTTGGATGTCTCCTTCAGGATGAAACACAAGTATAACAGACTGTTTCAGGTGTTTTGATGTTGCAGTTGATATGTCCGGTCGGGGTTGCCGTGGAGAGAAAAGGTAACGGGAGTTTGGGAAGAAAATAAAGGGAGGGTGAAGCCGTGGGCTACGCGACACGTTGTGTCTCCTGATTCTGTTTGTTCACATGTGAACAGCACAGAGACAGCACTGGTGAAAATTACAAATGACCTCTTAATGGCAGCAGATAAAGGACTCATCTCTGTACTGGTCTTGTTAGACCTTAGTGCTGAATTCGACCGCATTGACCATGACATCCTATTACAGAGTCTGGAGCAGTCGATTGGCATTTCAGGCACCGCCAAGTTGGTTTAAATCCTATTTATCAGATCGATCTCAGTTTGTATTTGTAAACAATGAAGCCTCGATAACCACCAACGTTAGTCACAGAGTTCCACAAGCTTCTGTGCTTGGACCAATTCTATTTACCTTATACATGCTTCCTTTGGGCAATATCAGGAAACAGACCAAAAACTTTCATTGTTATGCAGATGGTACTCAACTATATCTATCGATAAAACCAGAGGAGACCAAACAACTCAGTAAAATTCAAGCATGTCTTAAAGACAACCTGGATGACCTGCAACTTCTTGATGTTAAACTCAGGCAAAACTGAAGTAATTTTACTCGGCCCTGAGCACCTCAGAGATCAGTTATCTGGTGATGTGGTTTCTGTAGATGGCATGGGCCTGCATCAACACCACTGTAAAGAATATCGGCGATATCTTTGATAGGTACTTTCGAAATTCGCGAAAATACCAGGAAGGCTCTGCAGAGAGCCTGTGTGAGTAACTATACGGCCACCCACGGTGTTACTGTGCCTGACAGCCCAGAACCAACTGGACTGGTGGTTGCTCACACAGTGACCACCGTTAAGGATCGTGTGACTGTGGCTCGTGTAATCAATCCCACAGGAAAGGCTGTGGAGCTCAAGCAGGGTTGCACTTGGGTGAGTTCTACCCGCTTGGAAAGTCCGATATTATGACACCCAAAAGTAGATTCAATGTGTCCACAGCCTGCTGTTCTCACTGTCACGCTAAAGGATTCACCGATTCCAGAATAACAGAGAGCAAAACTGCGACAGAAATGTTGTGATGTGTTCAGCCCGACAGAAGGGAATACAGGCAGGTACACTCATTAAACAGCACATCGAGACTGGTGACCATCACCCCCGTCAAGCGGTGCGCCTATCAGGCATCTCCGGAGAAGCAATCAGAGATAGAACGGCAGGTAGCTGGTCTACTAGCTGACGGGCCAGTGATGTTTGTTAAAAAGAAAGGGGGACAATGGAGATTTTGCATCGTCACCTTAATTACCGGACTAACTCTCCTGCCACCTTTCAATGCATGATGGAGCTGATCCTGCGGGGTCTGCCCTGGCACATCTGCATGGTGTATTTGAATGATGTACTGATTTACAGTCACACCTTTGAAGACCACCTGGCCCACCTGGAGGAAGTCCTGTCCAGGATACAAAGTACAAGCCTGACACTAAATCACAGAAAATGTCATGTGGCCTGGCACCACACTCAGAAAAGTTTGACCAGTATCTACTCAATAAAATTATGGGTCCACCCTAAATCCAGCCGTGACATTACAATCTGGCCAAATCATGGACCCAGCACACTCTCCTGAATCGAGCCGGTTTGAGAGAATTGAGGAGCTCCTCCAGCAACGGCAGACGCAGATGTTCAGCGTCGCTGAGGAGACACGGCAGACTATGGCGGCGATGGTTGACCAGATCCAACAACTATCTGCAGTCCTGGCCCAACGCAGAGCCTCGTCGTTGTCTCCTGCTTCAGTGCCGTCTGGCTTCCAGCCCAAGCAGTCCTCGACGTTCCTGTCCGACAAGCCCCTTGACCTGTCGGAACCCCGGCCGTTCTCTACGGCCCCCTGGCGGCCGCCAACGTTCCTGTCTGATGAGCCTCGTGACCTGTCGGAGCCCCGGCTGTTCTCCACTCCCCCCTGGCAGCCGCCGGCGTTACTGTCCCGCACACCTCGTGACCTGTCGGAGCCCCGGCTGTTCTCAACAGTCCCCCGGCAGCCCCCGCCGGCTCCCGCTGCCGCCTCGGTGCTGCGGGCCCCGCCGGTTCCGGCTGACTCCTCGGTGCCGCAGTCACCGGCTCTAGTCCCTCCTCTTCCGATTCCGTCTCCTTCCCGCCCGGTGGTATTTCCCTGTGTCTCGGCTCCCTGTGCTCCGTTCCAGTCTCGGTTCCCTGTGACCCCTCCCGTTCAGCCCCGGTTCCCCGTGACCCCTCCCGTCCAGCCCCGGTTCCCCGTCTCCAGTCCAGTTCATCCCCGGTTCCCCGTGACCCCTGTTTCTTCGCCTGGTCCCGGTCCCCTGGCTCCACATTCCTGTCCTCCATGCCGCCCACCGGAACGCGTCCCTCGGCCGGTTGGTCGTCCTCAAGGCCGCCCCGGACTCTGTCCACCATGCCCTTTGTCCCTCCGCCGGCTCCCCTCCACCCACCCTTGTTGATCCTTTGGGATGTCAGGAGCCGTCCCTTTGAGGGGGGATTCTGTAACAGTTCAGCTCCAACTCCCTTCACCTGCCTCTGATCACCTCGTTAGTCCCTCATTCCCGCCACCTGGTCCTCAAGCCCTTCACACCTGCAGCCCATGCCCTTGTTGGTCCCTCACTATTTGGCTCCCTCACTTCCACTTGTCCTCTGCCAGATTGTTTTGTGTTCTTCATTGACCAAGCTCTCCAGCCTTGTACTTAGTGTTCCTTTGTTCCAGTTTTTTTTTTTTCTGCCGGAACTCTCAGTAAAGTAAATTACTTTCCAGTCCGTCTCCCGAGTCGTGCATTTGGGTCCACCCTGTTGCGGCTAAAACTCCTTCGGTGTCGTCAGTAAAAGTTTCTTGACGTCCTCATTAAGTTTTAGTCACTCTCAAACGGAAAGAACGAGTCTACGCGTGTAATGTGTTTCAACAACGGTAGAAAACAATATGTTTGCTCCGTTCTTTACTGAACAACAGGTGCAACAGAGAAACAAGTCTGCACGTTCAATATCACTGCGCGAGCTCCATACGTCACAACTATTCTAAACAATGTAAAATATAACATAAAGTTATGCAATCACTATACCAAATAAATCTAAATATGAATCTTAATAATATAGTATTTAAATCAGAGTCTAAATTACAATTAGACTTACAATATGAAAAATGGCACTAACATTCCGGCCCCTAATTGCTCATCATGGGGATGACAATTACCTAACTAAACTAAATCAATTTCTATATTCTAAACCATTACAAAAATGGACAAAAACGATGACTGTAGAAATAATAATGTCCTAAGTAACAATGTCCGTTAATGCCCGTGGGATTCTTCCATCTCGAGCAGGAGACACAACTTAGTTATGGGTCTCTCTATGGTGTTGGTCTTCGTTTTGACAAGGACCCGACGGACGAACCCTTTGGCGTCGGGGATTGTCTTCTCCACTTTCCCCATCAACCAGGACCCTCTTGGAGCCCTCTGGTCCACGATGAGTACAATGTCTCCCTCTTTCACATTCCTCTTCTTCTCCAGCCACTTCTGCCTTTCTTGTAGGAGGGGCAAGTATTCTCTGGACCAGCGCTTCCAGAAGATGTCGGCGATATACTGCACTTGCCTCCATCGTCGTCTGGTGTATAGGTCCTCCTTCTGAAACACACCTGGAGGGAGTGATGGTTTTCCCTTGAGAAGGAGAAGATGATTCGGCGTTAGTGGCTCAAGGTCATCCACGTCGTCAGATGACTTGGTTAGAGGTCTGCTATTGATTACTGCTTCAACTTCACACATCACAGTTTGAAGACATTCGTCATCGAGTGACTGTAGCTTCAGAAGGTTGGTGAGTATCTTCCGGACTGTTCTTATCTGTTGCTCCCAGACACCACCATGGTGCGACCCAGCAGGCGGGTTGAATATCCAAGTGACTCCTTTTTGCAGCAGAGTCTCAGAGATCTGGGAATGGTTCCATTCTTTCATCGCCCGGCGGATCTTGTGGTCTGTAGCTACCAGGTTTGTTCCATTATCGGATCTCATAATCTCGACTTGTCCTCTTCTGGCTATGAAACTTCTCACTGCGTTTATACATGAGTCGGTGTCGAGAGAGTGTGCGACTTCTATGTGGACTGCTCTGACTGTAAGGCAAGTAAACAGAACTCCATAACGTTTTACGTGCGCGCGTCCACGCTTTGCGTCGAAGGGGCCAAAATAGTCTACACCGACATTAGTGAACGGTGGATGGTCAGGCAATAGACGATCAGGTGGTAAATCCGCCATCTTCTGTTCACTCACGGCAGCTTGACTCCTGTGGCATTTCACACACTTTGAAAGCACATTTCTCACAGCTGCATTTCCTTTGCATATCCAGACCCTTTGTCTCAGCCGAGCAAGGGTATGGTTTCTCCCTCCATGTCCAACTTCCTTATGAGCGTTCCTGATGATCAGGGTTGTGATGTGGTGATCTTTGGCCAGGATAATTGGATGCTTTGTATGTTCTGGCAAGGCTGCCTGGTGCAATCTTCCACCAACCCGGAGAACCCCATCTTGAAGGAAGGGATCCAGCTTCAAGATAGAACTGCTTCTCCTGATATTTTCACCTTTCTGCAGAGCACACATCTCCTCTTGAAAGGTTTGACTTTGGTGGAACTGAATGATCGCAGTTTCTGACCTTCTGACATCCTTGACAGTCAACTGGGTTCCTTTCAGGGTAGATCTCCATTTCTGCATGTGATTTTCAACTGTCTTAGTTCTTGCGCTTTGACTTTCTGAAGACTGGGCTTGAGACCCAAACCGCTTCCTTGTTTTGCACAGACTTTGAAGCAGTTCCTTCAGCCTCAACATCCAGGCGACGGCCTTCTTCAGGCTGTGCCAGTCGGAGAAATGATGAATCAGCTTGAAGAGAGGGTCTGTGCTTGAATCTACAGTCTTGACGATGTTCACGCTGATCATATGCTTCACTTCAGCGTCTTCTTCACTTATCTCTCTTGAGAATTCTAATAGGACAGGCCAGTGAGACTCACTCTTGCTTAGGAAGTCGGGACCTTCACTCCAGCTCTGACACTTCATGTAGTGCTCTGCCTTCATTCCTCTTGATGCGTAGTCAGCTGGGTTAGAAGCAGTGTTGACATATTTCCACTGTGCTGGCCTTGTATTCTCTCTGATAGTCGATATTCTATTCGCTACAAATGTTTTGAAACGAGTGTTGTCGTTGTCGATATATCGGAGGACGGTGGTGCTATCTGTCCATAGCACAGACTCTTTGAGGTCCATCCGAAGCTCTACCTTCATGAGCTTATCCATTTTCACCGCAATGGTAGCCGCAGTGAGCTCGAGCCGTGGGATTGTGACAGGTTTAAGCGGAGTCTGTTTCTATGCACCAGTCGACTCCAAGGGCCCTTTCCATAGGTAGTTCATCCTTGTCCAGGTCTAGATTCTTGATCTCCTTTGCTCTTTCTTGTTCTGGAAGTGATGACAGCACTTCGCGGCTGTTGCTTGACCACTTAGTCAAGCGGAATCCTCCACTCTCACACAGTGCCATGAGGTCCTTGGCCAAGGTGGTTGCCTTCTTCTCGTTGGACGTCGAGACCAGGCAGTCGTCGACGTAAAAGTTCTCTAATACTGTAGTTACTGCTTCAGGTGATGACCTGTCTTTTCCATCCTCTGCGGTCCGTCGTAACGCATAGTTGGCGCAGCTCGGGCTCGACTTAGCCCCGAACAAGTGGACCACCATCTTGTACTCACGCGGAGGCTGGCTCAGATCCCCCTGTGGCCACCAAAGGAATCGTAGAAGATCACAGTCCTCATCACAAACTCTTACTTGATGATACATCGCTTCAATGTCGGAGATGAGTGCGATGTGTTCATGTCGAAACCTTGTCAAGACTCCGACCAGACCATTAGTGAGGTCTGGACCCTGTAACAGCTCCTCGTTCAGTGACTTCCCCTGAAACGAAGCGGCACAATCGAAAACAACCCGCAACTTTCCCTTTTGTGGATGGATCATGCCGTGATGTGGAACGTACCACACTCTGCCGTCGTTGCGATTGCGTTCGTCTTCAGGAACCTCCACGGCGTAGCCTTTGGTCAGCAGGTCTAACATAAAGCTCTTGTAGTCATCGTGGAAGCTGGAGTTCTTGGTGAGTTTCCTTTTCAGGTTTGATGCCCGTTGCTCGGAAACACATCTGTTGTTTGGCATCACCACATATTTGTTTCTGAGAGGCATCCCAATGCTGTAGTGCCCATTGACTTTTTTGATTTTCTCAGTCACAGACTTCATGAACTGAACGTCTTCTCGTGACATTTCTGACTTCTCTTCGCAGGCTTGCTCCGGAAAGTCGTGGTTGTATTGCTGCAACAGCATGCTGTCCACGCCACTGACTGATATTCTGTTGACTGAAGCCCTTTGACTGCAGTGACTTGGGTTGTGGTGATCGTCTCGTTTCTTAAGAGGGCCATTAACGACCCAACCGAGAGTCGTCTTTACTGCATAAGGCCCGTCGCCTTGGCTGTGGATTATCTTCCACGGCTCCATCGCAGAGTGAGCATTCATTCCAATCAGTATCTCAACATCTGTGTTGATCTGAGGTAACCGTACTTCTTTGCGTAGATACGGCCATCTTTCCAAGTCCTTCTCAACAGGAACATTGTCTTTCGTCACAGGTATGTCTGTGTGGGTGTAGACGTCTGGCAGACTTATGTACTTGTTCTCTGTCAGTCCACACACTTCCAGGTCTGAGAGCACGTAGCAGGACACAGGCTTCTCCTGGCCCATAGTACGGAGTAGCACTTGAGTCTTCTTACCATGGACGACAAGCTTTCTCATCAGCCTTTCGGAGCAAAACGTAGCGGAACTACCTGAGTCCATGAACGCATACGTCTCTATTGTCGTGTTGCTCCTCTTGGATTTGATGCGCACGGCCACGATAGACAGGACGCAGTCATTTCCTCCGGCCCCGGTGACTGCCGCGACTTCGCTCTTGACTGACGTGTCTTCTTGTGGAGCTGAGTGTCCGCTGGTAAAGCTGTGACCTTTCTCAGGCTTGCTGTTATCTTGGTCAGTGTTCTCGTCCCTTTTGTTGTGAAGCAGGCTTTGGTGTTTCTTGCTGCAGATTTCACAAGTGGCTCTCTTTTTACAGTCTTTTGCCATGTGCCCTTGGGTCAGACAACCAAAACAAAGTCCTTGACCTTTGATGAACTCAATTCTTTCTTTGTTTGGCAGACTTCTTATTTTGTAACACGCGCTCAGGGTGTGTCTGTTGTTGCAGTACAGGCATGGCTCCTGAAACGCGTTGCTTGTCTGCTTGTTCCTGATTGGTTCTGAGGCACCCCCTTCGTCTGGCTTGACACTTGTAGCACAGCCAGTGGTTCTTTTTGATCCGCCTCCCTGGGCAGATTTAAAGCTTGGCCTGCCTTTTTCTTTCGCTTCAGAGTGCTCGTTGAGATCACCGAACACTGGGTCTGAAGCTATCCTAGCTTGTCTGTTGATGTACGTCGTGAGATCAGAGAACTTTGCTCTTCTTCCTTCCCTTTCTTGTATGTCGAAAGCTATGAATCTCCACCTTTCACAAAGTCTGAACGGCAACTTTGAGAGGACAATCCGCAGATTGCTCGGGCTGTTCATCTCCTCGAGGTATTCCATGTCCTTCATGACGTTGTTACATCCGGTGAGAAAGATGGCGAAACTGTGAAGAGACTTTGCATCTTCTGGCTTGACTTGAGGCCATTTGAGAGCTTTGTTGACATAGGCTGCAGCTATCTTGTACTCATTGCCATAGTGATAGGTCAAGAGCCTTCTTGCTTCATTGTAGCCTTGTTGTGCGCTCATGTGTTGGCAACTTCTCACAAGTTCTCTTGGCTCACTGCTGGTGAATTGCTCTAGGTAATACAAGCGGTCTTCATCGTTGTCTGTACGATTGTGGATGATGTGCTCAAAAGCCTTCACGAATGGCAGGAACTCGAAAGGATCGCCACTGAATACAGGAACTTCTCGTTGAGGTAAGTTAGTTAGTCTTTGCTGTGTGACTAACGTATCTTTGATATCCTTCTGGTTCAATATCATTTCGCTAAATTCAATCTGCCTTCCATTGGAAATTGTACTTCTGATGTTGTTTTCATCCCTTACTTGCACATGATACTTGTGTCTAGGCGGACTTTGAAAAGCACTGTTGTGTTGGCCAACTTGAAGACTGCTAGACAATTTTGGTCTAACATCTGGAGCATAATGTCCAATGGTCGCTGTTGTAGGCCTGTTCTTGGCGAGGTAGGAATTCATCCCATCGTCCATGTTATCATACTCTTCCATAACTTGTAGCTTTGCTGTGGACTCTGCGATAGCAGTCTCAACATCTAGCTCCTCCATTTGAGCCTTCAACTGAATCTGCTTAGATTTCAGCTGTGCTTCCATTTGAAGTTTCTTCTTCAGTGAGGCTGAGCGTGCGAGCAGGGCTGCACGGTTAGCTTCCTCGTTTCTACGCAGTGACGAAGCGTGAGATGATGCTTTGGATGATTTTGAGCGTCTGCTGCATACACTTCGTGCGGTGACTGAACTTTGATTTTCTTGTACGGCAGATGCACTGTCATCTGGACCCACATCTTCAGTGGCTGACTCACACTGCTGCGTCGTCTCGCCAGTCTTTAGGGTCGCATTTTCAGTAGCGGCCTGTTCGCCGTCGGCATCGGAGTGCCGTCTTGCCTTTACGATACATTGCTCCAAACTGGTCAAAAAGTTCTCATACTTTATGAGGTTAGGCTCACTCCAATACCGCTGGTCAGCTTCCCTTTCTTCTTCAGATAACAGTTCACTAACTGCATCGTTCACTTCAGTAAACGTATTCAAAACTTTGGAGTAATCACTGAGATGATCCTTTTCCACTAGGAGAGCATTGGAATCATTTGTCATGAGAATTTTTATTTCCTCTGCTTTGGAGACAAGACGGGCTAATGCACGTTTCCTTGTCTTCATCTGTTCATCAAGTTTATTCTCTCTGGCCTTTGTGGTCAACTTGATCTTTCTTTTACCGTCTAGCCCGACATTGCCTTCCATCCTGGTTTCGTTCAAATGGACCTTTCAGTTAGCTGTTATTGTTAGACAAGTCTCTTATTATAGCAAGCTCTTGCAAACTTCTGGAATCCAGATCGACAGTCCCTTAACCTCAAAACACGTGAATGCTTTCCAGAAAAGATTTCAGGGCTGTCTTTATTTCCAGAGTAAAACTCGAGCTTCTTCTGACTGAATATGACAAGCTAGCAATAACACTCGGTTCAAATGTCCTTGGTGGCCAATGTCTAGTAGCACATCTTATTCATTGTTCATTCAATGTTGTTCTTTGTGTACTCAACCATCATCGTAGAAGTCGGCCGCATCTCCGGTCCGCTGCACGGCGTTTGTAAACGGCGCTAGCTTCACCAGTAGCTAGTTAGCTTCCTTCGTCCGCCGCACCGCCTCGTCTCCGACACTAGCTACCATTCAGCTGGTTAGATTGCTTCGTCGGCAGCACGATGATCTCCCCTCGCCCTCGGCGATTGTTTTCTACTTAATGTTGCGGCTAAAACTCCGTCGGTGTCGTCAGTAAAAGTTTCTTGACGTCCTCATAAAGTTTTAGTGACTCTCAAACGGAAAGAACGAGTCTACGCGTGTAATGTGTTTCAACAACGGTAGAAAACAATATGTTCGCTCCGTTCTTTACTGAACAACAGGTGCAACAGAGAAACAAGTCCGCACGTTCAATATCACTGCGTGAGCTCCATACGTCACAACTATTCTAAACAATGTAAAATATAACATAAAGTTATGCAATCACTATACCAAATAAATCTAAATATGAATCTTAATAATATAGTATTTAAATCAGAGTCTAAATTACAATTAGACTTACAATATGAAAAATGGCACTAACACACCCTAAATCCAGCCGTGACACGCTCATGGTTTCAACACCCAGCATGCGACACTACTGATCGCGAGCTGTATTCCCATTCATCGTGGTTTGGATGGTGCTTGCAGGTTTTCAAGCTTTCAGGATATTCTGCTTTGATTTTAATACAGAACACCGGCACTCCGGCAGAGTTGAAAAGTACGTTTAAGTTTAATGTTTGTGGAAAAGTATCACGTAGCCTCTTGTCATGTGTCAAGAGTATGAGGCTCAGATGCACAGACGGATGTATCCGGTCATTTTTCAAAATAAAACACATTTACGGCCTACTGATGCCACTGATGTTCACACCCCATCTTGTGTTCTATTCTCTAAATATAGTTCATACTAATTCTACCCTCTGATTGAAGGTTTCTTTATTGTGTGGTCTTTCTCTGCTGACATTCATACCTTAAGGCTCTGTAGTTATATGTACAACCATTTGATACAAGCCCAGAGTTAAGCATATTCATCTAAATTGTACCAACCTTGGAGTGTTAAAATAGCCAGTATCATTTTATTTCATGTTTCCATCCAGGCAAATTGGTGGAGCCAAATGTTATTAAAAACAACAAATATTATGTAATTTCTTTGAAATCGTCCAAAATAATGTTATGGGTATGGCCAACAACTACATCAAATAAAACAAAGGTACTCCAGGTTTGCCATTCAGAGTAAGTTACCATGGTAACCTAGCTTGCTAAGAATGAATCCAGCTTTGTGTACCGGTGTGGCGCAAATTACTTGGGCGGAAGTGCACGGCGTTTAAAACTGAAGAGTTCCCATTGAGTAGAATTTAGTAATTTTTCGACATTGTTGACTTTACTGATACAATATGATTAAATTCTACTCAGTGATTTTGAGCTAATATTATTCAAACAAAAATGAGTAAAATGCAATTGATAAATAATTCAAAATGTATTAAATCAACATAATAATATACCAAACTGCACACAGAATTAAAAGAAATATATATATTAAATAATATTTATTTAGTAAATATTAATTGAGCTCAGTCCCACTTTTTTGAGTGCATGTGGTGTTCTTTGGCCACGTTGTTTCGAGGCAGCGTGCAGCACGGCTGAGCTCCTATGTCGGCGCGCGCATCGCCGTATCAACAGCTGGCCGCTCTGTCCATTCGCGCACCTTTTTTTTTTTTCAAAGCAGACTTTTTTTTTTTGTCTTAGGCGCTCGGGATTTTTCATAGGCGCTCGGCAAAAAGGCTTCGGCGCGCGTCCAAATTTTCTCTATGAAGGAAAAACCCTGAACACTATGTGGACCTCTCTTATTCAGCATAATTCCGTTCATATCCTCGCAGCCAAAGTGACTCTAAGTTGCAGTTGTTGCAACGTTAGGATCTAGAAATTATGTTGGGTTGCAGAGCTGCCAACTTTTCAAAAAACCTTGGAGTGAGATTTTGTCGGGGGTGACCAAAATGTTGCCGCGCACGCAGCCACACACGATGGTGTCTCAAATATCAGGACATTTGAATTAATTTGGCGTTGTACACATGTTGTACCCTGCATTCTGGCCTGGCAAATGTCTTTTACGAGGCATCTTTGCTATCTTAAAGAATTAACAAAAACATGCCTAATTCTATGGTGGAACAATATAACCGGAGAGAGCTGGTGAAGATGCTGCTTTCACATGGAGGTGAATGGGATGATCATGTAAAGCAGGTGGCATTTGCCTACACCACATCCAGACATGCTAGCACTTGTTTCACCACTTTCTTCCTCATTCGGACGTGAGACACGAGTTCTAGCTGATGTTCTTATTCCTAACGGGGTTGATATTTCGCAGGGCTCTGGAGTCCTGCCGGAATATATGCCATCTCTGGTGGGGAGACTGGAGAGAGCCTTCAGTGCAGCAAAGCTTCATGCTACAGAAGTCATGAGAGACAGAAACTGTATCGTGATGAAGATAGTTAGCCATCGTCCTTGGAGAGGGCGCGTTAGTGTGGCTTAACTGGAAGGGCCCCTACAGGCCACACTCAAAGAAATGACTCAATTAAAGTGTTGGCAGGTTTTCCATCCAATAATTATATGCAACTCCAACTCAAATTTAGCACATGCAATGAAATGTAATTAAGCTAGTCCAACTCATTTGTATCAAATACATCTAAAATAAAATAACGATATTCATTAAATTAATTTGAGTTTGTCCAACTAAAAATATAAATTGGAAATTAAATATTGTATTCTGTTAGGGTCACAGGGTGCTGGAGCCTACCCCAGCTGACATTGGGCGAAGGGGTCATCTGGACAGGCCACCAGTCCATTGAGGGCACATGTAGAGACAGACAACAATTCACTCTCACATTCTCACCTATGAGCAATTTAGAGATCAATTAACCTGCTGCATGTCTTTGCACTGTGAGGGAATCAACGCTGCCACAGGGAGAACAAACTCCACACAGAAGGACCGCCACGACCGGGAATTGAACCCACGGCTCTTTTGCTGTGAGGTGACTATGCTAGCCATTACACCAGCCCTGAAAGCATGTTCAACTCATGCAAACAACTGATTTGCAGCTGGCGCATGCACAAAGGGTAGTCCCCAATTAAACATTCATTTTGAGTTGATATGCACACCATCTAACCTAAATAAATCTAATAAATGAAAGAATTCATACATTTTGTGTTACACCCATTAAATATAAATATCTATTTTTGTAATTGGTTTATTTAAATGTATTAAACAATATTTAAACATGTCCCCTCTAAGAAGGCCTTGAAATCGTTTTTTTTAGTCCCAAGATTGTCAACCCACTTGGGGGGTGGAGCGGCGTGTGCTGGGACAGTCGGACCCTGACCTTGCCGGTGGTGTGGCAGAGCCACCTGACCCTATATGGTCACGCGGGGGTCGTGTGGTGCGTTTCCCACCCATCACACCTTCAACAATGTGTTCTTTTTTGACTGTTGGGTTGCCACCGGGGATGTTGTTCCTTGTGTAAGCCGTTATATTTGTTTTGAAGCATACAGTTTCATGTTTTGTTGTTCGCCTTGCTATTTCAGGTGCCGGTTATTGTTAAGTTTATCCTGTTAGCTATGTTCATTCATTGGATTCTCTACAGGGTTGCTGTAGAGTAAAAAGGTAATGAGAGTTTGGGGAGAATATAAAGGGAGAGTGAAGCTGTGAGCTGAGTGAGACGTTGGTGCACCAGATACAAGTGCTTTAAGTGGCACTGAATCCCCCAGCTGCTCCCCGGGCGCGGTACTTCACTGCAGCCCACTGCTCCTTCATAACGAAGGATGGGTCAAATGCAAACACAAATTTCCCCATTGTGGGATCAATAAAGTATACATTATTATTATTATTATTATTATTATTATTATTATTATTATTATTATTATTATTATTATTATCCGTCCACCGGGGCGAAGGAGAGGCAGACTGAAAATCAGGTTGGGGAACAGAGTGCTGATTTAGGAGGAAAAATTTATGAGGAGAATTCTGAGTTTCTGAGTTAAACAACAGAGGGAAAGGATGTGGAATAATTACTGACAGGAGAAAAGGAAGGGAAGAAGGAAAGTGGAGAAACAGAGGGGGAAAAGGTGGAGGTATTAGTGAAAGGAGCAGAGGAAGGGAGGAAGGAAAAGGGACTAACAAAGGGGAAAAATGGAAAGGTAGCACTGTGAGGAGCAGAGGAAGGGAGGAGGGAAAGTGTAGCAGGAAGCAGCAAGAGGCCGACAGCTGAACCTGACCGGCTGCTGGTCCAGAGGTGAGATGGAGGCTTGTGTTGTTGAGGAGCAGATGGAGCAGGCTTACACTGGAGATCTGTACAAGCTGGCGGACATTAGTACTTTCCTTGATGAAACGTATGGACAATCTGTAAATGTTTTATTGCATGAAAAGAAAAGGAAAGAAAGTTCATGAAAAGTGTTTTAACAATACAGAATACGGTTGGTGAGAAGACATTTGATCAGAGGAAACGTTTCTGTCTTAAAAAATACATGACTAGTCTCTGCTACAGAGGTGAGTTGTTTGGCTACAGACGTGCTGCTGGGGTCAAAGGCCATGCCAAGTTTGAACCCCCGTTTGTGAGAAGGGACCGGCCCCAGATGAAACAGTGCTCCACATAATAATTAAAGATTAGAGAAAGAGTAGAACGTAGAAGGCGGTGTTTTGCCAAATTAAAGTTGCGGAAAGAGTGAAGAATTATAGAACGTGTGTATTCATCGTATTAGTGAAGGACTGAATAGTGTTTTGTAAATTCTCCAACTATGAGAAAGTGTTGTTAAAACTGCCACTAAAGGTTGTTCTTAATGCTCCATCATTTGAAGTCGTGACTCATGTTGAAGCCTAAAAGAAACAATGAAGTCGGCAGTGTAAGTTACAGGCTACACTGGCAGCTCGAAATGGGAAAACTAACATTGGCATGAAAAATTAAAACACACTCATCCTCAAAGTGAACCTTTCGAGAAATTTCTTCAGGGTCACCATGTTGCGCCATGCAGCCTCATGTCCTAAGTAAAAGTGGGTAAACATAACCAAACTGTCCTTGGGTCTTTGTTTGTTCCAATCGTTAAAACATGACATTTATTGGCTCGGTGTTGCTTTTCATTGGGGCTTTTTAGCTCCATTAGTCTCTTAAGTTGCCTCTTTATATGTCTAAGAGTGTTTATCTAACTATGTAGACAAGAGTGGACGGTGAGAGGGGCAGAGAGAGGGGGAAGATGAATGACAGCGTGTCAAAACTAGTCACTCAGCAGTCTTTCAGGGACAAGCCATCCAGTCTAAAATGTAAAAGTAAGCCTCTTGGCCGTGACACACCCAGGCACCTCCACCCCTCTCATCAACTCCAATCTCTACAAACATTTGCTGGTTACGTTCACTAGTCCTCTAATTGCTAATTTGCCTAATGGATGTGAACTCAAGTCTATGTAGTTATCTGGGCCAGGAGTGGGCAAAGAGAGTAGAGGGGCGAAGGTCACACTGGAGACGCCCCCTTGGGGGAATTTGTGCCCCATCTGAGCACTTTACAGGATTATTTAGGCTAACTTTCATCTCTGTTGCCGGGGCTAGGGGCTCGAAGAGTGTTCTGACCCGATGACCCCTCCCTCTTCGGAAAGAAAAATTCCAACATGTGAAGTGTCTCTTCCAACCGCAGTCTCATAAGGACCACTCTGGCTAAGCTCACCACCAGGTTTGCCCGGCCGCCAAAAGACAGGGTGCCATTACTAGCGTAAGAGCCAACAAGGTCAAGTTTGCACAAAGGCCTTTTTCAGGTAGATTAAAAGGAGCTTCTGTTGGGCCGGAGGTGTCTCTGTGGAGCATTATGGTTGATGGGAGTCGCATGCCAGTTTAAATAATTCCGCTTACTTTTTTAATGAAGGAATGTAATTATATTAGCTATTGTGGTAAAAGGATGGTGGTCAGAGGGTTCTAGAGGGCCAAGCAGAGGTGTGGAGGTTTTCAACGCACCCACCCGCAGCGGAATAGACAAAGCGACTGATGTGCAAGATAGTCCATGCAAGTGGGGTCGAAAAAACTCAAGGCTTTTGTCAGAGAGACCGCTGTTTGTGTCCCGTTCAAAACTAAAAGTAGTTTGTCACATGACTTGGTAATAATGTGCCACTGATGAGTCTCTAGTCACTTGAGTTAACAATCCACCACACTTATTTACTCAAAAGCAGGATCAAGTCAAAACTATTGGCTCGATACTTATGAAAATTAATGGAAAGATGTAGTGTAAGCCAAAAAGAGTGCCTACGCATTTTGCAGCCGCATCAATCCACACATTATTTTGATGATAATTAGCACCTTTGAAAAAAACATGTAATGAATCATGGAATCAAAGTAAATTGTAATTTGAACAACAATTAAACAAACCTAGGAATTTACAGTCATATTCCCTGTGCAAATGTCCACTGATTAGCATATAAAACAAACAAACATGCATCTGCAGTTTTATTTTTCAAATACTACACCCACCAATAGCAGAATAATAAACCAATCACTGGCCATATGTCGGCATTTCATGATAAATGCAATAATGTGAGGAGTGAGGAAGAGGACCATTCTTTACAGCACACAACTGGGAGTTGGAGTCAGGTTTGGCCCTGTTGCCATGATACTAGGGTCACCCCCTGGGGTGGGGCGTAAGTGTTCACTGGCCAGTCTGTGGCTGTGAAAAAGAGAAAGGGGAGGCAGAGCATGAGTACTGATTAAAGTTTAGCAAGTGCCCCGCTGCTCTCCAAATAAATCCCCCCACCGCTGGGCTCTCAGTGCCAGCCTTGTTTCAATAAGTCTCCCTTATTGTACACACAGCCAGGGGTCTTTGAGCTGAGCCATTCACTGTGAGCTTCCCACAGGATTACATATCTAAATATATGATGTGAGAAGAGCCACTGCCCTGTGTGTGTGTGTGTGTGTGTGTGTGTGGGGGGGGGGGGGGGTTACACACACACACACACACACACACACACACACACACACACACGTGGGAGGCATTTAGTGATTGTGTTAAATTAACCAGAGCTGAAGCGGATCAGTGTGTTGGAGGGCAAACCTCAAACTGGCTGCTCTTGCATTAGTGGGAATTTACCAGTGATCCTACTGTGCACCTACCATGCATAACTTCAGCCATTGTGTTTTCAGAAACTACAAATGTTTCACTCCTCGATTAAAGTAAAAAAATAAAATCTCAACATTTCCTGACATGATTTGAATGCTTTCAGAATGGCATTATGGCTGGATAGCCCCCCCCCCCCTAGAATGAATCTTCGTTCAAAAGCCCACATTGTTTGCTAGCGATGACTAATTGATTCGAAATTTAGCATATATGTCCGCTTAGACCTGCTCTACAAAAATCTCTATAATCTCTATAATCTCTACGAACCCTTCCAATCCGGCTTCCGCTCCAAACACAGCACTGAAACCGCCCTACTAAAAATCACAAATGACATACTTCTCTCTGCTGACTCTGGCTTCCTCACCATCCTCATCCTCCTAGACCTTAGTGCCGCCTTTGACACCATCAATCACTCCATCCTCCTCTCACGTCTCCATTACTCCATTGGTATAACTGGCCCCGCCCTCTCCTGGTTCACCTCAGGTCCGTCGGCACAACCGCTCTGAAGATCATCAGGACCAAGCGCCGGACCTGGGGTGACCGGGCCTTTTCAGCAGCTGCACCCCCCCCTCTGGAACCATTTGCCATTAAAATGCAAGATGATGTTTCTCTACCATGCATTATCTAATCTGCTCCATATTTCTCACGTCATGACATACTGACACTGAAGACATTCATATGCTAATTTTAAATTCTAGTCTAAAAAGTGGCCAAAGCAAATCAGCCTAAAACGCATCGGATTCACATGTAATTTACATAATGGTCTAGAATTTACGTAGATACATATGATGCATGTATATGTTCACATTATCACAGCGCCACCTCCTTGCTCAGCTGGACCTGCTTGAATCTGACCCAGACATGTCATGCCTGTTACAAGACACTAGCCTATTTTCACTCAGATTCACAACGCCACCGACTTGCACAATAAAATCAGTGTCGCATGACAACCGGTAAAATGCCCAAACGGCAGGTCTGCCAATGGGGCCGGCATCAGGCCGTCACCCCTGACGTGCGAAGGAGGAATAAGGACGCTCACATTGCTGCTTGCTGATTTAATTTATCATGTGTTCTTAACTAGGCAACACCAGCATAAGGATAAAAGGTTTGAGTTGCTGTGTGTGGTCCCCAGACGTCGCTGTTGTTGGGCTGGAAAGACTTCTAATACATGGGCTTACTACTCAACATATTTATATTATCATCGGATCAATTGACAACCTGTGATATGTAGTCTTCAATCAATTATTACTTTATTCTACAGTTCCCCTCTGCATAGTAACTTTGTCTGGATATTAAAACCAAGTGTTGTATTTACTGGTATGAAAGCAAAAGTTAAGTATTCTTTCCCCAAAAAGTGGCAGTTCTTCTCTAATAGCAACCTATGGCTCAACATAGAAAAGTCAGTACCCCCCCAGTGGATGAGGTATTTGGTTGATACCACAGCATACCTGGGTGGGTATACATTTGATGGGGGGTTGGGTGGGCCTCAGGGGTTTCTAAATGGCCAACAGCACAGTAGATATAGGTTCCAGACTAATAGGCAGTCAGGGTTCCCACTGTCAAGCCTGATGGAAACCAAACCCTGCAATGAGTAATATCATAAATATAGTGGCAGGTGGGACTTGTTGGACATGCCTACTCTCTCCTTTACAAATGGAGGGTAATGTTCCTGACCTCCTCACCCAACCGGGGGCCTCGGCAGCTGGGGCGCCTCAGCCTATGCAACCCATACCGTTGACTCCCTTGTGTGTGTACTGTATGTGTGTGTGCATTTGCGCTTGTCAGTGTATATAAATTGCCACATGGTCACCTTTATTACAGCCCATTTTTCAGCTCCGCCACACACAGTCTCCCTCCCATTCACAAGAAAATCCTGAATCAGTTGCATTAGCCCCCTAATATTATTCCCCACGTACCGTTGGAAACAAATCGGCTCTGTTCAGTCAGCACGGCCCCACTTTCCACAAACTCTTTGTGTTCACACTCTGTCATTGTTGCGCCTCTGCTATAGAGGGAATAAATCACACTACCACTTGCTATAAACATGTCAGCGTGTAGGCTCGAGGTGGGGTGAGGAGATCCAGGGCTACTGCCGAGGGTTTGTGAGGACAGCGGGGATCTGCAGGATGCTGACTTGAAAGAGGTCGTCAAAGACAGGGGGAGGGGGGTCAGAGAAATTGGCCCTCCAGTGTCTTAAATCAAACCCAAGGAAGACAAGATCTCTAAACTAGCATTTTGAAGCAACCACGATGAGAGCACAAACATGACAGGCACATTAGTGTGGAATGTGTTGTCCTTGACCATCAGGAAGCAAGATATGAGTCTGAGTGCTGCTGCTGCCACTGTAGCGTCATGTCTCTGAGGCAGAGAGGGGAAGCAGGGGGTCAGGCGTCATGGTGATATGCCGTGGGATACCGTCATGTCTGCAGCTGCTGTGCGGTAAGGCCGATGGAGACAGACGAAAGGAGAGGGCGGTGAGGGAACAAAAGTGGCACAAATAAAAAGAACTCGCACTGGACAAAGAGCAGCGAAAAAGAGAGAACACAGCTGGGACGAGCAACGGGTGTCTCCCCAACACTCCTGCGGTCTGTGGCCAAATAGCGATGCGTTACAAGATGTTACAGTAAATGGCTGATGCCTGCCTCTTGTGGAGAGTGACAGAGTGTCTCCACATCCTCAGGCCACAGGGGCCGGCTCATTAAAGCCAGTGTCCCCACACGGAAGACATAAGTGCTCTTTGATGAGGTCGAGTGCTCCACGTCAGACACGAGCATGCAGATAAACTCCCAATCTGTGCCAGCTAAAAGCTTCTCATGAGAGAGAGCTTCAGGGGATTTAACAGTGCAGATAGGGAACCCATGCTGCTCCCTCAGTGTGTGACGATCTAGAGCCAAATGCACACTGTGGGGTCATGTGGAGGTCAAGAAAAACATGTTTTCAGTGTTGGAAAAAGTATTTAAATCCTTTACTGAAGTGATAATGGCTCAATGAAAGAGACATTTTTGCCCGAATGAAAACTGAATAGAAAACAGAAGTGGGGAAGTCAACGGATGCCACTGTAAACTGCCCACTGGCAGCATGCAGAGCGTGCTGACAGATGTGAAGCTTTCCAAACTTTCACATCCAACCGCAGAGGTAGAAGATGTGCGCTAATGTGTGCACATATGTTTGGACTTCCTGTTTCTCCTCCAACAAAGATGTGAGCAGACAAGGGCTTTCCTCTTCACTCGCAGCAGTTCGGAGTCCACGGAGAGAAAAGGGTGTACTTGGACAATTTTGGGGTTTGGCCTAGCTATTCCTCCACTTCCTTTTCATTTTCAGTGGGAATAGTATTTAATGACTTTACAAAGTGCAACAGACATCCTGAAATTAAATTCATTGTAAATCCTGGATCGGAAAAGCCTTAAAAGTGTGTAATACTGTCAAGGCCCATGATTCGCTTCAAATGGGACATGAAAACACTCATTTTGTTTTAACATTAGCATTGGAAAACATTTTTTTCATCCTACAGTGGTTGAACTTTTCATGTTGTGTGACATCACTGATCACTCCTGGTGCTCAGTAATATTTTTCAAATAGGATATCTGCACAACATACGCTCTTGTTGTCCCTGACTTTGCCGAGCGGTCTCCAAAAAACCAGCAGATGAGTCCACATGTATAAAGACCATCACGTGCGGTCAGTATCACTGATGTAATTGTTGTCACATTCTGACGTTTTCTCCTAAAGCTCAGGGATTGGACAGAGGTGACATCGGCCAATTTGATTTGGTTGTTTCGGACGTGAAAGACTCCTTTAGGGTTAAAAGATAACCGGTCAGCCCGCCAAGAGCTGAGGTCATGGTTTGGAGAGCTAAGAATCCGAACACGTACATGTGGAGATGATATTTTTTGTGTTGCTTTCTAACGAAGCAAATAAAAGGATTTGTTAACAAAACTCATCCAGCTCCGATTGATTTTTGTTCAACAAAATATGTTAGTCATGCTCCGCTGCTTTCGAATGAGCGGGCTCCTGCACTCAAAGAAATGGCTCATTGGATGAACTCAATTAAAGTGTTGGCAGGTTTTCCATCCAATAATTATATGCAACTCAAACTCCAATTTAGCACATCAGTGCAATACAATGTAATTGAGTTAGTCCAACTCATTTTTATCAAAACACATCTAAAATAAAATAACGATATCCATTAAATTGAATTCATTTGAGTTAGTCCAACTCATTTGTATCAAACACATCTAAATTAACAATATTCATTCAATTAAATTAATTTGAACCCCCACTGAGAACAAACTCCACATAATCGGCCCGCCCTGACCGGGAATCGAACACACAACCCTGCTGTGAGGCGACAGTGCTACCCACTACACCAGCCCTGAAAGCGATTTTTCACCTTGTGAATACAACCAATTTTCAGCTGGCCCATGCGCAAAGGGTAGTCCCCAATTAAACACATTCATTTTGAGTTGATATGCACACCATCTAACCTAAATAAATCTAATAAATGAAAGAATTCCTATATGTTGTGTTACACCAATTAAATACAAATATCTACATTTTGTAATTGATTTATTTCAATGTATTAAACAATATATAATTGAGTCACCTCTAAGAAGACTTGAATCGTTTTTTTGTGAGTGTAACCTAAATAAATCTAATAAATTAAAGTATTCCTACATTTTGTGTTACACCCATGAAATATAAATATCTTCGTTTTGTAATTGATTTATTTCAATGTTTTAAATAATATTTAATTGAGTTACCTTTTATTGAGTGTGGATACGTGTCATCATTTGACAGTTGGTGAGCTGGCTAAATAAACCTGCTCAGCTACCAATTATAAGGATACAAATGATCTTACTGACGAAAGGATAATCGCAACCAGACTCAAGGTTTCCTTCACACACACACAGTCTGCTTGAATAGCGATAAAATCTGAGTTCCAAAATATTATCCCTTACAATTGACAATCCAACAGCTCGTTTTGTACCGTCTTTGTCTTCACACAATTAATTATATTGGATAAAATGTAGGTGTTTTTATCCACCTCCTCATTGTTTTCTCACTGAAATCCTGAGTTTGTCGTCTAGCTGGTAGTGACGTTCACTTTTCCCAATATGGCTGCTTGACCGAGTTATGCATGCATGTCCTGGTTTTCTCAAGTTTTCTTATTAAGTTTTTCATGTCCCTTACTCCCATTCAGTTAACAAGCTCCTCTTTTATGGAACCAGCTTCCACTTTCAATCCGGGAGGCAGACACAGTGACCTCATTTAAGAGTAGACATAAGACTTTCCTCTTTGATAGCGCTTATAGTTAGAGCTGCATCAGTTTTGCCCTGGTCCAGCCCCTTGATATGCTGCTATAGGCTGGGGGACGTTTTAGGATACACTGAGTACGTGTATCCTTCTCTCTCTCTTATGGATGAATTTTAATTTTTCCATTGCACATTACTAACTCTGCTTCCTCTCCGGAGTCCTTGTGATTTCACGTCTCGTAGGGTCCATTGGACCTGACTGGGTCTGATGCTATGACCCTGCTGATGCTCCGCCCACTCCTCCTGATGGATCATGGTCCCATGACTACTACCAACTATTCATACACTCTGTGATATTCATTGAGTATGTTGTAACTCTGTAATGACTCTTTTGGGCAAGATGACTTCAGCCCCAGGCTGAACTTATTTCAGGGCGCTGATTGTCTACATTGTATATCACTCATTTATATCTGTAATCAGTGATTGGCTAAACTGCTTCTTAGATTGGTCTCCTGTGTGCCCAAACAATTCTGCCCAAGCTCAGCTGATACAACAAGACATGCGGACAGAGGCGGAGAGGACATGCAGGAAGTGCAGGAAAAGCAGTTTTGAAGATATCCTATTTAAAAAATATTACTGGTATATTTCATAGCTCCAAAACATAAATATTGACAATTTGTTTAATTTATAAATAAAAATGTGTTTGTGTGTGTGGCTCAAGGTAGGCCCCGTGGCCCTCTATAGGCCAGACACCACTGAAACGAACAGACAGACAAATATACACATACAGAGAGCGCCCCAGATCAAACATGTAGTACACCTCTCGGTACTGATGGGGGCAGCCACGAGTGGATCTTGTATCCGAAGGTCTGTGAGAAAGGAAAAGAGCCTTTCTCCATATCAGTTCTGGAGAATGTGAGTAGAATAGAGCGCCAGCCTCCTTTCGGCTTGATTTGACAGATCAGTTGTTTCTGTCGGGGGAGTTGCTTGTATCATAATCTATTCTTGTTTTGTGTTCATGTAACCGCAATAAATGTTTTGTTGTTACTACATTATCGCATTTTTTCCATTCTTGACCATCACTCATGCTCAATCCGAAGCCCTTACAGACTCTTTTTATCTCGATAATGATTATGGTATTGGAACAGAAGTAAAAAACAAATTACGGCACATTTCATCCACTCAGCATAAGGACCATCTCTGCTGCTTCCGGCCCTGAGCTGGGAGGTGGATCGATCAAAGGGCAGGGTAACCCCCCCAGCCCCCTCTGTGTCCAGTCTCAGGCAGCGCAAAGTCGCCTTCGCTCAGTAGGGTTTATCAAGGAAGAGATGACCTCTGACCACAAACTAACTGGAGATCCTGAGACAGGAAAAGGTCAGGAGGTCGCAACAGAAACTCATTCACACCTCGCGGCGCTGCGCCACAGGGTAAAGCGGCCTCCTGTCGAGTGTCTGCGAGACTCCGGTAGCTAAACAGCCGCTGTGTGGGACCCAGACAGAGTGCGAGCAGCGGTATCGGAGCAGATATCAAGTTTGAAGGGAGTCTAGACAGGGAAGTATGCACCTCGGAGAACTTGATCTACCTTGATGTGTTATCTGCCTATGCTAATGTTTGTTGTGGACACTGTGTAGCCAACAGAGATTGCACAAAGTGATTTTGTAAAGTCAAAGTCTGACAGGAGACACTTCATCAAGCCACAGGGTGCAGAGACAAGGGCTAGCTGTTTAGTGATGGGATAAAAGAATAAGCACGACAACTTCCTGTTGCCCTCTCAAGCAACTCATCCTGAAACCTCTGTTTTTACCTTGTCCATCACTAAAGATATTTTAGGACTGCTTTTCTTTCAAAAGATGTTGAACAATCTTGGAATTCTCCGAAAGCCATGTCCACTGCTTAAACGTTGGTGTTCCGTCAAAGCTGTTCACTTTCACTTAAAGGGGACATATTATGAAAATTCCACTTTTTATGTGCTTCTATATGTTAATTTCGGTATCTGGCATGTCAACTCTGGAGAAAAAAAACCTCACGCGGCTTGTTGTGATTCCTCTGTCAGAAATGATATGCTTGAGTGCGTCGAATGGGATCACGATCTGTTTCTACGTAGATTCTGAACCATGCCCATGTAGGGAGTCTGGCTACGCTCCCCCCCACCACATAAACACCAGGGTTGGCTGCTGATTACCAGAGGTGTGACCATGTCCTTTTTTTGCAAGTCCCAAGTAAGTCTCAAGTCTTTGCCCTCAAGTCCTGAGTCGAGTCCAAAGTCAAGACTGACAAGTCTCAAGTCAAGTCCAAGTCCTGCAGTTTGAGCTTTGAGTCCTTTCGAGTCCTTTTGATCACAGAGTAATTATATATTTACACAGATCATGTATGCTTTTAAAATCTGTATTTATTTATTATAAGTACAAGTATAACTTGTATAAGGCAATTGAAATTGCAGGAAAAAGAAATGGTGCTAATATTGCACTATTAACCATTCATTTTTAACATTTAACTCATATTTTGAAAGAATATTCTTCATTTTAAACCACTCCTTTACAGAATGAACACATTTGAAAAGAACAAGTGCAACTGCAATTATATGAACAAAAGTGCTAACATTGTATTTTGCATTTTAACTAGTTCCACAGCAGTTTCTGTCCTGCATCTATCTCATCTCATTTATCACACCTCATATTGTCTGTGTGTGTGTGTGTACATGGGAGAAACGTAACACATACATGAGCATAACAATAAGCAGGGTTGTGCTTTTTTATGACAGGGCCCTATGCTGCATTGCATTTGCAAAAGACCAAATTGGCCAAAAGTCTGTCGATCATTTGTGCACAATGGGGACCATCATATGATTCCACCATGGCTGAAAACTCGCTACACTGGAGCACTGGAGGCAGGCACAGTTCTCGACGTCTCAGTCCGGTTGTTGTCACGCCCTCACTCCCGGAACCCCTCACCCAGACCCGGGTCTGTCAGGGTTCCCCTCCGCGCGGACTGACGGTCCGTGTGCGGACATGAAGCCGAGCAGCGGGGGCTTAGCTCCGGGCTGCTTCGTTCAGCTGCTAACAACGTCGCTGTGATGCGTTCAGGGTAACTTGGATATCAATGTCATCGACGAAATTCTTAATGATCTATTCATCGATTGATTATGCCCATCCTGAACATATACGAATACACACAGACAAAGGGATCGTGGAGGGGCTACAACTTTGGAGGCTAACACTGCTGCAACTTTTGGGGAGAAATGCACTTAAAATCCCGGGTATGAGTCTTTTTTAAAGCGAGCGACGGAGGCGGCAACGAGCTGCTGGTGACCGGCACCTGTTCGTGCAGCTCGGGGTGCGTGGAGCAAGTCTTATCAAGTCAAAAGGCTCAAGTCCATGTGAAGTCACGAGTCATTGATGTTGAAGTCGAAGTCTAGTTGCAAGTCTCTTTACATTTTGTCAAGTCGAGTCGCAAGTCATCAAATTCATGACTCGAGTCTGACTCGAGTCCAAGTCATGTAACAAAAAATGCGTCCGGCAGGGATTCCAAAAACCTCCAGGATTTTGCTTCGTCGGATATTTGTGTTTCTCTGGGTTTCACAAACTAGTATTCACCCCTTACACATTTTGGAAATGGTATCTCCTGAGCTCTGGCGGGAGGTCTGACGGTATAGAGAACAGTCATTGGTCAACCGATCTCAGGGTTGCCAGATACACGATAATTACCCTCCAAATAATACAACCATTTTGAGCCTTTGGTACATACTTCACCATTTCCAATCTGGCAACACGGAGCACCTCGCCCACTCAAAACAGGTCAATCTGTCGGGAGGTGTTTTTGACAGGGTAAAAAGGGTGCTGTTTGAAATTATTCTTGTGGTATTTTGACCACAATTTTTTTTACAAACATTACATTAAAGCCCCACTATGTAACTTTTCCACCTTAAAATAACAGCTTGAAAAAAATTGTGCCGCTACAATGACTTTTAATATGTTGATTTGCTCCTCCGCCACTGCCATCGGGGGTCTGTGGTCAGAAAACTGCTGAATGTAAGATGGTTGGGACCGGCCCGGTACTTCTGTTGAGGATCAGGAAGTACTTAAACTTGCTGTCAGGCAGTGATTACGCAACGTCATATAGTGCCAGTCCACGCTCGCAGGTGACTTTTTATTTGCTCCGCTACGCGACTCGTAGAGACGGAGTGACATGCTACTGTGGAGAACACCGGGCCGGGTCTGAACGAGACGGGCTGCCGCTGATCGAGGAAGCGAGCTGGGAGCTCTCAAGCCGGAAGAGCCATATATGGCTCGAGAGCCAGACGTTAAATACCTGAAGGGGGCGCTACAGGGGAAAAGTTACATAGTGTCGCTTTAAGACCCCAAGGAACCATATCAACTCGTGGAAAGATGGGCATAATAACTCCCCTTTAAAAGCCAATAGACTTACTGATTAGCTTTTACTTACTACTTACTACTTAATATCACAAGTTGAGATCTTTTAATATATATGTCGGTAGTCAGACAGGCTAGAGATGGATGGATAGGTTACAGCATAACATTGTATGATCCCCAAACCGACCAAAATAATTAAGTTCCCCGTGTAATTATGCTCCTGACTTCAAAGGCAACAAGCACATAGAGCTTTACCGTCCAACTCTCTCAAATTTGTATATTATAGGACCCCTTCTCATGACAACAAGGTGAGTGAGGCGTGTCAGCCGGCCCATGCGCCACAAAACATGGACTCATAAAAGAGCTGCATTATCATAACAGCACATTGCATGACTTTGAAAAAAGAGACGAGGTATCAGTTGAAAAGCATGCTCAGACTTTGTCATCCAGCCAAGGCCAGCGCTTCTTTGTGTATCAAAGCGACGTGGTGCTCACCGGAGAATTTGCCTTTGATCCGTTGACGGCTCGGTGTCTGCGAAGCTCAGCGCCTACCTTTCATCTGGCCTAGAACCCGGGATCCACTCAGCTTCAGTAATAACATGATAAACAATAATACCCCCCCCCCCCTGAGAGAACGGGAGGAAGGAGGGAGGAGAGGGAGAGAAGAGGGGGGGGGGAGACAAGTTTCTGAGTGAGGAGTACTCTGATCTGCTATGTTTTCTGTTCCGCAGGCTCATTCTCTCCTCTCCTCTCCTCTCACCGTTAACCCACTTAAAATGTCCTCTCTGCATTTCATTGCAACTTGACAGTTTGAGTGACACCATCTGCAAACATCGGCTCTCCCTAACACAAGAGGACCTCACTGGCTGGTGCATTTCCTCTACAACTACAGTGTTTTTATTATACCTGCATGGAGTATATACATCGTTTACATATTTCTTTTTATCTGGGAGGGGGGAAGATATGGGTTTGAGAACAAATACACCCAAATTGAGACACTGCAGATCCGATCTCTCTGCAAGGTTGCGAGTAAAGACATTCCTTAAGAAGGTGACGTGTGCACAGCCGGTGCAGTTGCTGAGAGGAGCAGTTGCCACCAAGCTAAAAAGAAAAAAATTCTGAGCCATGTGATTCCGTAGGCAGACACGGACCCCATGACTCATGGCAAACAAAGCTGGGTCAGCAATATGTTTTAATAAACATTTAATCAGCTTTAAATGACCACTGGTGCGGTTCATTTGGGTATTTTTAAATGCAGGAATCACGATCGCGACGTCCGAGCTCCTTTGCGACTGACGTGTAGCTGAGTAGGGTGCAAAACGAAGACAAACTTCGCAGGAGGGAAAAGAAAACTAGCCGTAGGCCAGGGGTGCTCACAGTTTTTCAGCACGCAAGCTACTTCTAAAAGTCAAATGATCTACCTACGGGGGTGGGGGGTGGGGAGCAGGGGACTTTTTATGCTCCGTCCAGATGAGGGATAGATTCGATCAACAACAGACGGCCTTTAGATTAATAAAAGAACAAAGACGTGCTATAGAGAAAATGTCAGGGGGGGCGGCCAATTTTTATTTATGTCATGCGATCTACCAATACTACGGCGCGATCGACTGGTAGGTCGCCGCGATCGACCGGTAGTATTGAGCACCCCTGCCGTATAGGCGATGCACATGAGGAGAGACCGGTCCGTGTTTTGAGTCTGAAAGATCAGCGGACAGTATCAAAAGACACTTAGAGACATTACACCCCACTCACAGAAATAAGCCATGGGAGTTATTTCAGAGGAATCTTGGTGAATACCGCATGCAGGCAAATCACTTTGTAAAAGTGCCATCAGCTGATCAGTTACCTGACAGAACACAGGCTGAGATGGGAGAGTTGTGTGGCTTTCTGCACAGATGGTGCTGGCGCTGATCAAGAGTGTCTCTCCAAATCATACACAAAGAAGCCTAGATGTGCCTTGAACTACACAAGGTTTTGACCAAAGCTATCAACGTGGTACATTTCATAAAAACAAGGTCCCTGAAAGCACCATTGTTTTCACTGTGAGGAGACAGGAGCCTTCTGCTGTTTCACATGAAGCTCGCTGGCTCTCACTATAGGAAACGTGTTGTGGCGAGTCTTTGAGCTCAGAGACATTAAATATCCGTCCTATGCATGACATATGTCATACAGGATAGTATAATACAAATGAAACTGGCTCCCTGGAAAATCAAGAATCACTTTTAAAATTCTTCTCTTAACCTACAAAGCCTTGATTGGTGATGCATCATTATATCTTAAGGAGCTTGTAGTACCATATTTCCCCAATAGAGAGCTATGCTCAATAAATGTGGGGCTACTTGTAGTTCCTAGAGCAGGCCTATTCAACCTATTCAAGTCAAATTCATTGCATGTATTTTAACTTTAAATCTGTCCTTCTGTACACATTACATCTATTGCATCTGTCCATGGGATCCTCCTCTGTTGATCTCCTGAAGGTTTCTTCCCTTTTTCCCCCTGAAGGGTTATTTGGGGGCGTTTCCTGGTCCGATGTGAGGTTTTGGGGCAGGGATGTCTATGTGTACAGATTGTAAAGTACTCAGAGACAAATTTGTAATTTGTGAAATTGGGCTATACAAATAAACTGAATTGAATTGTATTGACTCTGTTTATCATGTATTTTGTCTTCCAACTTCTCCTCATTAAAGAAGTTCATAAAGTCATTACTACTGAGGTCTATAGGAATACTCGGCTCCACAGAGCTGTGACTCTGTCAGCCTGGCTACGGTGCTAAAGAGAAACCTGGGGTTGTTCTTATTTGTCTCTATTACTGATTAGTAATAGGCTGCTCTGGCATTACGGAGGACCTTCTTATAAATTTTAAGACTATCTCGCCAAACTAAGCGTGATTCTTCCAGATTAGTTGAACGCCATATGCTTTCAAGCTTTCGTGACATTTGCTTTAGTTTGCGGGTCTGAGGGTTATACCAGGGAGCAAACCTCCTCTTCCTCACTGTCTTATTCTTCAGAGGGGCTATCGAGTCCAGTGTCATTCTCAGTGAGCCTGTGGCACTATCAACAAGATGATCAATCTGGGACGGACTAAAGTTAGACCAGGATTCCTCTATTATATTGAGACGTGGTATTGAATCAAATGCAGAAGGATTCGCTTCTTTAAATTTAGCTACAGCACTGTCAGTTAGAAATCTGGTATAGAAACTTTTGACTAACGGTGTACACTCCGGTAGTATTAACTCAAAAGTTATAAGGTTGTGGTCTGACAGAAGAGGATTCTGTTGGAAGACCTTCAAATGCTCAATGTCAACGCCATATGTAAGAACAAGATCAAGTGTGAATTGGCTGTAATGTTTTCCAGATTGGATGTGAAAGACTAAGAACAAGGCTTTCGAATGAGTTGTAGTTTAATTTAGGTTGAGGATTTATTAAAAGGCTCGAGTCAAAGATGGCTGCTATTCCACCTCCTCGACCGGTGCCTCGAGGAATGTGAGTATTAATATGACCTGGAGTCGATTCATTTAGGCAGACATATTCTTCATGGCGGAGCCAGGTTTCAGTTGGACAACATAAATAAATGTGATTATCTGATATTAAATCATTTAGTAACAGCTTTAGATGACAGAGATCTAATATTTAGGAGACCACATTTAATAGTCCTGTTTTGTTTTACTGCTGAAATAATGGTGTTAATTGTATAAGGTTATTGTTTACGAATTCTCTTGTGCTTACTTTAGATTTATTTAATTTAAGTGGCCGTGGGACAGACACAGTCTCTACTCTAGAGTTGTGGATGGGTAACTGTTTGAAAGGAAGAGCAGAGAAGGGTGTTAAACTACAACTCTGCTCCCTGTTCCTGATCTGAACCCCGGGTTGTCATGGATTAGGTCCGGTGATCGACTTGGTCATATTCGCAGAAATGAGACACGCTCCTTCCAACGTGGGATGGATGCATTAAAGCCCCACTATGTAACTTTTCCACCTTAAAATAACAGCTTGAAAAAAATTGTGCCGCTACAATGATTTTTAATATGTTGATTTGCGCCACTGACATCGGGGGTCTGTGGCCAGAAAATTGCTGAATGTAAGATGTTGGGACCGGCCCGGTACTTCCGGTTGGGACCGGCGGAAGTACTTCAACTTGCTGTCTGGCAGTGATTACGCAACGTCATATAGTGCCAGTCCACGCCCGCAGGTGACTTTTTATTTGCTCCGCTGCGCGACTGGTAGAGACGGAGTGACATGCTGCTGTGGAGAACACCGGGCCGGTTCTGAACGAGACGCGCTGCCGCTGATCGAGAAAGCGAGCCGCGATCAGCTGGGAACTCAAGAGCCAGATGTTAAATACCTGAAGGGGGCACTACAGGGGAAATGTTACATAATGTCGCTTTAAAGTATGCCTTGTTAGAAAGATGTTCAAGCAATGAAGGCTGGAAAGCTTGAAGCCAAAGCTGCCACCACCCTGGATCCCTGCTCTAGATCACTGCACTGGATCCTTGCTGTTGTTCCCTGATCTGGATCCCTGCTCTGGTTCACAGCTCTGGCTCACTGCTCTGGATCCCTGCTCTGGATCCCTGCTTGTGTTCACTGCACTGGATCACTGCTCTGGATCACTGGTCTGAATTCCTGCTCTGCGTTTCTGTGTCACCTCTCCATGGGGACATTCTATGGTATTTAGGACTATTTACTGCTGGTCGGCAAGAGATATGTGGGGTAAATATATATATATATATATATATATATATATATATATATATATATATATATATATATATATGTACATAAGAGCTCTTTTCTTTTAGTCTGCTGGACACGGACTTAATGAAATAGATGCTGGAGGCCCCCCTCTACAATCAGCAAACTGAGGCTGAGGGCTCAAATTATAATCAGCCTTAATCTACACTCTGTTTGTTGTGGGGCAATTAGGTTGTTCAAGCTTAGACAATGCGGTTATACTTTCTTGCAGCAAACGGCCTCCATCCTGTCTCAGTAATGCTGCCAGGAAAACCCTCAAATAACACCGGAGAGTGACGGAGAGAGATGTGGCTTCTGTGGGTCTTACACGAGAACAAGCCTCAACCTGGCAGCATGTTTGTAAAATCAGATATGGCCTCATTTCCCTGGAAACCACCTCCAGCCACCCTCACACTGCTTCAGCCTTTTTAATATTCCCCACATTGGGATTTTTGTTCTCTTTATCCTTCGTCTCTTTCACTAGAGGTCTTCATTGACTTATGTAAATTGTGTGCGCTTTTAACATAATTTTTTTTTCCAGGCACCGCTGATTTCCTGATTCGGAGATTACAAGTAAAGGAAGAGAGAGCTCATTGTAAAGAGCTGTCACATTAATGCAGAAGTGAAGTTCTGCAGCCAAAAAAAGGAAAGAATTCTTATTTTTCGCCATTCTTTCTTTCTTTCTTTCATTCTTCTTCTTTCTTTTATTTATGAGTCATTTTATCTTGTTTCTCCTCTAATCTTGTTGGTCTCATTCTGTAGTGATTTACTATCCCTATGATACAACAACTTGGCAGAGGCCCAAGTCAGCTGATATTATCTGGTGCGACGCACATCAGCACACAATATTTGTCAAAACATGCGGCATCACACATTCTTTTCTTCCCCTCTCCCTGTCTTCCCACCTTGTTTGCCCCTCCATCCCCTCCTCTTCCTTGGATCCTCCGAAGGATCACAAGCCTCCGAGACCAAACACCAAACTCAAAGGCGACAGATAGAAGAAGAAAAAATGTTTGTAGCGAGATTTCACAGACTGATGTCTGAGAACGTAGATAATGAGAAAGCTAGAACAAATGTGTCTAATCCTGCTGCAAAACGTGATTGGAGGTTTTAGGAACGAATGTCTTCTGAAAAAAGATCAGTAAAACAGAGCTATCGGTCTATCTCCAGAGGCGCTCTCACGCTAGATCCAGACACAGCTTCTCCTGAGAAACACTAAAATAGTTTGAATTCTCACAAGATTAAAACATGCGCAGGCTACTTGGCAGACTATTTAATCTACCAATTAGGTAATGTGAACAGAATGGGAGGCGTTGTTGTACATGAGGGATTTGTGGGTACAGAGTCTGCAGGAGGAAAATAGGACATGACCATAGGAGCGGTGTGGACTCGAGTCAGATGTGAAGGCATGAATCTGAAACTTGCCTTTGAGATCGATGGCTTGTGATTTCACTTGAGCTTCAGCCTTTTCCCTCGGAAGGATTTGATATACTCCTGAAACCCAATTACAAGTTTGATACTCAGAACTTTGCGGTGAACCCGCACGCTTCACATCGATTTCAGTTGTGGAATTTTTGTTTTGGGTTAAACAAAAGTTTAAAAAAAATATTTTTGGACATTTAAAATTAGATTCAAAGTTGTTCAATACAACTAAGTTTATTTATGTAGCCCAATTTCACTAATTACAAATTTGTCTCGGAGGTTTGCTCCCTGGTATAACCCTCAGACCCGCAAACTAAAGCAAACGTCACGAAAGCTTGAAAGCATATGGCGTTCAACTAATCTGGAAGAATCACGCTTAGTTTGGCGAAATAGTCTTAAAATTTATAAGAAGGCCCTCCGTAATGCCAGAGCAGCCTATTACTCATCAGTAATAGAGACAAATAAGAACAACCCCAGGTTTCTCTTTAGCACCGTAGCCAGGCTGACAGAGTCACAGCTCTGTGGAGCCGAGTATTCCTATAGACCTCAGTAGTAATGACTTTATGAACTTCTTTAATGAGAAGAAGTTGGAAGACAAAATACATGATAAACAGAGTCAATTCAATTCAATTCAATTCAGTTTATTTGTATAGCCCAATTTCACAAATTACAAATTTGTCTCTGAGTGCTTTAATTCAATTCAATTCAATTCAGTTTATTTTGTATAGCCCAGTTTCACAAATTACAAATTTGTCTCAGAGTGCTTTACAATCTGTACACATAGACATCCCTGCCCCAAAACCTCACATCGGACCAGGAAAAACTCCCAAATAACCCTTCAGGGGGAAAAAAAGGGAAGAAACCTTCAGGAGAGCAACAGAGGAGGATCCCTCTCCAGGATGGACAGATGCAATAGATGTAATGTGTACAGAAGGACATATTTAGAGTTAAAATACATTCAAGGAATCTGACAGAGTTTATCAATAGTTCATATTTAGGCATATTCCACGATGGAGAGTTTGGAGACCTCCCAAGTGGAGGAGTGGGCGGAGTCCCAGCAGGGCAGTGGCACAGCTGGTGTCAGGAACTCACGATCCAACCATCGATGGTCCATCAGTAGATGGGATCTATGCCGTCTCATAGTGTCCGATGACCCCATGAGACGTGAAGTCAGAAGGACTCCGGGGAGAAAGCAGAGTTAGTCATGTGTGATGGAGAGATGAAGAGGAGAGAGGTGCTCAGTGCATCCTAAACATCCCCAGCAGCTATAAGCCTATACCAGCATATCCAGGGGCTGGACCAGGGCAAACCTGATTCAGCCCTGACTATCAGCTCTGTCAAAGAGGAAAGTCTTAAGTCTACTCTTGAATGTGGCGACTGTGTCTGCCTCCCGGACTGAAATTGGAAGTTGGTTCCATAAAAGAGGAGCTTGATAACTAAAGGCTCTGGCTCCCATTTTACATTTTAAGACTCTAGGAACTACAAGTAGCCCCACATTTAGTGAGCGCAGCTCTCTGGTGGGGCGATACGGTACTACAAGCTCTTTAAGATATGATGGTGCATCACCAATTAAGGCTTTGTAAGTTAAGAGAAGAATTTTAAAAGTGATTCTTGATTTTACAGGGAGCCAGTGCAGAGCAGCTAGTGCAGGAGTAATGTGATCTATTTTCTTAGTTTTAGTGAGAACACGAGCTGCAGCATTCTGGATCAACTGGAGGGACCTAAGAGACTTATTAGTACAGCCTGATAATAAGGAGTTGCAGTAATCCAGTCTCGAAGTAACGAACGCGTGAACCAATTTCTCTGCATCTTTTTGAGACAAGATGTGCCTGATTTTTTAAATATTACGTAGATGGAAGAATGCAGTCCTTGAGATTTGCTTTATGTGGGAGTTAAAGGACAAGACCCGATCAAAGATAACGCCGAGATTCTTTACAGTGGTGTTGGATGCTAGAGTAATGCCATCTACAGAAATCACATCACCAGATAATTGATCTCTGAGGTGCTCAGGGCCGAGTAGAATTACTTCGGTTTTGTCTGAGTTTAACATCAAGAAGTTGCCGGTCATCCATGTTTTTATGTCACTAAGACATGCTTGAATTTTAGTGAGTTGGTTAGTCTCCTCTGGTTTTATCGATAGATATAGTTGAGTATCATCTGCATAACAATGAAAGTTTATAGAGCGTTTCCTGATAATGTTGCCCAAAGGAAGCATGTATAAGGTAAATAGAATTGGTCCAAGCACAGAACCTTGTGGAACTCCGTGACTAACGTTGGTGGTCATCGAGGCTTCATCGTTTACAAATACAAACTGAGATTGATCTGATAAATAGGATTTAAACCAACTTAGGGCGGTGCCTGAAATACCAATCGACTGCTCCAGTCTCTGTAATAGGATGTTATGGTCAATGGTGTCGAATGCAGCACTAAGGTCTAACAAGACCAGTACAGAGATGAGTCCTTTATCTGCTGCCATTAAGAGGTCATTTGTAATTTTCACCAGTGCTGTCTCTGTGCTGTTCACATGTGAACAAACAGAATCAGGAGACACAACGTGTCGCGTAGCCCACGTCTTTAAAGCGACACTATGTAACTTTTCCTACCTTAAAATAACAGCTTGAAAAAAATGGTGCCACTACAATGACTTTTAATATGGCGATTTGCGCCTCCGCCAATGCCATCGGGGGTCTGTGGCCAGGAAACTGGTGAATGTAAGATTTTTCTAGCCGCCCGCTCCCAGGCTATAGTACCCGGGCAAACTCTCACTAGCCCCCCCCCCCCCTCCACCATTTTAAATACCTGAAGGGGGCGCTACAAGGGAAAAACTACATAGTGGGGCCTTAAGACATGCTTGAATTTTAGTGAGTTGGTTGGTCGCCTCTGGTTTTATCGATAGATATATTTGAGTATTATCTGCATAACAAAGAAAGTCGCCCTATGGGTCAGTGGGTAGCAGGCCCGTCTTTCAATCACGGGGTTGGAGGTTCGATCCCCGCCCTAGTCGATGTGTCCTTGAGCAAGACACTTAACCCAGAAATGCTCCCTGTAGCTGCGTCTACGGTGTACAAATGTAACAGCATTGTAAGTCGCTTTGGATAAAATGACATGTAATGACATGTAATGACATGTAATGACATGTAATGAAAGTTTATTGACCGTTTCCAGATAATGTTGCCCAAATGAAGCATGTATAAGGTAAAATAGAATTTGTCCAAGCACAGAACCTTGTGGAACTCCGTGACTAATGTTGGTGGTCATCGAGGCTTCATCGTTGACAAATACAAGATTGATCTGATAGATAGGTTTTAAACCAACTTAGTGCGGTGCCTGAAATGCCAATCGACTGCTCCAGTCTCTGTAATAGGATGCCATGGTCAATGGTGTTGAATGCAGCACTAAGGTCTAACAAGACCAGTACAGAGATGAGTCCTTTATCTGCTGCCATTAAGAGGTCATTTGTAATTTTCACCAGTGCTGTCTCTGTGCTGTGGTGTTTTCTAAATCCTGATTGAAACTCAAATAAACTATCATGATGTAGAAAGTCACACAACTGATTTGCGACCACTTTCTCAAGGATCTTGGAGAGGAAGGGGAGGTTAGAGATCGGTCTGTAGTTAGCCAACACCTCTGGATACAGAGTGGGCTTCTTCAGGAGAGGTTTAATTACAGCTACTTTGAAGGAATGTGGTACGTGGCCTGTTAACAAAGACACATTGATAATATCCAAAAAAGAGCTGCCAATTAAAGGCAAAACGTCTTTAAGCAGCCTAGTCGGGATAGGGTCCAAGAGACAGGTAGACGTGTTAGAAGTAGAAACCGTTGAAGATAATTGGTCACGGTTGATGGGAGAAAAGCCATCTAAATATACACCAGGGCATACAGTGGTTTCCATGGCCATTCCACTTGAGAACAGATTGGCACTGGTTTAGGGCAAGATATTATTAATCTTGTCCCTAATTGTTGAAATGTTATCCAATCCGAAACCTTGTCACCGGAATAACATACAATTAACTCTAGTTAGTAATAATTATAAAGACGTGTTGGTCTTAACTTGAACTTAAGTTTGTCACTTCTGGGTATTTACAAAGGATTCAACCATGTTGGACTTGACTTTCAATTTTATGATTTTGATTCCAAATTTGACTGGGGACTTGTTGACTTGGAAACTGTAGGACTGCACATGGGATGGACTGGGACTGGAAAGCCTATACTTAGAGCTTGAGCTTGGGCTCAAAGTCAGGAAATATGTAACTAATGTAAGAATACTTAGGCTGTTGAGAGACTCCACACCCCAGTAAGGTGCCATCTTGGGTGTTCCCATGCTCCCTGAGGCCTGTGATGGCTGGGAGGTGACACACTGTACAACACTTGCCACAGGACACTGGGTCTTTAGTTTTTATCCTATTACTGGCGTTAATCAAACCCATGTGGAGACCATTTGGGGCCAGATTTCCTCATTTATATACACATTCATACAGTATACTGCCCGGCCAGGCGAGTCAAGGTCACATCACAAATCCCCAGCAGGAAACAGAGCATACCACTGCAATTGTCCAAGGGTGGTTTTGCAAACCTATACATTTATAACCTGTACATCCAAACACCTTGGGTTTTCTTTTGATGAGTATGGTTGCCTCTGGAGAAATGCATGCGTGTGCTCTTCTGCTTGAAAAAACCCCCACAAGTCTGACTCTACAAAAACAGGCTTTGAAACAGGATACAGCTCTGCAAGGCCACAGGTTGCTGCTAGGAAGAAGGTTGATTTATGGAAGAAGGGTGTGTGACTTCCACTTGTGGAAAATATCTTTACTTTCTATCTTGTTTGCTGGACAAAGAGCCACTGTGCCATGGGATGTGTTCTTACTGTGAGCTTGGACAAAAAATAGTGCTCTAATAAAACTCTCATGGCAGTCGGCTATTTAATTGAATTAAAGGAGAAATCGTACAGTCTAAGTACCCATTCAGATAAGAATTTTTATTCAGATTTTTCTCTCTAAATCCTGCTGACGGAAACGTTCAAGTCCACTGTAAAAGTGTTATGTTTGCCTCATCGTTCCACTCTCGAGTCGCACACAACACAGTAATTTGAGTGCACCCCATGTGCAAGCTAACGCCGGCGTTCAACACTTCTCGGTTGTGTTTTTTTCTTCTTCCCTCTCCTCCAGCGCAGATTCCAAAGCCTCATTACAGATGATGGGGCCAGAGTCACCCATTATCCCAGTCCCCTCTTATTACCTGGCCCATTATTCCCACTGCGAAGACAGAGTGAGACAGGAAATGAAATAAACGTGGTGAAGTGGTTTTCGAAAATGAATGGCTTCTGATTGAGGACGTTTATGGCGCCTGTCCACTCAATAGTTGCAATCAGATTCTGCGTCAGCGCCGAGTGGGCTGTCACACAAAGTGTTCACTGCAGTTAAAGCGACACTATGTAACTTTTCCCTTGTAGCCCCCTTCAGGTATATTTAACGTGTGTGTGTGTGTGTGGGGGGGGGGGGGGTAGCGAGACGGGTACTACAGCCTGGGAGCGGGCGGCTAAAAGAAATCTTACATTCAACAGTTTTCTGGCCACAGACCCCCGATGGCAGTGGAATCAATGAATGAATCACAGCCATGGCTGTAACAATTATTTTCATTATCAATTAATCTCTCAATTATTAATACAATTATTCTATTTATTGTTAAACCTTTGTTTCATAGAACCTAAGGTGTTGACGTCAAGTTGGTCAAAAACTGAATGCAATTATTTTTTAACGTGTAAGCACTGGTTAATTATTCCTACTGTACCCGGAAGTACCAACCTTAAATGTTTCACAGTCAGAGTGTAAAAAGAAAATCTTACATTCAGCAGTTTTCTGGCCACAGACCCCCGATGGCAGTGGCGGAGGCGCAAATCGCCATATTAAAAGCCATTGTAGCGGCACAATTTTTTTCAAGCTGTTATTTTAGAGGTGGAAAAGTTACATAGTGGGGCTTTAAGGACTTTCGAAATGTAGGCCATCATTTATTGTGGTGATATCAAATGAGATAGTATTTGGATAGGTTGACTTCTGCAAATTAGTTACAAACTATTATAGTTACAATGAATACATTTAGTTTGGTCTACTTTGTAAAGGTTAAACTGGATGGACACCGGCATGAACGGCTGAAGAGAAAGCTTGGTTTGGTTCAAGTTTGGTTCTTAAAACTGATAAAGTTATTATTGTAGGAGATTTTAATATTCATGTGGATGTTGATAATGATTGCCTAGGTACTGCATTCATCTCATTGTTGGACTCGATCGGCTTTCGTCAGAGAGTACAGAAACCCACTCACAGCTTTGGCCACATGCTTGATCTTGTTCTTACATATGGCGTTGACATTGAGCATTTGAAGGTCTTCCCACAGAATCCTCTTCTGTCAGACCACAGCCTTATAACTTTTGAGTTTATACTACCGGAGTGTACACCGCTAGTCAAAAGTTTCTACACCAGATGTCTAACTGACAGTGCTGTAGCTAAATTTAAAGAAGCGATTCATTCTGCACTTGATTCAATACCATGTCTCAATATAACAGAGGACTCCTGGTCTAACTTTAGTCCGTCCCAGATTGATCATCTTGTTGATAGTGCCACAGGCTCACTGAGAATGACACTGGACTCGATAGCCCCTCTGAAGAAGAAGACAGTGAGGAAGAGAAGGTTTGCTCCCTGGTATAACCCTCAGACCCGCACATTAAAGCAAACGTCACGAAAGCTTGAAAGCATTTGCGTTCAACTAATCGAAGAATCCCGCTTAGTTTGGCGAGATAGTCTTAAAACTTATAAGAAGGCCCTCCGCAATGCCAGAGCAGAATATTACTCATCAGTAATAGAGAAGAATAAGAACAACCCTAGGTTTCTCTTTAGCACTGTAGCCAGGCTGACAGAGAGTCACAGCTCTGTGGAGCCCAGTATTCCTATAGACCTCAGTAGTAATGACTTTATGAACTTCTTCAATGAGAAGATTTTAACTATTAGGGACAAGATTAATAATCTCTTGCCCTTAACCAGTGCCAATCTGTCCTCAAGTGGAATGGCTTTGGAAACCCCTGTATGTCCTGGTATATATTTAGATGGCTTTTCTCCCATCAACCGTGACCAATTATCTTTAATGGTTTCTACTTCTAACACGTCTACCTGTCTCTTGGACCCTATCCCGACTAGGCTGCTTAAGACGTTTTGCCTTTAATTGGCAGCTCTCTTTTGGATATTATTAATGTGTCTTTGTTAACAGGCCACGTACCACATTCCTTCAAAGTAGCTGTAATTAAACCTCTCCTGAAGAAGCCCACTCTGGATCCAGAGGTTTTGGCTAACTACAGACCGATCTCTAACCTCGCTTCCTCTCTAAGATCCTTGAGAAAGTGGTCGCAAATCAGTTGTGTGACTTTCTACATCAGAATAGTTTATTTGAAGAGTTTCAGTCAGGATTTAGAAAACACCACAGCACAGAGACAGCACTGGTGAAGATTACGAATGACCTCTTAATGGCAGCAGATAAAGGACTTCTCTCTGTACTGGTCTTGTTAGACCTTAGTGCTGCATTCGACACCATTGACCATAACATCCTATTACAGAGACTGGAGCAGTCGATTGGTATTTCAGGCACCGCCCTAAGTTGGTTTAAATCCTATTTATCAGATCGATCTCAGTTTGTATTTGTAAACGATGAAGCCTCAATGACCACCAACGTTAGTCACGGAGTTCCACAAGGTTCTGTGCTTGGACCAATTCTATTTACCTTATACATGCTTCCTTTGGGCAATATTATCAGGAAACGCTCTATAAACTTTCATTGTTATGCAGATGATACTCAACTATATCTATCGATAAAACCAGAGGAGACTAATCAACTCACTAAAATTCAAGCATGTCTTAGTGACATAAAAACATGGATGACCGGCAACTTCTTGATGTTAAACTCAGACAAAACCGAAGTAATTCTACTCGGCCCTGAGCACCTCAGAGATCAATTATCTGGTGATGTGATTTCTGTAGATGGCATTACTCTAGCATCCAACACCACTGTAAAGAATCTCGGCGTTATCTTTGATCGGGACTTGTCCTTTAACTCCCACATAAAGCAAATCTCAAGGACTGCATTCTTCCATCTACGTAATATTTAAAAAAATCAGGCACATCTTGTCTCAAAAAGATGCAGAGAAATTGGTTCACGCGTTCGTTACTTCGAGACTGGATTACTGCAACTCCTTATTATCAGGCTGCACTAATAAATCTCTTAGGTCCCTCCAGTTGATCCAGAATGCTGCAGCTCGTATTCTCACTAAAACTAATAAAAGAGATCACATTACTCCTGCACTAGCTGCTCTGCACTGGCTCCCTGTAAAATCAAGAATCACTTTTAAAATTCTTCTCTTAACTTACAAAGCCTTAATTGGTGATGCACCATCATATCTTAAAGAGCTTAGTAGTACGTATCGCCACCAGAGAGCTGCGCTCACTAAATGCGGGCTACTTGTAGTTCCGAGAGTCTTAAAATGTAAAATGGGAGCCAGAGCCTTTAGTTATCAAGCTCCTCTTTTATGGAACCAGCTTCCACCTTCAGTCCGGGAGGCAGACACAGTCACCACATTCAAGAGTAGACTGAAGACTTTCCTCTTTGACAGAGCTTATAGTCAGGGCTGAATCAGGTTTGCCCTGGTCCAGCCCCTGGATATGCTGGTATAGGCTTATAGCTGCTGGGGATGTTTAGGATGCACTGAGCACCTCTCTCCTCTTTTCTTTCTCCTATGGATGAATCTTCATCTCTCCATCACACATGACTAACTCTGCTTTCTCCCCGGAGTCCTTCTGACTTCACGTCTCATGGGGTCATCGGACCCTATGAGACGGCATAGATTCCATCTGCTGATGGACCTTCGATGGTTGGATCGTGAGTTCCTGTCGCCAGCTGTGCCACTGCCCTGCTGGGACTCCGCCCACTCCTCCAGTTGGGAGGTCTCCAAACTCTCCATCGTGGAATATGCCTAAATATGAACTATTGATAAACTCTGTCAGATTCCTTGAATGTATTTTAACTCTAAATATGTCCTTCTGTACACATTACATCTATTGCATCTGTCCATCCTGGAGAGGGATCCTCCTCTGTTGCTCTCCTGAAGGTTTCTTCCTTTTTTCCCCTGAAGGGTTATTTGGGAGTTTTTCCTGGTCCGATGTGAGGTTTTGGGTCAGGGATGTCTATGTGTACAGATTGTAAAGCACTCTGAGACAAATTTGTAATTTGTGAAACTGGGCTATACAAATAAACTGAATTGAATTGAATTGTCAGCTGAGACCCCAGTGGCTGAATGCCATTGAAGAGGACAAAGCTGTCAAGATGAAACTGATTGAAATCATTGAGACCTCAGAAAAGCAAGCATCTGATAATTTCAGCAAAATAACAGATACAATTGATAGGCTTACAACATCAATTGCTGATGGATTTAATCTCCTGCGTCAAGTCATGCACACACCGCCACCACCGCCACATTACAACATGTCATTTGACGGAAGAGGTCCTTATGGACAGAGATATGCACACACATGACCACTACATATTTCCAAAATTCAGCACCAGTTCAGCATTCAGTCCCACCCAACTCATCAGCTGACAATAGAACACAGAATGCAGGGCCACTCAGCACCATCAACACATCAGATTTTACCCACACACCTATGGAGGGCATGGAGCACTTTTCATTTACTTAAGCCCCTTTCAAGGAAGCTTAGTGAATTTATCTCTGATGGTTTATGTCTTTCAATACATTTTGTGTGTTATATACCATACTGGCAAGTATTAATTACTTGTATTGTTCTTTTTGGGGGTGTTTAGTGTGAAATGTTACTACCCCTAGCAGTTCCAATATGTTTGTTAAAGTTTACAAATGGATACTATGTACAAACTATGTGCACCACTTGTCAATTTAGTTATTCCTCTTGAAGTCTTAAGTTTACTTGAAGTAGCTTTTACTTATTATTTGAAAATGTGCACTACTGTGGCAGCTTATTTGCACTAGTACCTCTATTTCCTGGCTAAATGACAATCGGGCATTTTGTTTTTGTGTCCTGTCAAGTGTCAGATCTCTTCAGAAGTAAAATGTCTGACAACTGATGATGTGTGTCTGTGATTAATCAATATGGCTCAAACCAAACCAGATCAACTTATTTCAGAAAGCTTTCACACAGGACCATTAAGAATTTCCCATTCTTTATGTGGATAATGGTATTCTACCAAACATGCAAACAGTAACACTTGGCACTGTCAATAGATTCCATTCAAGGCGCTTGTTAACTATGTACAATGTAAATGTAAAAAAAGAAAACAACTGTAAACATATTTGCTTGAACAAACATATTGTACATTTAAATGCTGTGATGAACATAGCTAAAAAATGTTGAACAATGAGGGTTGTATTTGTAGCAGACAGTTTTGTATGACAATCTGGATGATACACTGGATGACACACTGGAAGACATGCTGGAAGACACACTGGAAAAAGGTGTGTTCCTTTTAAGGATCCAGGAATTGGGTTAGGATTCTCCTGACCCTCTTCCCTTCTGCTGTCATGGCGCAACCCTGTATCACAAAAATTACGTTCCCCCGGACCTAAAATGCAATTTGCGGTTTCGTTCAACTGAAACGTATTTCTCTCCATATTACGTTTGTATTGGACGCATTTTTGTCGATTGTTGTCTCTCTTTTCTACAATGCTGTAATGAATTAGAAAAAGCGTCCTCTAGTCTTATTTATTATTATCTTATATGTTGTTTCGCCTGCGTATTATGACAGCAATACGTGTTGTAATGGATCATATGAATGCGTGTAGATTTACTGCTGGTGACGCTCCTTTATTTTCTTTCTTTAGGTGACAATACATTATTTAAAACTCGTAAATTATCACCACCTCATCACCGCCTTAACAGAGTTAGCCTCATACGGGTCCAATCAACTATTGAACTTTTTATTAAATGCGCATTGGTCCGTAATCTATACCAGACACGTCTCTAGGATTTTGATACATCCGGGGCTTAGCCCAGAAGAGTGAAGCAGATGAGTCAAGATGGGTCTTCGGTGCTCCCAAACAAAGTTGTTGACGGGGGGGCTAATAAGAGTGGGTTCACCCGACGTGTGCGCGGATATGTCTGCGCAGAGCACGGCCGAGCTGCCGTAATCAGAAGCTGGGCGCTCTGACAGTTAATCTATACCATAAAGTTCGCATTTTAACCTTGAAAAAATGTGCGCTTCCTTTTAACCTTTCAAAATAAAAGTCAGATGTATCTGTTAAGCGGAAGTAGTATAAAACGTCTATATTTATACAAACAATACAATATAAAAGGCATACATCAAAACCAATAAGGAAAATGCTAAACAGTCAAACAACTCAAAACAATAAACCCTTCATGGGGTTATTTACAGGTGTGTTTACTTCTCATTGACAGGATCTGGAGTTTGTGTCTTGTTTTGAAGTCTGTGTGTCGTCTGTCTCCCTGTGATTGTCTGCCCTGCTCCTGATTGTTTCCTCCTGTGTGATTGCTAAGCCCCGCCCTCATTGTGTCCACCTGTGTCTCGTTCCCCGTTGTCCAATCACCTCTCACCTTGCTTGTGTATGTAAACCCTGTTCGTCTCATTCCCAGTCTGGCTTCGTATTGTTTGGTCTGCGTTTTTGTCGTCCTGTTTCATAGTTCATGATCATAGTTCAAGATTAAATATTGTTTTTTGCAACATGTCGGCTTTTGGGTCCTCTCTCGTTGCGACATCCGCGACCGTTCGTGACACTCATCAAACAAAAAGAGCAGGTATCCGGAAAAATCTGGGAAATAATTTGGGAATTGTTAATAGAACATGATTTACCCTTCAACTTCCACTGATATACATGCAAACTAATACATTGTTTCAGACGCACACACACAGACATCACATGCGTTCACCCACATACTCACACACACACACACACTCTCACACTCACACGCACACACACAGAATGACAGATGCACACACACACACAGACAGTCACATACATACACACACACATGCACACACACGCATACTCTGCAGACTGACCCTTGACCTCCCAATTGTCTCTCAGATATAACCCTACTGCTTTATATTCAATATATATCTACCTACATATGATACTTTGAGGTCATGGGGGGGAATCCCCTCCAAAACAGCATTGTAGAAAAGAGAGACGACAATCGACAAAAATACGTCCAATACAAACGTAATATGGAGAGAAATACGTTCAAATCAAACAAAATGTACGTTCAAATCAAACGTAATTTGGAGAGAAATACGTTTCAGTTGAATGAAACCGCAAATTGCATTTTAGGTCCGGGGGAACGTAATTTTTGTGATACAGGGTTGCATGGCGTCACCTCTGACGGCTGATTGTCCCAGTCACACTGAATTGCCTCAACTATACTGTGGTTGTCTACTCTATCCTTAGTAGCCTCACAGTAATTGTGCAGCACAAAACATGCATAGATTACAAAGGGCAGATCATCTCGATTAATGTCCATAGCCCGTCCGGGCTTTTAGCCTCCCAAACGCACACTCTATCACCATCCGTGCTCGGCACAAAGATAGTCCAAAGTACTGCTCCTGTGCAGTGCTCCCTCCATTTACATACTCTTTCATATCCGAGTATGTACACTTGTATTGGCTCTTCATTTTCAATGACTTGCCTTGGACAGGGAGGGATGTTTCCATTTTTGAAGGACGTGTCAGTGAAGAGTTTGCAAAAATACGGGCGTCATGCACACTCCCAGACCATTTCACAACTACGTCCATGAATGAATATTTATAATCACAGGTGGCTTGAAGCTAAACCTCCCTTTTCTATTGACGTAATCAGTGGAATTGGCAGATGGTTGCTTGATCTCGACATGCGTGCCATCCACAGGCACTGAGGGAGGCCATAAGCTTCTTCAAATCCCTGCACAAGGGACTGGACAGCAGCTTCTGTTTTGGGCAGTTTTATATATTTAGAACCCAAGTCAACTGTTATGGCTCTACACACCTGTCTGATTATTATTGAAACGGCCAGTCTAGACAGACCGAATGCGTTTGCCGTTTTACATATATTCTACCCTTATCAGACAAATAGTATAGGGTGAGGGCAACTTTTTTAACAACACTGACTAGTCGGACCTTCTATAGAGGGGGCGCAGTAACTCCGAAAGAGACAGAAGTGATGAGCGCGACATTCTAAAGTTTTCATGCCATTCTTCCGGGAGGACGAGTTCTTTTTCAAAGAGCGGTTTGCCCTGGTCGGATCCAAAACCGTCGGCGGCGACGTTGGCAGGCAATGTACCGACGTCTTGGGAGTATCGAAAGCTGAAGGACTGCTGACCTCCGTGCAGTTCTTCGCCTCTGCTCCTCGATGTAAAAAATCAGTTGTGTTTGTAAATGCAAACAGGCCAAAAGGGTTTGCATTAATGCACAAATGAGCACTACCCATCCATGATCAGTAAGCAAAACTGTAAACATAGGACGCTCACATATGACGTGAAGCATTTTTAGTCGCACACTGTGACGTTTGACAACCTAAAACTCTGTTTGACATCGTTCACACGCAAACACAAAAATGGAGTTTCAGAAATCTCCACTTTGGCCGGAGTCTTTAGAAATGATCGTTTTCCGTGATAAAACCTCTGTTTTTGTGTAAATGAAAGGCCAAAACGCAGGAAAATATATGCGTTTATATGCGTTTTCCCATTGTGTAAACGGGGTCTTAGTCGGACTGAAATCAAATTATCCGTTTCATGTAAACACTTTTGTTCGACTATGTGCGGTCCGACCATGATCCGATTAACGCCCCTGGCTAAATCGAGCCGATCCGGTTGATACTCCGACTATCGTGGAATGTAACGGTGAATTGGATTAGGAACCGGACTTTGCGTCATATCACACGAGTTGCAGGGCTCTCAAGTGTCACGCATTGAGTGCGTGACTTAAGACCGAAATGCGTGACTGTCCCGCTCAATGCGTGACACTTGAGAGCCCTGCTAAGAGCATGAAGCTAACTAGCTAACAGCATGAAGCTAACCCTGAAGAGTAGAGCAGAGCAGCAGAAGGAGACTGAACTGGCATAGAAAACACAACGAAGAAGTTCTGAAAGACAGACACATTCCCTCAAGACTAATGGAAACAGGTTGGTCACAGATATGATCGACTTTAACCAGAGAGTTATGGAGAAGTTTGCCAACTTGAGAGGAGGGCTACTTTTCTTTACAAGTAGTGGGGCTACTCTGTCAAACACCCAATGTAATACGTGATCTCTTTCTGACTCTAGTCTGATCTGAACCTCTTTCATGTGAGGGTGAAACTCTTTTATTCTGTAAACCTCTGAAATCCAACCCCCTGTTTCTTTCTGCTCTAAACCTCTCATGCCCAAAGTTACAGTGTGTTGATAGTTGTTGTTGAACAGTGTTGAGCACGGTGTGTTCTTGAAATATTTTACTCAAAACCTCTTTTCTTCTCATTGTTAAGTGCTATTTAATTGTAAGTCGCTTTGGATAAAAGCGTCTGCTAAATGACATGTAATGTAATGTGTCGCCCAACTGCGCCCCCCCCCCAAAAAAAATTTCACCAGCCGCCACTGACTGGGTCCACGTGGAGACACACACACACACACACACACACACACACACATCAATGACTCACCTGAAGCATGCAGTGGACTTCAAGCTACGTTGTCTACACGTTTGTTTCAGTTCATGTGAAAGTGACTGCGCTGGGATGCATTTAAATAACACAGGGAGCTTTTTGGGCTCAGGGAACGCTGTTGTTAGCCACAAACTCCAGAATTATTTGACTTAGCAATCACAAAGGCGCCATGTTTGCTTTGGCTTGGGTGCAGGCGGCAAACAGTCACACACATACATACACACACCCCAACACAGATGGTGAGCCGGGTCTTTCAGTGGCACAATGGCTTTGGTAAATCGCGTCGCACCTGAATGGGGATGGCCAATCAGCCAGTCAGCTAGCTCAACGTTTTCTGGCCGGATGAACATCTATCAGCACAAAAAAGCAGGCATATCTTTTGGGACAAGTTTTCCCCCTTTTTATTGTTTGTGAGGGAAAAAAGGATGTGCTTAATGATGCTCTTTAAAATAAATATATGTGTATAAATAAACCACATTTACAAGATCAGGGATAAAAGGCAGTGGAACTCGGGCAGAAAACAGAAGCTTTTTAGTTACTGCTCCCTCACTTCGACCGCAAATGGTAAACACACATGGGCACACATCGGAGGAAAATTCACATGAAAGGAGCCCCGGTCACATTACCGCAAACACACACAAGTACATTAAAATGGCGAAGCGGAGACAATGGTGGCACGTCCAGTGAGTGACACACAAGGCTATCATTCCCTAAGTTTTCTGAGAGGCTTTCCAAACCATGCTGATGTCTCAGCGACTGGAACGAGACGGACAGTGGCCCGATGTTTACAACCAAAAATTCCCCTCATCACTATAGGACTGACTCTATAAGTAGCACAGGATTAACAGAAGGGACGAGGCAGCCCTCTCCTCCCCCCTCTCTTTCCACAGAGAAAGAAAGTGGGAGTGAGAGAACAAGATGCACAGAAGGACAGAAGCAGGGAAAGGGAAAGAGGGGGCACTGTGCTAGATCAACTGCACTTATGCTGGGCCTTCCTCTCCCTCCTCCCCCCTCCCCCGGACCCCCAGTGGACGCTGGTGCCAAACTGTCGGGTTGCAGTGACGAGGGGGCGCATGTGTGTGTGTGTGTGTGTGTGTTAAGAATAAAGACGTAGAGCCAGGGCATACCTTTGGGGCCATTAGTGCAGTTCTACGTCGTCCTCAGAGGCATTAATTGGACACAGTAGCTGCAAGAGATCACAGCAGCCCCGACCAATTTGTGAAATGAGTAAATTGCCGCGTCTTGTCATTGCCTGGCTCGTCTTTGCTGTAGAAACTGTGTTTCTAAGGGGAGGGGTAATGTCTAGCATGTGAGCTGAAATAGACCCCTCGGAAAGAGAGGTGGGGTGGAGACGAGAACATACGATCGCAGAAAAACAAGCTTGCAGACATTGCAAGTGATTGCAAAGATGGGGAAGTTGTACAGTGAGTCTTTTGACATTTGTGCCTTTTACAGAAAAGAGGAAACGCAAGTTACGTGTTTTGATATTTACTGGAAGTTACATAAAAAATATATCGCCAAGAGCAAGTAGGAAATGTTCAGCCCCCATTGTATTAGGTTATTGTTGTGAATAGAGGAGGTGTGACTGTACCTACAAAAAAGTAATGAGCCGTAATTCGTAGGTATCCCACAAATTTGAGATGTTGGGCTACAAAATAAACTGAATTGAATCAACACAAATGAATGTAAACAGAGCAGTCGTGGAGATACTGCGCATCAACGGATATTAGAATAGTGTTTTGGTCCTTGTTGACCAATTTTGACAGCCCTCGTATAAAATGAATTTAAAATTCACATAGCACCATTGATTTCTTGTGCGAAATGCAATCTTTCATGTATAAGAACCAGGAAATAAGGTTTTCTTATATTTTTTGACAAACATATTCTGTTCCCAGGAAATCTTTTGTTTTCTAAAATCACTGCAGGAACTGTAACGGCGTTTGACCAAATTCGATTTTCAGTGTCCAAAAACCACAAAATGCTGAAAGTGTGAGCCTCATAATTTATATGAAAGATGTACGCTTTGAAAATGTCTTGTTGCAGCACTTAATGAGCTCGCTTAAAAAAATTAAAATCATCTAAACAATGGCGTTATCCGCATTTAACAGTTTTTCCGTCATTAAGTGTCCTCTGAAGATGAATGAGTCATTGCATTGATAGCAATTAGCATGGAAACGTACAGCTCTCTGGAGCTCCTCTATCCGTCCACCCGTCTGTCCTACTTTTCTCCCCTTCCGTCCGCGCACACACATTCCCTCGTATCCTCACCGAGGAACCGTCTCCTCCCTCCCTTGGTAACATTACCAAGGGAGGGAGGAGACGGTTCCTGTGTGTGTGTGTGTGTGTCTTCCTGACTCTCTGTGGCCATGGGGAAGGCTTCCTGGAGCTCTGCCTGGACATTTGCGATTCATCAGTGTGTTTGGTTGTTGCCTTTGTTCTTGATGCCACTGGTGGAGTAGGGTCCAGTAAAACGCTGATGACGCACTGCTGTGCTATGGACGTTCAACCTCAAAAAAACCCGCTACTAACACCCCCAGTCTATCCCCCACAAACAGCTATGCTGGGCCTCGGCATCCTTGTGGCCTCCTCCAATGCCGTATACCCTCCAACCCGCACAAACAAACACTCAATCCCACATATCTGCTAACAAATGAAACTCAGCGGGACTGAGCAAAAGGAAGTTCTATTTAATTTCACATTTGAACCAATCTCATTCCCATTTCCCCTCAACTACATCAGTCGACCTCCTTATCCCTCCTCTCCTCTATCATCGCCACCTCTGGTTAGATTTTCCATCATTACCTCTTCGCTCAGTGAATAAAGCTGCAAGTAGTTGGGAGTATGGAGCCCAAAGAGCCCCTCAGGGTTTTGGATCCCCTGGTGAGTGTTTTACAGTGGAGGGTCGTTTGGTCAGCATCAATGTAGGCGAGTGCGCGTGGCAGCGAGTGCGCGTGGCAGCGAGTGCGCGTGGCAGCGAGTGCGCGTGGCAGCGAGTGCGCGCGGCAGAGAGTGCGCGCGGCAGCGATTGCACGTGGCAGCGTGGTGCGCGTGGCAGTGTGTGCGCGGCGTATGCCACGGCGTCTGACAGGGTTGCAGCAGAAAGGGCGTATGCCCATTGGTCATAGTGACACCACAGCCCGGCTCAGGAAAAAATAGAGAGGGGAGACTGGACGAGACGTGTTATTGAGCTGACTCATTCAGGTCATTGTACGTGTTGTTTTGCAAAATAAATTACTTGCTGGAAAGCAAAACAATGACTGAAATTCGACTCCTGCTCTCAGTAAAAGGAAAAAAGGAAATCCAGGCTAAAACTGTGATCTATAGCAGCAGACTAGAATGCAAGTTGAATTAAATCATCTCCATCAGACTGACGAAATGCACATCTGTCATTCATTACAGCATTCAAATCTATGGAAATCCATAAAATAGAATACATTGCTGCCTTCATCATAAAGGTATAAGCTCAATATTGACGTTTGTCAGAAAGGCAACAATCTTTCTGCAATCTTTATATTTTACATGAACAAAAAAGCGCGGAGCAATATGCAATGTGTGTTGCACAATAGACACAATGATCTGCATGGCAAAAGATCAAGGTGTGAGCTGACATACTTGGATGAAATTAGATAAATCTACACTCAAACTTCAGGTACTACTTATCATTTTAAGCTTGATGATGAGCTTTTACAAGAAATCCACAATGTTTTGTATTTGATTTGATATGTATGCCTTTGGCCAAACTTGCTCCTGCTTATTAAACTACACACAAAAAATATATGTTAATGTAAATGTAATACATATTTTAGTTTTTTCCCCAAGATCTTTCTGTAGCTGTCTCAGCAGCAACTATAATTTATGTTAATCTTGTGCAGCCGTGAGCACTTTCATTCCCTTTGTGCAATTCTTTGTGGGACAAAAGTACACAACAGCTTCAAAACACACTTTTCTGGTCTGCATACCAAGTTTAATTTATGTTGTTTTGACTGTTATACTGCTGTATTGTTTTCCCCCAGTGTGAATATATGTACGCAAAACCTGTTAGGTTGTGGTGTGGAATTCCCACATCTGGAAGAAAAATACCCCAAAGTACTTTCTGCATAGACAATGTTTGCTTGGATGGGCAAATAACTGAATCATTAGTAAGCTAATACAAATAAATGATGAGCATATATGTGTAAAAACATGTTTATTGGATTAAAACTTCAAAGATACACGCCTTTCTCCACAAAATAGTAATGATTGATGGTGAATCTATAATAAACATAAAAATAAAAAAACTTGTTTGCATCTGGATGTACGTTACCAAATATAAACATGCGTTTTTGAAGTTTGTTTACAATACTGAGATATTGTTTTTAACCACAGTCAAAATATTATAACATTGGTGAGCCAGGTGACTGATTTTCCCAGCTGCTCCTGAACGCATCGCCTCACTGGTAAGCTCCCGTCACAGCTACAGCATTTCTCTTCCTTCTCTCCCTCTCGTTCCCTCTTGCTCAGTGTGTCTCATGTATAGTTATCTGCCTGCCTCCCTTAATGATAATGATACATGCAACAAGTGTAGTTTATTTGCTAGGTTGGAGGCAGGTCTAAGTGGGTGAGATGCACGGCTCCGCGCCATCGAAGTTCAGACAGCTATGCTAGTTAGCCCGCCCTCTCCCGTAGCCGGCGCGGAGCCACAGGTAGCTACTAGCTGTCCTCCAGCGGTGCCCGACCAGCCGGACGGACGGGTAACTTCTCGCAGGAGTAATAAGTCTAAACAGAAGCCTGCTGTGCACCAACCACTTCACGTTTCAAACTGCTTTTCCTTGCTCAGCGACACACAGACTGAGGAGCACACCCTGGTTATCGGGAGCTCTGTAGTCAGGAACGTGAAGATAGCGAAGCCGCGGACCAAGGTAGTGTGCCTCCCGGGGGCCAGAGCGGGCGACGTGGAGTCTTGTATGAAACTGCTGGCTAAGAATGAGCCTAGGTACAGTCAGATTGTAAAACATGCCGGTGGTAACGACGCCCGAGCCCGTAGGTTGGAAGTCAGTAAAATTAATTTGGAATTAGTGTGTGCTTATGCCAAGACGTTGTCGGATACCGTAGTTTTCTCTGGCCCGCTCCCAAATTTGCAAACTGACGAATTATATAGCCGAATGTCGTCTTTCAACCACTGGCTGTCGAAGTGGTGCCCAGCGAATAAGGTGGGCTACGTAGACAACTGGAAGACTTTCTGAGGAAAACCTGATCTGATGAGGACAGACGGCGTCCATCGCACGTTGGAAGGAGCGCGTCTCATTTCTGCGAATAAAGTTGACCATGACAACCCGGGGTTCAGATCAGGAACCGGGAGCAGAGTTGTAGTTTAAAGGGGCCCTATTATGATAATTCCACTTTTTTAGTGCTTCTATATGTTAATTTGGGTATCTGGCATGTTTCCCAACACACAAACTCTGGAAAAAAACAATTCAGACCGCTTGTTGTTCCGCTATGTCAGTAACGATATGCTTGAGTGCATCGAATAGGATCACGACGGGCATCCTACGTAGGATGCCCTCTGTGCCCATGTAAGGGAGTCTGGCTAGATGCATTTGGACCGCCCCCCACCACGACTCCACCCACCCAGTATAAAGTCGGTTTGGTCACCTGCCGTCATTCCATTCTCACAAGCCTTGGAAACACTTGGATATGCTAGCTATTCATGCTAGCTAGCAGCATGAATCGACATCGGCAACCAAGATGCTCAGTGGTCGGCTGCCCAGATGATCACAAATGCCTTCATGCGGCTCCAGCTTCAGAAGACACAGAGTGAAATGGATTGATTTCATATTTGAAGGCAATCTTCCTGCCAGAGTTGGCAAATGTCTGTTAGTGTGCCACGCGCTAACCACTTTGAATTGGACTGTTTCACCAACCTGGGGCAATATAAAGCTGGACTCGCTGGAAGGTTTATATTGAAAGGGGGTCGGTGCCATCTATCCGTCACAGGACTGACAACGAGGGAAATGTAAGTATTTTTGTTTTAAAATAATTCTGGTAGCCTATTTGCTTCTTTTAGGCATTGTGTGTGGAGGTTAGCAACGTTAGCATGTTGTGTCGCGTGTGTGTGAAGAGATGAGGGGCTAGCATGTAGTGGTTGGGGAAAAGTAGTCCTTGTATCTGTAATTTCACGATCAATTACTTGTATGCGCTAAGTGGGTATGTACATTAGTGTATGAGCACTCCCGCAAACAACACGATGCCTACGCCATGTGGATGTTTGTATACAGGGGTGCACATAACTGGTACGCAGGTACGCATGCGTGAAAATAATCCACAATGGTACTGCCACTTGTGTTCCTCCTTTGCGTACCTGAGCGATCTGATGTTGATCGTCTCTCCAGCAGCACGTCATTAAGACATGTCAGTCTGTCTCTACGTGTCGCGTTAACACGTCTCGCGTTAACACGTCTCGCGAGCCTGGCGTGTGCGCGCAAAAAGTCACTTGCACCCCCTCTTGCTCGCGCAGAGCTCCGGCAGCACAACAGCTGACGCTACATATGGAGTGAGTACCAAACGCCATCTCCCAGTACTCGCCTGAGTAACTCACCGAAAAAGTTATGTGCACCCGTTTATATACGGTAGTTTGTGTCATAATTTACGTTCACATGGGTATAATGGTGCCTCCCGCAAACAACACGATGCCTACTGGCACAGTAGTTTGTGTGGATGTTTATGGACTGTATTGTAGGAATTTACTTTTCCACGTATACATACATAGTGCCTAGCATATATGAAATAGTTATTTTATCCCAAAACACATTCCTCTGTTAAACATCTTCGTGTTGGGGTGTAGAGGGGTGCTAAGCTGGTGTAAATAGCTGTAGCAGTTAGAAGTGTGCATTAGCATCATGTAGTATAATTCACAACTTAATTATCTTGTAGTAATCAATTGAACATGGAATATTATCATCTGAATTTTCTGAAGTGAAATTATATATGTGTTTATTTGTATCTACACTATTTGTATCTACAGACAAAGGGCTACTAGGAAAACAAAATATCATGCAATGACATGTGAAATTACATATGAAGTAAAATAATTACATCTATTTTTGAAGGACATTGTGCCAAGTTTGGCAGTTACACGGTGATGGACCTGACGAACAACACTATTATTGATCTTCAGCTGGTTCAGGTGAGTAACATAAACAGCAGCTATGTTCACCCAATTTTCATTGTAAATGTAAAGGTACGTTCACACCGGACGCGACAAAATATTTCTTGTCGCGGCTGCCGCAGGATTCTGTCACGCGACAAAAAAAGGGTGTTTACACCGGACGCCACAAGACGAGACGCAGCGGGGGCGTGGCTTATCGCGCCCGCTTCTTCAGCCATATGAATCTTTTCCTTAACCAGACTGAGATGTTGTGTCTTCACTTGTCGCCCTGTGAGACGCCCTGCTGATGCCTCTCTCTCCTTCTCTCTGGACTCTGGGGTCCTGACTTCCACGACCCTCCGCCCCATGTCCCCGCTCGTCTCCTGCGGAGTAAACACGGGTCGAGGAACGACAGGACCGCAGAGAGCTTCCACTTGTTAGTGGACCAAGCTGCTCTCTCACTGCGCTACTCGCTGCTCTCTCTCTCTTCTCTCTATGATTCGTGTGTCTGAGACTTTTCCTCCTCCTCCGGCGGCAGATCTCCGCTGCCATGAAACACGTATGCCGGGCGCTTGGTTCATAGTAAAGTACAACACACAGCGAGAATAAAAGCAAATGCACACATTCTAAACGTATCGGGTAGTCCCACGGCTTCTCCGACCTCCTTCTAAGCTTCATCTTTATCGATACGGTTTCGGTAAGTAAACAGTCGCGTCATAAAGCCCACGAACCTCGATAAGAATCTTTTCCTCCACTTTCTAAACCGGCCGGCAGAACGATGACGAGCGGAGCTTCTCAACGCTGATTGGCTGACGCAACTATGACTCACGCGTTTCTGTCGCTCAAGTTCAGAAATTTCAACTCGAGCGACAAAAAGCTGCGACAGATCGCTCTGTTCGTCCCGCGACATCCGCTCTGTTCGTGCTGCTCTGTCGCGCCTAACGTGCTGCTCGCAGGAAAAAAAACAGAGTCACAGCTTTGTCGCAGCTTTGCATTGACTTAACATGTAAACCTGTCGTGCGACAGAATTTTGTCGCGTCCGGTGTGAACGCACCTTAAGGCTTGTGTTTATATACATGTACAATATATTTGTGTGTGTATGTGTATATATACAAAGCTAATAGCCAATGCCATAATCACTTTAAATCACTAGTTATGTTTTTCCCATTTTTTTATTACAGGAGCACCAGCAGATTAGAGAAGGTCTTGCCCAACAAGAGGGTTCTGAAAGATGTGGGGAAGCTGAGCCCTCACTACCAGACCTCGTCTTTCCTTTTCTCGGAATGTTGTGCAGGTAACAGTACGATCATTTTTTCAAAGAAATGTACACCTATTATGTATTATACACGCATGCTCTTATAAGTATTATTTTCTCCCCAAAGACTCTACCGGGCGTCCCCAAGCAAGAAGTTTAGCTGGTGAGCTGCTATTTAACGTGAACTTCCCAAAATATAAGAAGAGGCAGTGCACTGCAAAGCCGGTGAAAGCAGAGCCAACCTTCCGTGAGTCAAAGGCTTTATTTAAAATTCCACCAAGTCAAACAATGTACAAACGGTATGAGAAACCTAAATAACATATACATTAACTGCTGTCTTTAAATAGCTTTCATAATAAATCAAATAATATAATTACAAAATGATTATCAAAATAAAATAATAATTACAATATAAATAAAAACAATGTAACAGTTTTGGATTTCCTTTTTGTATTTCAGAGTACGTGGATAACGGATAACCTGTTGGACCTCATCTCTCACAAGGTTTTTCAGGACCCGGCCCCATATGTGAATGAGGTGCTGAAGATCCCAATACCCGCGGGTCTCTCTTCCTCGAGCATCAGGGAACACTCTTCGTATCTGGAGCACAACGCAGGACGGCAGGACCATCCTGATTCTCTGGCCCAGATAGCTCCAACACCAGCTGACAAAGCTTCTGTACGCCAAATACCTGTAACGTCTAAGCAAAGTTTACATTGTGTAAGGAAATACAAGGTGATACACATATATAAAGAATTCCTTTGTTTACAGTATGGTTACAGATGGCACAAAGTGTCATTTTGTAATCAATGTTTTTATTATATATTTTTGACATGTACCAGCCATTACATTTAATAACTATGTTTAAAAAGTTTTGTGGCATTCTTTCTGACAATAAAAGTGTATAGAAACAGTTTTGTGAGCCTTTAGTGTTTGATAAGAAACATGTCAACATTTGTAAAATCAGCAATCAGCAAAGTAATACAGAGGGAAAGGTAATTTATTGTATTGTTTTCCTCAGTCAAACACAGGTTCAAGGCCTGGATGATCGACCATGCATGTAGGTGGGTTCTGAAGCTGCAGTATTCTTCTTGTAACCTTGAATATTGAAAGTGTAAGTGACGTGGAATACAGATGATGACTGCATATTTACAGTGCTATTCAAAATGAATTTACACTACCTGTGGTATCTCCCTGCAGCATACATGCTCAGGCTCCGTGGGCATTTGACCACACTTGCCACAAATACACCTGTATAAACAAAAGAGTTATAAAAAGTAACAACTTTGCAGGTAAAGTTTATTTGAGAGTTGTGTTCATATTACAAATATGAGTCATCAAATACAACAATTTAATAAGTAAACAAGGTTTAAAAGCTAATTAATGGAGATAAAAACGTTACCACCGACCCTGCTTGGTCACTTACTGTTGTCAGATAACACTTTAGTCTACAGATATAAATGCTACATGAGTAAAGTTCTATCTTCATGGCGTTCCCGTTACTTACATAAACACACTGTATTTGCTACATACAGGACAGACCTTATCCAACGAATATACAAAGAAAACATGTAGAAGTGACAAAGTTAACTCACCGTTCAGAAACGTTGTGTTTAGCCCTAGTTTCTCGAACTTGTTCGGGAGCCTCTTCTTTTTCGGGGTCTGACTGGTTCAAATCGATATGGTTTCACAACGCTATTCATCTGCAGTAGCCTGGCTAGCTGCGCAGCAGTGTCTCTGGAGGAGGGGGAGAGGGGAGGGGGGAGGAGTGGGGAGGGGGGAGCGGGCTCATTTGCATTTAAAGGAACGCCCACTCAAAACGGCTCAGTCTGTGGGGAGGTGTTTTTGACAGGGTAAGAGGGTGCTGTTTGAAACGATTCTTGTGGTATTTTGACCAAAATATAGTACAAACATTACATTAAGACCCCAAAGAACCATATTAACTTGTGGAAAGATGGGCATAATACCTCTCCTTTAACACCCTTCTCTGCTCTTCCTTTCGAGCAGTTACCCACCCACAACTCTAGAGTAGAGACTGTGAAGACTGTGTCTGTCCCACGGCCATTTAAATAAAATAAATCTAAAGCAGGGGTGCTCACACTCAGTGCGTTTACATGCATTCGAATAACTGGCTCAGTCAGACAGAAATCGAATTATCCGTTTCATGTAACACCTTTGTTCTACTGTGTGTGGTCCAACTACGGTCCGATTCACACCCCTGGATTACTCGATCCGATGCGGTTGATAATCCGACCATCGCGGCATGTACCGGTGAATTGGACTAGGAACCGAACTTTGCGTCTTTCCCATGCGCACGCAAGCGCAAGGAGTATCGCCGCGAGCATCGCCACGAGCATCGCAACGAGTTGCAGGGCTCTCAAGTGTCACACAATTCGGTCTTAACTCCCCGACTCCCGCCACACATCGTATTTCTTCACGCTGAAAACAACTCTCGGCTATTTAATGTTTTAATGTGCCGCAGGGCCAACATGAGCTGGCCCCCGCCGCTCTCCGTGTGGGGAAAACAAATGCTTCCTGGAGTTGTGCTGTCACGTGGCGCTTATCAGCCAATCAAAAAAAGGAGATGTGCTACACAACAGGAGTTGTAATGAAAACAGCGCCGCCTGTCGTATCGGAGGTGACATGTTTTCAGCCAATGATTCGAATTACTCACTACCATGTACAATGGGATAATAGCAGACCCCCCCAAAGATAGCAAAGTCTGACTAAAGCAATATTCAAATTATATCATCATGTAAACGCACTGACTTTTTAAGCATGAGAACTACTTATTATGTGACCAAGTCAAGACGATCGACGGACGGACGGACGGGGGGGGGGGGTGCGCTAGTGCGCACATCACGGCTGATCGATGCGCACGCCGGTTGTTGACGGGGGGGGGGGGGGGTTGGGTGAAAGTTACTTTTTCTTTGCTCCACACCGATGCATGCAAGCCTGACGGCGAGCAGAGGAATGTTAACGCGACACGTAGAGACAAAAATGACACGCTTCTGCTGTTATCTGGCGCTACAGAGAAAGTTACATGGGGGCAGGCCAATTTTATTTTATGTCATGCGATCTACCAATACTACGCCGACCGGTCGATCGCGATCGACGTATTGAGCACCCCTGATCTAAAGTAAGCACAAGAGGAGTCGTACACAATAACCTTATACTAGTTAACACCATTATTTCAGCAGTGCAACAAAACAGGACTATTGAATGTGATCTCCTAAATATTAGATCTCTGTCATCTAAAGCTGTATTACTAAATTATTTAATATCTGATAATCACTTTGATGTATGTTGTCAAACTGAAACCTGGCTGCGCCTTGAAGAATATGTCTGCTTAAATGAATCGACTCCTCCAGGTCATATTAATACTCACATTCCTCGAGGCAACGGTCAAGGAGGTGGAGTAGCAGCCATATCTTTGACTCGAGCCTTTTAATAAATCCTAAACCCAAAATAAACTACGACTCATTTGAAAGCCTTGTTCTTAGTCTTTCACATCCAATCTGGAAAACACTACAGCCCTGTTTGTCATTCTGTACCGGCCACCAGGTCCATATTTAGAGTTTATATCAGAATTTTCTGAATTTATATCAAGTTTGGTTCTTAAAACTGATAAAGTTATTATTGTAGGATATTTTAATATTCATGTGGATGTTGATAATGATTGCCTAGGTGCTGAATTCATCTCATTGTTGGACTCGATTGACTTCTGTCAGAGAGTACAGAAATCCACTCACAGCTTTGGCCACACGCTCTTACATATGGCGTTGACATTGAGCATTTGAAGGTCTTCCCACAGAACCCTCTTCTGTCAGACCACAACCTTATAACTTTTGAGTTTATACTACCGGAGTGTACACCGATAGTCAAAAGTTTCTACACCAGATGTCTAACTGACAGTGCTGTAGCTAAATTTAAAGAAGCGATTCCTTCTGCATTTGATTCAATACCACGTCTCAATATAACAAACTCCTGGTCTAACTTTAGTCCGTCCCAGATTGATCATATTGTTGATAGTGCCACAGGCTCACTGAGACTGACACTGGACTCGATAGCCCCTCTGAAGAAGAAGACAGTGAGGAAGACAAGGTTTGCTCCCTGGTATAACCCTCAGACCCGCAAACTAAAGCAAACGTCACGAAAGCTTGAAAGCATTTAGCGTTCAACTAATCGGGAAGAATCCCGCTTAGTTTGGCGAGATAGTCTTAAAACTTATAAGAAGGCCCTCCGTAATGCCAGAGCAGCCTACTACTCATCAGTAATAGAGAAAAATAAGAACAACCCTAGGTTTCTCTTTAAAACTGTAGCCAGGCTGACAGAGTCACAGCTCTGTGGAGCCGAGTATTCCTATAGACCTCAATAGAATGACTTTATGGGTTAGGGTTAACCCTTCTTTAATGAGAAGTTTTTAACTATTAGGGACAAGATTAATAATCTCTTGCCCTTAACCAGCGCCAATCTGTCCTCAAGTGGAATGGCTTTGGAAACCGCTGTATGTCCTGGTGTATATTTAGATGGCTTTTCTCCCATCAACCGTGACCAATTATCTTCAATGGTTTCTACTTCTAACACGTCTACCTGTCTCTTGGACCCTATCCCGACTAGGCTGCTTAAAGACGTTTTGCCTTTAATTGGCAGCTCTCTTTTGGATATTATCAATGTGTTTTTGTTAACAGGCCACATACCACATTCCTTCAACGTAGCTGTAATTAAACCTCTCCTGAAGAAGACTACTTTGGATCCAAAGGTGTTGGCTAACTACAGACCGATCTCTAACCTCACCTTCCTCTCGAAGATCTTTGAGAATGTGGTCACAAATTAAAGCTGCTAGCAGCGTTGAACGGGTCCTCGCTCGCCCACGCCGGTCGGGGACGCCGGCGAGTCGCCGGCCCACTCGGCCGAGGGCGCGCCGGTCGTACTCGACTCGGGCCGCGACTCGTGATGAGCGCGAGGAGTTTGGGGCGGATTGGACAAAGTCCAGTTCAGCCGCTAGCTTGTGCTTTAACCGCGTGAATATATTCACGCGTCGCGTGTCCCTACGTGAAGTGTAGACCACGGCGTGTAAATTCAATGTAAAAAAAAATTGATAAAAAAAAGGTTTGTTCCTACCAAATTTGGACGTTTTGGGCGTTTTTTGACTTTTTTTAATCGTTTTGGGCCGATTTGGCCATTTTCCACTTTTTTCCAACTGTCGAGTTCTATCAGAAAACGCTAACGGAATTGGCTCAAAATTGGTGAATGTGTTCAGGCCTTGACTGGAATTACACTTGATTTTTGTAAAACATATCTGATGAGTGTAAGCTATAGTTTTTAAGATGAGTAAATTAAAAATATTTCCTTCTCTGACGTATATTAAAGTCTTGCGATTCTAACAAACCTATTTTTAACGAATTCCGTTAGCGTTTTGTGGGTCTAATAGCCGTTTAAAAAAAGTAGAAAATGGCCGAATCAAGCGAAAAACGCGCGAAAAACGCTAAAAAATGACCAAAACGGCCCACTTTGGTGAATATTTGTGGCGCCAATTACAGTTCAAATTGCACGAAATTTGCATCGAATGTTCCAGACGCAATTCTGCACATATCCCGATGGTCTGTTATTTCTTTTGACCAATAGTGTTGAAGTTATGAGCATTACAAAACGGGACACGCCCCAAAAATGTTTGTCGGGCCATAGATGCTTAACATAATCATTTAAAAAAAAAAGATGATAGAAACCAGATGGTATAGCTTCACTTATCATGATATCCAATGGGTTTGTTAATATTGGACCTATCGTTTAGGTTCGGTGGTCACTTTTGTGTTTTTCACAAAAGTCAAAATGGCCGAAAATTAAAGTAGGCGGAGCTTAGGGTCCTGAGAGGCTTTTTTGTAGAGCAGGTCCTAGAGGTCTAGAAAATCTGGGTTTTAAGTTAATTGGACATTCTGGGTGAGGGGCGTTACCGGTCAAACTTCTAGGTGGCGCTAGAGAGCAATTTTTGAAAGACGCATTTCGAGGTCTATGTCATCTGGCTATTTTCACCAATCCTGACACGCTTGCCAAATTTGGTGAGTTTTGGGATATGATACGTACCCACAATATGCCCCCAATGTTCAAAAATAAAAAGCGGAATAATAATTAAAGCTGCGAGCAGCGTTGGACGGGTCCTCGCTCGCCCACGCTGGTCGGGGACGCCGGCGAGTCACCGGCCCGCTTGGCCGAGGGCGCGCCGGTCGGACTGGACTCGGGCCGTGACTCGTAACGAGCGCGAGCAGTTTGGGGCGGATAGGACAAAGTCCAGTTTAGCCGCTAGCTTGCGCTTTAAAGCCCCACTATGTAACTTTTCCACCTTAAAATAACAGTTTGAAAAGAATTGTGCGGCTACAATGACTTTTAATATGTTGATTCGCGCCTCCGCCACTGCCATCGGGGGTCTGTGGCCAGAAAACTGCTGAATGTAAGATGTTGCGAGCCGCCCAGTGCTTCCGGCGGAAGTAGTTCAACTTGCTGTCTGGCAGCTTTATGCAACGTCATATAGTGCCAGTCCACGCTCGCAGGTGACTTTGTATTTGCTCCGCTACGCGACTCGTAGAGACGGAGTGACATGCTGCTTCTGAAAGAGACGCGCTGCCGCTGATCGAAGCAGCGAGTCGCGATCAGCTGGGCGCTCACGTGCCGGAAGAGCCATATATGGCTCGAGAGCCAGACGTTAAATACCTGAAGGGGGCGCTACAGGGGAAAAGTTACATAGTGTCGCTTTAACCGCGTGAATATATTCACGCGTCGCGTGTCCCTACGTGAAGTGTAGACCACGGCGTGTAAATTCAATGTAAAAAAGAAAGCGATAAAAAAAGGCATCTGGTCTCGGAATCGATCCAGATATGACGGGTATCTGGTCGAGCACTTATCCTGCTCAACTGTAGACCTTACTGGTTTACAGGCATCCGGAGGCGCTCACAATATTTGGGACGGCACAAATTAGGGGCGGATTAGGTTAGGTTACTTTATTAGTACCCGTAGGTAGACTTGTTTTGCAGTATCAAATCAAAAGACAGTACAAAACAGAAATGAGGCGTCCATCTCGACATACAAACACAAACAACCAGACAAACATGATAAAAGTACTCAAAGTTTAGATCAGATCATTGCTGCTGTAATTATTATAACAATGTGTTCCCCTGCGTGATGGCCGCTGGAACAAAACAGGTTTTATAGCGCTTGGTTCTGCACCGTCGTACTAAATACCTCCGTCTGGAGGGAAGAAGTTGAAATTCCCTGTACAAGGGGTGGGAAGTGACCTTTAAGAGGGAGCCGGTTAGATGTTGGATCTGTCTGATGTACAGGGACTCTGGACTGAGTTGTGTCTCACCAATCGGCTTGCTGGACCATTTAACTATCTGAACCAGAGAGTTTCTGTTCGTTAAAGATACATTTCCAAACCATGAGACCAAAGAAAAAGATAAAATAGATTCAATAAAAGCACGATAAAATAAGGTCATCATGGTTTTGTTAATGTGGAAGTGTGACAGTTTCCTTAAACAAAACAAACGCTGGTGCCCCTTCTTGCACACGGCTTCACAGTTTGCTTCAAAGTGAATTTTTGAGTCAATAATTGTCCCCAGATATTTATAAGATTGCACACATTCAACAGTTGATGCATGTGGCTTCATGTGTGTGGGCATGTCTTCTAAAATCAATGATCATATCTTTAGTTTTTGATATATTTAATTGTAGATATGACTCTTCATACCACATCACAAAGTCCTGGATGACTGGACCGTGGCTGGTCTCATCGTCCCTGAGCTGACTGACTATGACTGAATCATCTGCATATTTTAAAACGCTGATATTATCAATGCTGCTATTATCAAGCATATATTGAAGGAAGTCCAGTTGAGCCAGTAGGTGGTGCTTTGAGTCTGTGAACATATTCATGCACCCTTGAAGCGTCGTCATGTAAATTAAATGTAAAAAAAAAAGATAACATTATTTTTGCCTTAGCCTGGAATCAAAAACAGGTCTCTGTGTCACTAGGCAAGCACATTTTGCTCTGTACACCTTATTAGAGGTAATTGCATCAGCTGTAGGGGGTACAATTATTGTAAAAGTGAAAAATGTATGGTGCTTTTACTTCATAAATAGGTGTTCCTCTCAAAAATGAGTTTTTTTTCTGGTGAAGGTGTTCAGGCCTGTCGTGAAAGTGAATAATGTATGGTTATTTTACTTAATAAATAGGTATTTATATCAAATTTGGCAGTTTGGGGCGTTTTGGGTCTTTTTTTAGTTTTTTGGGCGATTTGGCCATTTTCCACTATTTTCAACGGTCGAGTTTTCCCAGAAAACGACTACGGAATCAGCTCAAAACTGATGAATGTGTTCAGGCCTTAACTGGCATTACACTTGATGTTTGTAATAGATATCTGCTGAGTTTAAGCTATTGTTTTTAAAATGAATAAATTACAAAAATTGGCGGTCAAAAAATGGGCATTTTATTTTTTTTGACCAATAGTGTTGAAGTTATAAGCATTACAAAACGGGACACGCCCCTAAAATGTTTGTCGGGCCATAGATGCTTAACATAATCTTTTTTTTCTAAAAAAGATGATATATCCCAGATGGTATAGCTTCACTTATCATTATATCCAATGAGTTTGTTAATATTGGACCTATTGTTTAGGTTTGGTGGTCATTTTTGTGTTTTTCACATTATTCAAAATGGTGGAAAATTAAAGTAGGCGGAGCTTAGGGTCATGAATTGCTTTTTTGTAGAGCAGGTCCTAGAGGAACTGTAAAAAAAAAAAGCTAGTCATTTGAACATACTGGTTGAGGGGTGTCGCCGGTGAAACTTGTAGGTGGCGCTAGAGAGCAATTTTTGAAAGCCGCATTTCGAGGTCTATGTCATCTGGCTATTTTCACCAATCCTGACACGCTTGCCAAATTTGGTGAGTTTTGGGATATGATACGTACCCCCAATATGCCCCCAATGTAGAAAAATAAGAAGCGGAATAATAAGAACTCTAACAATTTCAATAGGGTCCTCTCGGACAGCTTCGCTGTCGCTCGGACCCTAATAAGAACTCTAACAATTTCAATAGGGTCCTCTCGGACAGCTTCGCTGTCGCTCGGACCCTAATTATCTGTGTGACTTTTTACATCACAATAGTTTATTTGAGGAGTTTCAGTCAGGATTTAGAAAACACCACAGTGTGGTTTCTGTAGATGGCATTGATCCAACACCACTGTAAAGAATCTCGGCGTTATCTTTGATCAGGACTTAAACCCCCACGTAAAGCAAAATCTCAAGGACTGCATTCTTTCATCTACGTAATATTTAAAAATTCAGGCACATCTTGTCTCAAAAACATCTTGTAGACTTACTAGATTACTCCAACTCCTTATTATCAGGCTGCTCTAATAAGTCTCTTCGGTCCCTCCAATTGATCCATAATGCTGCAGCTCGTGTTCTCACTAAAACCAAGAAAAAAGATCACATTACTCCTGCACTAGCTGCTCTGCACTGGCTCCCTGTAAAATCAAGAATCACTTTTTAAATTCTTCTCTTAACCTACAAAGCCTTGATTGGTGACACACCATCATATCTTAAGGAGCTTGTTATACCATATTGCCCCACTAGAGAGCTCACTAAATGTGGGGCTACTTGTAGTTCCTAGATTCTTAATAAGTAGGATGGGAGAAAAAGCTTTCAGTTATCAAGCTCCTCTTTTATGGACCTTCAGTCTGGGAGGCAGACACTGTCACCTCATTTAAGAGTAGACTAAAGACTTTCCTCTTTCCTCTCAGCCCCTTGATATACTGCTATAGGCTTATAGGCTGCTGGGGGACATTTTAGGATACATTAAGCACCTATCTCCTCTTTTCTCTCCTTATGGATGTATTTGTATCTCTCTATTGCACATCACTAACTCTGTCTCATAGGGTCCGATGGACTATCTGCCTGATGGATCATCAAAGTCTGGATCGTGGAATATGCCTACTGCCAACTATTCATACCCTCTGTCATATTCATTGAATGTGTTTTAACTCTAAGCTGTCCTTCTGTACACATTACATATACTGCACCTGTCCATCCTGGAGAGGGATCCTCCTCTGTTTGATTCTCCTGAAGGTTTCTTCCCATTTTTCCCCCATGAACAGAGTTCTGTGAGGTTCTGGGACAGGGATGTCTATATGTACAGATTATAAAGCACTCCGAGACAAATTTGTAATTTGTGAAAATGGGCTATACAAATAAACTGAATTGAATTGAATCAGGTTTGCCCTGGTCCAGCCCCTAGATATGCTGCTATAGGCTTATAAGCTGCTGCAGGATGTTCTAGGATACATTGAGCACCTATCTCCTCTTCTTTCGCTACTTATGGATACATTTTCATCTCTCTATTGCACATTATTGACTCTGCTTTCTCTCCAGAGTCCTTGTGACTTCACATTTCATAGGCACCATTGGACCTGGCTGGGTCTGATGCCATGGTGCTGCTGATGCCCTGCCCACTCCTCCTCTACCTCCATTTGCCTGATGGATCATGGAGGTCTGGTCCATGTCTACTACCAACTATTCATACACTTGTCATATTCATTGAATATGTTTTAACTGTAATCTGTCCTTTTGTACACATGGCATGCATTGCACCTGTCCAGCTTGGAGAGGAATCCTCCTATGTTGCTCTCCTGAAGGTGTCTTCCCTTTTTTCCCCGTGAATGGTTGTTTGGGAGTTTTTCCTAATCCAGGAATTTCTATATGTACAGATTGTAAAGCACTCTGAGGCAAATTTGTGAGAATGGGCTACACAAAATAAACTGAATTGAAATGTTGTATTCAATTATTAGTTGGAATGCTTCAGCAGTCCAACTCTTGTTCTTGTCTTCTTTATTAGTTGGAATGCTTCAGCAGTCCAACTCTTGTTCTTGTCTTCTTTATTAAACTTTTTTTTATTCTATTTCTTCCGTACCTTTTTTGTCCCTCTTCTACTCCTTCATATATTCAGCTATTTAAACCATTCAAATATTTAAAAATTCAGCTTCTTCAGACTTAGAATGGCATTACTTTTCATGTTTCAAATGTTTCAAATTTGTATATATTTAAATACTTTTGTTATTTTAAATTCATCAGTTCCTATGGAGAAAATCTTCAATTTTAAAAAGCTTACAGTATCTTCATATTTTCAGCAAATTCAGCAATTCATTTTTTCCTATGTTCAGATAGCCTTCAGCTATTACTGTATATTTTCAAATATTTTTTATCTTTTCAAATTTTCAAATTATTAATTAGTTGGAATGCTTCAGCAGTCCAACTCTTGTTCTTGTCTTCTTTATTAAACTTTTTTTTATTCTATTTCTTCCGTACGTTTTTTGTCCCTCTTCTACTCCTTCATATATTCAGCTATTTAAACCATTCAAATATTTAAAAATTCAGCTTCTTCAGACTTAGAATGGCATTACTTTTCATGTTTCAAATGTTTCAAATTTGTATATATTTAAATACTTTTATGTTATTTTAAATTCATCAGTTCCTATGGAGAAAATCTTCAATTTTAAAAAGCTTACAGTATCTTCATATTTTCAGCAAATTCAGCAATTCATTTTTTCCTATGTTCAGATAGCCTTCAGCTATTACTGTATATTTTCAAATATTTTTTTATCTTTTCAAATTTTCAAATTATTAATTTTTTTATGGAATAAATAATGAATGGGATCCAATTAGAGAAATCTTCAAATCCGCTTCAACTTGTTCAACTTTAAAAGCTTACTATATCGGCATACATTCAGCTAAATACACAATTCCACGTTTAAAATGTTGACACATGTGTTAGCTATAACTTTGTAATGCATCTTCCTTTCATTTCTTGTATAGTTATTTAATTGTTATTATTTTAGTTTTATGTGTTTTTCCGCTCCTCCTGGCATTTACAATGGGTGTGTGTGTGGAAATCTAGAGCTGTGATGTCATCGCTAGAGTGCAGCGCTGCTTTAGAATCTTGCGGAAAAAAGATTTGTTTATCGGCACTACGGCCACAATTCTTACTCTATAGACATAATGTTGTGATAAAGTAGTAGGGAATCTTGTGCTTGTCGTAGATATGTGACTGTGGGATCCAACAGTTTCCCAGATTTCTCGAGAGAAGCCTTAACGAGGGGAGAAGTCCGGCTTTCTCTACAGTCATCTCCATTATAATTCTGAGCGCTTTTCAACTTTTTTTGAAGCAAACGGGAGCATTTTCTAAACTGCGACTTAACTCTCATTTCTAAACGTAAGAAATATTTAAGGACATTTAAACGTTCACAAAAGCCTTGTGCCTCTCAAAATCACGTTACTTTTGCGATTGGAGTTATGGTATTCTGTCAAGTTCTGAAGATTCACAGGGTGTTTTTGAAGAAATCCAAAGGAAATTCTGCCTTCAGGAGATGCACGCAGCTGATCCTCGTTAACAATCAACAGGAGGGACACAAGGAGCAGCCTCTGTCCCGATGTTTATCAACACGGAGGCGCCAGACAACAGCAAACTGACCTCAATAATACATCTCACTACTTTTAATACAGAAATGAGGAGAAATAGGTCACATTTAACTTCACAGACAGATGAATAGTATTAGCGTGTTCGGCTCAATCTTTCCTCTCTATTGATTCTAATATTTTGGTGATTTGATCATGTTTTATTTGACAGGGTTTAACAAATGCTTTTGTAGGAAAACAAATCCATATGTTCAGATGTTTAAGCTATGTTCAGCCTATTTCAGCTGTTGGCAGCTATTTTAAGCTATGTACAACTTGAAGAAAACACAAATTTCAGCTAATTTCAGACATGTTCAGCTATTTCCAGACATTTTCAGTTATTCATTTCATATTTAAGTTATTTTCAGCTATTTTCAGTTATTCATTTCATATTTCAGCTATTTTCAGTCATTCATTTCATATTTCAGCTATTTCCAGACATTTTCACTTATTCATTTAATATTTCAGCTATTTCCAGATATTTTCAGTTATTCATTTCATATTTCATCTATTTCCAGACATTTTCAGTTATTCATTTCATATTTCAGCTATTTTCACCTATTTATTTCAGCTATTTACAGACATTTTCAATTATTCATTTAATATTTCAGCTATTTTCAGAAATTTTCAGCTGTTTTCAAACCTTTCTCAGCAATTCAATTTTTATTTTTCAGCTTCAAACTTTCAGCATTCCAACGCATTTTCAGCAGGAAATGCATTTTCTAGTTATAATCAATTTTGAATAATTAGAGAGAGACGGAAAGATAGGTAACTTTGTACTTACTCACTTTGAAATGGGAAGCTTGTGAATGATATTATGCTAAAAGAGGGAGGCTAAAACAACACTTTAAAACCATCGCAGTTCATGTCCCGTGTGAAACTAAATATTTGTGTGATTGTCACTGAGTCACATGATATTGCTTAAGTCATGTGACAAGTGTAGGTATTTTGAGCAAAACCATGATGTTTTTTCTTACCCCAACTAAGAAGTTTAGTTACCTAAACCCAATCCGATAATCGCAAACGAGCCTTATGCGTCAAGATACTATCCAAAAGGTTGCCCAGGGAGGAAAATACGACGAGTAGGGATGAAATCACTTTTGTAAACAATATAACATTCACTATATTTGTAACTCACGCTAACCTTAAATTTCTGTACCCAATGCCACACGTGCTGTTGTTCCGAGCTATGCTAATCGTTCCACAGGTGTCAAGGCCAATCTAACGAACCAGCATGTGGAATAAACATCATTAAAGTGCATGCCAAAAGTACAACCAATTGTTAAAAAGCAATAAAGGTAATAACAATACAACAAAACATCATTGTACTAACGATGTGTAATTAGTTTCTTGTGTAAATAGATTGCCATGCCCAACTGTTCCCCACACAGTTCGCTGCACTAAGGAAACAGGGACTTAGCAGACCTCCGTTACACCCTGTTGGGGTGTGTATAAAACAAAATACATGAATATACAAACATATGTGGCATCTTGACTGTTACATGTTTTATGTGGTAGCTTAATCCATTCCCCAAGACCTTTGTTCTTGTACTTTTGGTATCTGAAAGAAGATACAGAAAAAGAAAACTCTCCAAACTCTGTACATTTTGTATCGCTTTTACAACCCCGTACAAACCACTAATACCATTAATAGCCAATGAGTGGACAATCTCCGTTCAGGGGAAGGGTTCAGAGAGCAGTCAGTTGTCAGTGAACAAAGGTCTAACAACACCATTTGAGGTCCATTGTAGTCACTGTGTACCTTTTTGTGTGAATCCTTCTCGTTCCAAAAAGTTAAAGTTCAAACATCCACAGTTCAAGTCCATTACACGCCATCCAGCTCCGTGAGAAGCCTCGGGCAGGGCCGCGCTCATCTCAGTCCCTGGCAAAGACTCACCTTTGTCTCATAATTGAATGTGAGACAATAAGCCCCAGACAGACACACACTCCCTTCTCACTGCAAACTTCACAGATGTCCACTAGTCATAATTGTCCTCTGCCAACAGAGCAGGGACTTTCCCTCTACGTCTCACAAAGGCGTCCCATCACTCAGGTTTGCCACTTATCAAATCAAACACGGCACATAAAATATAAAATGGGCGTCTTTGTCGACAGGCTATGTGTGTAAGAGAGGAGGGGGGAAGCACGCGAGTGCAGGAGACGGTTATTTGTGTCGCTGTAGGGTGAGGAGGTGTAGGGGAAGGAAATCTAAATCAACAGTTGACTACAACGGCCATTTACCACTCTTGTGTGTCTGGTTGCTTTACACAGTTTAGTCTAGTTTAGTTAGCCCCTCTCTCACTCTTACATGCAGGCCCCTGTCCTGGCAGCCTGGGTAAATGTCAGGCCGTGGACTGTCAGGGGATGAAAGGTTGTTGGCGGTAGGAGGGATTTTAGGGCATGGGGCGGAAGAACGCCGCTTCGGAGGTTTGTAGACGTCGTATTTGTCCAACGCTAATGCCCATTGCGAGCAAATTCAGCCTCAGTTTATGAAACAGTGCATCCGTTTACCGCTCTCCTTTGACAAGCCTGCGCTGAGACAGAGACTCCTAGCTGAATTCACAAAACACGTCTTCCTTAGATTCTGTCCGCACAATTTAGAAAATCCGATCCCTGATTTTTCTGTCGGAGGAGACGTTTCATTCATCTGGTCACTTCAAAAGAATGGCGAATGGCACTCCGGGTGCTGTATCTCCGAGTGGACAGAACATTATTCTCTCTACCCCTGTGTTTCTTGATACTTCTATTAAACATTTTAAATAAACTATATTTATCTGGCATACACAATATGTACACATGCTGTAAATGTATTTAAAGCTCACACTTGCAGGTACCCAGGTGTTTATCATCTTGATTAATGAATTCTGCTGATTTATGCCTTTAATTTAAGCCTGTTCATTGGCTTCAGAGGTTGGTCCGGTGTGTGTCAATGTGGCGGCAGACATCATGAGAGTGACAGAGGGACCAGAAGTAAGAAGACAGAGAAAGGTAGAAGGGCCGAGAAGCAGACATAGTAACGGAGAGGAGAGATAGAGGGGGGCACTGCCTGGGTTTATGACGAGGGCGGGCAAAGGGGAGCAGAGGTGGGCGGGGGGGAGAGACATGGATCACAGGCACTGACGCCTTCAGACAACAATGGACTGTTTCCCCTGTAATCCTGCAATTCATCGGGCTCAATGGAAGACACTTGATAGCAGATGATAATGAAACTTTAACCCCAGACAGCTTGGCTGCCAGGGGCTTTTTCCTCACCGGGCCAACAGCTCCTTAATGCGTGCTGTCTGAGCAGACTCTTCGCCTCTCATTTGCAATCACTAATGCGGGGCGGGTCTGATGAGCTCACTCGGCCCTCAGGCTGGTTATTTCTACATCTACTGGTATCGCCTTATTTCAGAAGTAAGGGTGTGTTTGGCTCAGTGTGCTTAATGTTTGCTACCTGGTTCAGGCTCAGAGGATCTCTCTGTCTAGTCCGGGTCAATATGAGGCTGCCTAAACACTGATGTAACTCAGCAAATAGTGCTTTCCGTCCAAAGCAGCAAACAACTGGGATACTGAACCTGTGAGAATGAATCTCTCTGAAGAGGAGAGCTGGGCACATTGGGCTTTTATTGCAACATTACTGACTCACCTAGGCCGAAACATAATGTTGTGCAGGTTTAGGGTTTCCATTTTGGCAGCACCAGTTGGGGAGATTCTCGGGCTGTCACTTTCTGTTTGAAATTCAAACTACCTGAGAAAAAAACTAAACCTTTTTCACGCAACAGCCCAAGCCATGTACTCCCTCACATAAAATGCACTCTTCATTTGACCCATAGCATTACCTCAGTATATGAGGCTATAGTAGTTTGTATTGTAGTTATTAGAGTAGGGCTGGGCATTGCTTGACAAATTATGTTACCAGTACCCTTAAAGTGATTCCAATACCAGTAGAGTACTTATTTTCAATATGTATGTGCCTTAAACTTGCATTTTTTCTAATGGCCATCAAGGGGCAAATAGAAGTCTGAATGTCTAGAAAATTACCCTAATTTTCAATAGATCGTTGACCTCAGTGAACATTGTAAAATGAGTTTATGGTCTCAATCTCTAGTTTCAATTCTTCTTCAAAAACAGCATGATGTTCATTTAGTAAATGATGTTCCATCATGTGAATGGAAGCATTCAGTTGCATAAAATGCTACCACTATTCATTTGTATCAGACGCCACAGGAAGCTAACGATGGGGCAGTGGTGGCAACGCAAATTAATGGAACATTAGTCCTTCAACCTATTTGAGCAAAGGCTACTTGGAATGTATTCAAATCAATTGGTAGAAATGAATATGGATTTGGTAAATGACAGCCATAGGCATGGTTGCGTCATGGAGTTTCATTTCCATGAATTAAAGAAACTTAGGTGTTTTGCAGATGTTTACATGTTCACACAATGTCGTTAACTTCATGAAGACCTGTGGTCGCCAACCAAAATGCCAAACTGATTCATGCAATTCTTTCTGTGGTTTTACCTCCTTCGGAGAAAATCCATTGTTTTCCTCTGGTACCGGGCTGGATAGTGAAACTGACACACACACACACATGAATGCATGCAACCACACTCGCATGCAACGCACACGCATACTAACATGCTACACACTTAAGTCCGTACAAGTTTTAAATACATACTGTACATACTCGCACTAAAAACACAAATATACACACTAAAGTGCAGCCCAGGAAGAGTGTGGTGTTGTGATGAGAGGTTTGGCTGAGGCTTCACACAGGCTCTGGTTAGATCCGGTCTGGTCCTGATGCACAAACCCTCCTCTAAATGTCTCAGCAACCTTGTCATCAGTCTCTCCGAGCGCCGCACTGTAATAAGTTCCGACGCCGTCCCCTCCCTTACATCCAATGTGTCGCCACCACTCCCAGGTCAATATGCACTGATGATGGTGGTGCCGACGAAAAGCTGCAGTGGTTTGTGAGCGTGCATGTGTGTGTGTATGTGGGGGAGTAGTGTGTGAGAGAGAGAATTAGGTCGAAGCCTCCACATCATCAGCCTTCCACACCCTCTCCCGGGCTCTGTTTCTCTTCTCCACTCTTTGAATGGAAATCAGAGGAAGTGACTGAATGAACAATGATTTTATACAGTAGTTTTGTTTTTTTAAGTTGCTCGTAAATCGACATGAGACATACGAGTAATATGTTTTGCGTGGTAAGGGGATTTCAGTTTCCATTCTAAATTGACTAAAAGAGACTTGGGTATTGTTTTTTTTTCCTAATTTGTCATTGTTCCTTTGTACCTTTAGTTCTTATTCAAACTGAAACTTTATTCAAACCCCCTATGCCCTAGTATCCAACCCATTATTCTATTTCTTGCATATGGTCTGTAGGTGTTGTGTCAGACACACCATGAAGTCTGGGGTTCTTCAACGAGACTAAAACTTGTTTAAGCATGTACGCAGATATACATATTAACATGGACAACAACAATGTATGATGAAACTGTTTTCAATGCCTTTCATATAATGAACAAAAGAATTGCAGCCCACAGTTCCATATTATTATTGCACAAAGCCTGTTAACGATACACAGTAGTTTAATTGATGGTGTGGTGTATTTTCATTTCTGAAAACACACGCACAAAAAACACACACACACACACACACAGACAAAAGTTATAAACAGTATGGTGTCTTTGATGAGAAAAATATAAATAAAATAGCATTGTCATTCTGTGGCTTCAAAACAGTAAACCAAAGAAGAAGAAAAAACGATAAAAAAAGTGCATGTGTGTGCTGCGCGTAAAGACGTTTTTTGGATGTCACATAGCAGCTGTTACGAGCGCAGATATCTCCGGTGGGGAAGGGCGGATTTTAAAGAACAGCAGGTCTTTGGAATCCTTAGAGCCAATAAAATCGACTGGTACCCAGAAAGATACGATTGACAGCACTGTGAGCCAATAGGAGACAGAGAGGCATAGCCATATTTGAAATGTGAAATCCGATTCAAACAAAGCTCTTGTAACAAGGGTTGTCGTTTAAAAATTACATCTTGCAGAGAGTTGAGAAGGGGAGGAAAAGGGTCGTCGACAATGTTACGCTTTCAAATAATCAGTGATTTAACAGATGCAAACATTTGGATGAGGTTAATAATGAGCCCTAAATTGAGGGGAGATCCTGACGAGAGTAAGTGATGCCCCTATGTTTCACAAGTACAGTATGTCAAATTGTCCGGGTAAGCGAAGCCTGTAGAGTGCTGGCAGCCATTTTGGCTCCAGGACGATGCCTGGTTTCCCTGTGCTCGCTGAGCCGCCGTGCGGCTTTAAATGCAACTGCCTGACACAGGTTCATAGGGGAAGCCTGCCAGGAGCTGCAACTCTTCCGCACAGACTTCATTCCAGTGGGAACTGGAGACGAGACCATCAATTATTTTTATTCTAGGAGATTTAGATTTCTTGGGTTTCGAATAAAGGAGGGGGATGAGTTGGCTGGAGCAGCTAAATATAAATCCATGAAAGTATGCATTCTGTTCCGCTGCAGCAAGGATATCCCTCTTTTTCAGTTTCTTATTTGATTCTCTCATCATGTCTCCTGGTTGATTATTTTCTTACAGTCTTCAATAGCAGCACTAATGGCATGTGAGAGTTAGGTAACTCAATCAAGTTTGTCTGCTTTTTTGGCCCACAAACTCAGAGCTAGCTGCGTGAACTATTTTTCCCCAAGACGCTGATGTGTCATGTCTGGGGAGGGCATATTTTCTAACTACAGTTTCGGGACAAACCAGGATGTCCCTGTAATAGACCAGAGCAGCCTCCAAGCGAGGATGGATGGACAGAGGGAGGTAGAGATGGATGAAAGAGAGGAGCGTTTACGATTAGTTTCGTGGTCAGACAGTCAGTAAAATGGGAAAAGGGCCGCTCTCTCAAGCCAAGACGTTTGTTCGGTTAAGCCATGGTTCAGTCCCGTTCAAGGGACCTCCTGCAATCGGTGAGCCAAGAAGAAGAGGGAGACAACATCTCAGGAAGGGAGGGATGGAATCAGCGTGGTGCTTCCAGCTGTCCACCATCACCTACAAACCAGGCGCATGCACAGATAGACCCCTAGTTGGTGCTCAAGCACCAGCCCTTTTGCCCTTTTTGCTGGAGACACTTTTTTTTCTTTATTAATGAGTATTTAAGAATAAAAATTACTCTCTCAACAAGTCCCCCCAAATGTGTTTCGATATTTGACGGGACATTTATTTGAGTTCTTGTGAGACATGACATCACAACTGGTCTGTCGTTTCCTAAAAATAAATAAAAATAAAAGACTCCTTAAATCTGTGATTTCAAAGCCTTGTCCAGCTGTTTACTGACGTTAGTTATTTTTAGAGGATAGAGGATAGAGAGAGAGATACAGGCTGGTATCTTCTTTGTGTTGTGTGCTCTCGGTGTCATGCTATCCTTGTGCCACATTGTGCCACATGTGGTATGTTTCTCTTTGTTTTGTCTGTTCCAGTTTTACAAAGATCAGTTTTGTATGAGCATTGCAGAGGGTGAAAAGAGTAAACACAAGAAAAAACAACACTTGTAATAACTATACTTACTAACCCAGAGTGAGGTCATGCCCGGAAATATCAGAATGAGGCTTTATAACGTTTTTACAGAGGTTTAATATTTCCCGGCATTTCCCCACATTTCCCGAGTGGTCAAGGTTAGTAAAGTTGTCATTTTTCAATCCTATCATTTTGTAAATATAAACAAATTGTTATGTTAATAGAAAACATTTAATTTTGCTTATTTCTCATGTTTTCTCACAACACAATGTGTTTCAGGTAGCTAGCAACCAATTACTTAACTTCAAGTTACAGCGATCAATAGAAAAATAATTTCACCTTTTTTTTGGTTTGAGCACTTGCCCCCCAAAATTTCTGTGCACGTGCCTGCCTACAACCCCCACCCGCTGTCAGTCCCTGACCTATGCCTGGTGCCACTGCAAAGTTTCCACCCAAGCAAAGACACTCCAGCTGGTACTTAAGACCAAGAGACAATTTTGTCCCCCTTATTCATCCATCGATGAATGCAGTTAAGAAAACACCAGTCACAGTGAGGGTGCCAATGCTGAAACATAAATAATTGAATTAAAAAAATCTAAACCGCTTTCTGTGAAACGTCGAGAGACTTCTCTCTAGACGTTATGCAAGCGACCTCGTGCTCATGAATCCTGACAGTCGACGCATGATGCAATGGCTAAAGTGGCGCCTTCGTTTTTTTCCATAGCTACTGGAAACTGACGAGAATATGGAGATGGTCATTATTATAAAATGTTGCTACAGTACAATAAAATAGGTTTATATTTGAATGTGTTCAGTATGTATTAGAAGGGCGGAATGAAAACGGATATGAAACGTTCTTAAAGCCCCACTATGTAACTTTTCCACCTTAAAATAACAGCTTGAAAAAAATGGTGCCGCTACAATGACTTTTAATATGTTGATTTGCGCATCCGCCACTGCCATCGGGGGTCTGTGGCCAGAAAACTGCTGAATGTAAGATGTTGGGGGTACTTCCGGTTGAGACCGGCCGGGAGTACTTCAACTTGCTTTCTGGCAGTGATTACGCAACGTCATATAGTGACAGTCCACACTCGCAGGTGACTTTTTATTTGCTCCGCTATGCGATGTGTAGAGACAGAGTGACAGTAGCAGCGAACATTCTGCTTCCAATCGTCTCCATCCACTACAAGCTCCTTCATATTCTCTCTCATGCCCGGCACTCCAGACTCCTCCTTCTTCTCTATCTCTTCCACCTTCCTTCCTCTCTATTTTTTACTCTCAAACCTATCTAGCACTCTGCTCTTTGTCTTCGCCTTCCAGCCTTTGTGCCCCACACTTGGTGCATCCCAGAATCCACTGTGACCTCAACCATGCGACCCTGGCAACGAGATTGATGCACAACGTGTTGTTTTGCTCTCACTGTTGTTTATGACAAGTTACAATCACACCAGCAGCCAGTCGTGTGGAACTTCCTTCCTTCCAGTCCTGCTCTCCAGTTTATCATTTACTGCCACCTCCAAATTAGCACTTGAACCCCAGACATGATAGATATGGTATTATGAGTGGGAACAATACCAAAAGGAAGGGTTTGCATGGATATGTCATTGGAATAGAAAATGATTTATCGGTGGGGCAGACCATATCCTGGAAGGCCATTTCGGGCCCAGAACTTAGTACGTACTGAAGCAGCTGCTTGTGGCTTCTGAACCAAAGGAATGATTAAACTAAAGGAGTAGACGGAATTCTCCAGAAGCGTCGCCTCATCCCGGCAGAACCGGGGCTACGAGGCCTGTCGTCTGCAACAATGCCAGAAAGAGATGATAGGTCGCAGTAAAACCAGTCCAAAGCGTCTAATTTAGGAGCCCTGGATGGCTCTCAAAATACTGAGAGGGTAAAGAGAATAGCTCCCGACATGGAAACTGTCTGGGGGGAGTCAGAGCCAGTTAAAACAAACATGACAATAATTGCAGATGCCTCTCTGTTGGACAGATATGATTGGTGTTTGCGTGGCGACTGTGAAAGTGTTTGAGTGGCACTGCAGTAGGGCTGTCATATCTTGCCGTCAGTAAAGATGCTGTCGTACCTGCATAAGTGTTGTGTTATCGGGAGGTCTCAAGCCTCCCCATGTGCGCCTTAAACCTACCATACCAATTAGCTGAGCCTCCGTTTGAGGAATGGTGAGGATGCTGCCCGGCCCTGTGTGATGCTTTCCACTTCCTGTTTGCGCTCCCTGGCTTGTCCTTTGCTCGCCTCGCTCAGGCACATCTGGGGAACACATTCAACGTAGCCTTGCTGCCACCGAGCAAACCGAACGAACGGTAAGTAGCAACACACACCAGATGCAGAAGGAAAAGATTGTTGCTCTTCTTGTGCTCGTCTGCGAGCGTTGCATTCCCTACAGTGTTCAGGGCTATTATTCTAGGGACCATTGACCTTTGGTCACGACTGATAGAGAGGTCAGAGATGACAGTGATAGGAAGATGAGATTATGGAAAAAAAGTGGAAGGCCAGGTCAAACCAGGGGGACCAGTGGCCCCGGGGATGAAGCGGTTAGAGCTCTTAAAAAGACTGACACAGGGGGTAAGGGCATTGTTCCTAACTAGACTGGCAGCAGGGACAGGTCAGCTCCCAAAGGACATGAGTGCACACACTACACTAGCCGATTCGTTATTAATTTAGATGATCCAGGAGAATCAATTCCGGCTCAGGGCTTCCTATATTACTAATGTGATTGTATTACAATCCCTCAAGGAATTTATTTTCTTCAAGAAATTCAAATTCAAACGAGTGCTGTGTGAGATCTTCAAGCCCCTGTGATTATGGAGGGCTGGGAAGAACACTCGCCAATTTCACCAGTCACTGCTGTTTTCTACATTAAAATAATTGAATTCAGAGCTCTCTTTTGAAATGGTGAGAAATACTTTGTTTCGCTGAGCTGTCTTCAAACTGCCCACGCAACATATCTTGTACCTGACACAAGACCACTTTTTGACTTCGGACCAAGTATAGTGTTTAGAGTTTTGATCATAGGCTGTATACTAGTTCCACTGTGACATCTCCTATTGGTTGGTGGACTGCTGCTTTGAGCCCAAAATACAATGTGAATGGGTTAAAGTTGTAATATAAAAACAGGGACAACTCCGGAGGAAGCAACCTGTCAATCACAAGGTGACCACACCCTAAAGTATTCACTCAGTGGTATGATTTAGTTTTGAAGAAGACTTGAAACTAGAGTTTAAGACCATGATCTCAGGTGTATAATGTTTACTGAGGGAATAAATCAGTGGAGATGACTAGTCAATTATCATAGACTTCTATACAATTCAATTTTTCAATTCAGTTTATTTGTATAACCCAGTTTCACAAATTAGTCTCAGAGTGCTTTACAATCTGTACACATAGACATCCCTGCCCCAAAACCTCACATCGGATCAGGAAAAACTCCCAAATAACCCTTCAGGGGGAAAAAAGGGAAGAAACCTTCAGGAGAGCAACAGAGGAGGATCCCTCTCCAGGATGGACAGATGCAATATATGTCATGTGTACAGAAGGACAAATTTAGAGTTAAAATACATTCAAGGAATTTGACAGAGTTTATCAATGGTTTATATTTAGGCATATTCCACGATGGAGCGTTTGGAGACCTCCACCATCCATCAGGAGATGGAGGCAGAGTGGAGGAGTGGGCGGAGTCCCAGCAGGGCAGCGGCACAGCTGGTGGCAGTAACTCCCGACCCAGACCATCGATGGTCCATCAGCAGATGGGATCTATGCCGTCTCATAGGGTCCGATGACCCCATGAGACGTGAAGTCAAAAAGACTCCGGGGAGAAAGCGGAGTTAGTCATGAGTGATTGAAAGATGAAAATGCATCCATTGGAGAAAGAAAAGAGGACCAACCAACCTTCTCTTTGCAGCTGGAGGAGTCACCACTCGATGGCCAGTAGAAAGAATGCAAGTTAAAGGCACTTTGACATTGGCTTCACATTTTCAGAACCAGAGGTTGCGGCCTGCTTTCAACCAGAGATGGCAGTGAAATATTGCTTTTCAGATGATGATCTTGCAGGCTGCTGTAAATACCACCAGAATGCATGTTGTTACGTAAAGTGGAATGTAGGCCAATGAGATGATGACCTTTGTGTGAACTCATTTCCAGGCCACTCAAGGCTTCATTAGATCACTGATGTCTGGTCAGGAGCTCTGGCTTATGGGTCACAGCTCTAGGTAGAGTGTGTGTGTGTGTGTGTGTGTGTGTCTATGCGTGTGTGAGAGAAAGTGTGTGTGTGTGTGTGTGTGTGTGTGTGTGTGTGTGTGTGTGTGAGAGAGAGAGATATTGACACCTTTGGACCAAATTTAGTGGGCATGTTTAGGTTTGACTCATAGGCTGTATATAAAAAGTGGATGTCGTCACTGAAGTCTCACATTGGTTGGTGGACTCCGCTTTAAAGCCTCGAGTTCAGTTTTTGGGCCGTTGCCATCTTGTTTTTTAAAACCAGAAGTGACACTAGAGGGATGTAACGACACTGAATAAGATTAGTTACAAATAACAATGTTTACTAAGGGAATACATAAAGAGAGCAGTAGAGTAATTTTCTCATAGATTTCTATACAACCATACTTCTGCAAGAGTTGCCAACCAAGGGCCAATAGAAAGAATGCAAGTTTAAGTTACCTCCTCATTGGCTTCATCTTTTAGAAGTTAGTGTAATTGGTTAAAAAGGGAAATACTTCAAATTAAAGCTTTTAAAATAGATAATTATAATACAATAATAATAATAATATACTTCTTGAATCCCATTTTTATAGACGTGTTGTCCCTTTATTACTTTTTAAGTGTACATAGTTTTTTTTAATTGTTTTGACTACTTGTGTTTCTTTGTCAATTTGTATACTTTGTATTCTTGTTTTGAATTGCACCTTAATTGAATCAATTGGAAGGATTTGGTTCATTTTCATCTCGAAATATAGTTTCCGAAATAATATTTCCGTGCACAATCTGTAGAGTCGACAGTCAATTTATATCGACATGAAATGTAGTCGAACATCTATTTAATTTTTTATTTAAAAATAAAGAAAACATGTGGCATTTACAGTGGAGAGTAGCATTGTGTAGTATTAGCATTGTGTAGTATTGTCTTTCTCTTTTCAAAAGAGAGAAAAAGAAGACGCTTTCCCTGAGGTTGGCACTAGAGGGAAGACCATTGGGTGCTGTATATCAAAAGATGTGTGTGAGCAGGATGGTACAAGGGCTTAGCTTTCTTTTCCAGGTTGTATCCACTCCTAAATGGTTTGAATACAATTTAAATTGTTCATATATTACAAACATTTGAGGAGTTGTTAAACTTTGAAGGGAGAAATCTTGTTTTTTTCCGGGTTTTTAAACCCCTCCCATGCAGCGATGCTACGTGCTACATGTTGCCAGCCTACATGGTTGGACCCCATTTGGGAGTGGCTACAACCTTCAAAAGAAAGCTAAGCTCTGACATTTTTAGAAGAAAAAAAAGCTAAAATCAGCCCAAGCTTTCAACAGGGTCTCAGACTTGTTAAACCACACACCCTCTTCAAGTCCTGGTTTTCAGACAGCCAATTAACTCTTGTGGGTGTTTTAGAGGAAATGTCACCCCATCACCTCATTGTAGACCCTGTCCTGAGTGTCTGTGTTCAATTTGGGATTTCTAGGACTAATATTTAGGAGTTCATGGCCATTTTTGCACTTGTAAGAAAATATGCAAATTTAAGAGAATAAGGCCCAATTTGACCCTTTAGACCTGTTTTTGGGGCCCTTAGCTCAGAGCTATCGGTCCAAAGCTTTAGGGAATTCATATTCAGATGCCCCTCTTTGAATCTGAAAGTATGAAAAAGTAACTAAAAGACTGGTTTTAAGGATCGTGCATGGATTATTGGCACGGTGACAATTGTCTCTTGTGAAGGTTTTGGAGGGGATTTCCCCCCCCCCCCCCATGACCTCAAAGTCTTATATTTAGGTAGATATTATATATTGAATATAAAGCAGTAGGGTTATATCTGAGAGACAATTGGGAGGTCAAGGGTCAGTCTGCAGAGTATGCGTGTGTGCATGTGTATTTGTGTGTGTGTGTGGGGGGGTGTCTGAGTGTGTGTCTGTGTGTGAGTGTGTGTGTGTGTGTGTATGTGAGTTTGTGCCTGTGTGTGTATCTGTCATTCTCTGTGTGTGTGTGTGTGTGTGTGTGTGTGTGTGTGTCCGGATACCTGCTCTTTTTGTTTAATGAGAAGTAAACACGCCTCTAAATAACCCCATAAAGGGTATATTGTTTTGAGTTGTTTGACTGTTTAGCATTTTCCTTATTGGTTTTGATGTATGCCTTTTATATTGTATTGTTTGTATAAATATAGACGTTTTATACTACTTCCGCTTAACAGATACATCTAAAAAGGAAGCGCACTTTTTTTTAAGGTTAAAATGCAAACTTTATGGTATAGATTATGGACCGATGTGCATTTAATAAAAAGTTCAATGGTTGATTGGACCCATATGAGGCTGACTCTGTTAAGGTGGTGATGAGGTGGTGATAATTTACTAGTTTTAAATAATGTATTGTCACCTAAAGAAAGAAAATAAAGGAGCGTCACTGCAGCAGTAAATCAACATGCCAATTCCTATGATTCGTTACAACGGCGCTTATTGCTGTCATAATACGGAGGCAAAACAACATATACAATAATAATAAATAAGACTAGAGTACGCTTTTTCTAATTCATATCACCATTGTAGAAAAGAGAGTTCAATCAAACGTAATTTGAAGAGAAATACGTTTCAGTCAAATGTCACTGCGAATTGCATTTTAGGTCTGGGGGAACGTATTTTTTGCGATACAGGGTTGGCGTGAAAGATCCTTCTTAAAAGCTAGAAAGATAGATATTCAAAAATACCATGGCAATCGGCCTATTAGAGATAAGATGTTCAAAAGAAAAATGTAATTTATCTTATGGATTAATAACCACACAGTATCTCACAATAATATGCCAAGTAGTAGTATTAGTGACAGTAGTGGAGAACCCTGCTCTGCGTCACAACATTTGACTGACCAGCATGGCTTTACGAGACATCCCCAGATAACTCCAGGAATTCTCTGAAAAAGCAGCGACAGGGGAAGATGGTGACAATCAAGAGTCCACTTTAAAATGAGTTTTGACAGACAAAAAGTTTGTGAAAAGAAGTATGTAACATGTATGAAGTTCCTTTGCAGCAGATAGCAGTTCACTTTGAAGGTGCGCTGTGATGGGAGAGAAGATAACGTGCAGAGCTGACTACTGGCCATGCGGACAGGCCCCGACACGCTTCGGCTATGAGCCTGTGCATTTAAGAAAAAATTTACTTATTGATGGTCAAACAATTAAAAAAAGCGGGTAGATGTTTCACCACTTTAGCATCACGCTCAACACACACAGATGGATGCAGCAGAAACAGACATATTGTCTTTTTATAATTTTTTATTCCATGCTATCTTCTTACCTGCCTAAACCTGGCACGAACATTAACCACAATGCAAATTTACTGCTGACGATTCGGACAGTTGATTCAGGTGTGTCATGCTAGTGTGGAGGAGTGGGCCACAGGGGTCTGGTGAGCTCACTTCTTCCTAACTCCACAGCTCCCGATATTTTAGCATTACTTAAGGAAATCTAGCAGACTTCTCGCACAGCTTCCACACAAGACATATAGGCTTTAAGCAATCTTTGTTTGTAGTTAAATCGGTGGAGTTTCCCTAAACACACAAATGTTAATCTTATAAATTCAATTAGTTTTAGGTTTCAATTAATAGATGACTGACTTGTGACATGCTAGCTTCATTGTGTGTGTGTGTGTGTGTGTGTGTGTGTGTGTGTGTGTGTGTGTGTGTGTGTGTGAGAGAGGCAATGGATTGACTGGATTGGAGGCAACAGTTGGTGCAGATTCTTATTTTCCCTGGAGCAGAATGCGGCTGTGTGACGGGAAGGTGAACGGTGGGGGGGAGGGGAGGGGGGGACAGAGACTCTCTGTGCACAGACAAGACTCCCTTTGCCCACCATCCTCCAACACCCCCGTACCACTCTCTGTAACTCTAACCCAGAGATAACCATCACACCGTGGGCCTTCAACGTACCCCATCTGCCCAGCCTGAATCCCACCCCCTCCCTTTGGCTCCAGGGTCACCGAGGAGGGAGGGGGCGACACTTTCACATCAATATGTGGCTGTCTGGAGGCCGCACATAGCTCTGCTGGAGCCAATAACTGGCTCACACATTGACACCATCTTTGTTTTAAAGGCCCGCCTGCCTTGGTCATGTCCGCTGCTATAAAAAGGAGCGGACAGAATCATTTATTTGCTAATATATATATTGGTCATGTCAGCTCCTATAAAAAGGAGCAGACATGACCAATATATATATTAGCAAATAAATGATTCTGCCCTGAGCGGAACCAGGCATTTGTCAATATCTGTGATTACGTGAAATGGTGGCTGTATGAGGGCACTGGCAATAAAATGGTAAGCCGTGGGTCAACTCCCAGTGAAAAAACAGTCACAGCGATTGGGCTGATGTGAAGGGATACCTTCCTTTGAGTGTTTATTAGGCTCTCGCCAGCATTGGGACACTGCGATTAGGTATCACTGGGGTCTATATTTTAATATGTGTATCACTGGGCACTCATCATACATAGGAAAGGAGCTTTTTCTGAGAAAAGTTAGTATGTTCGGGAGAACACTTGGGAGTGGCTGACCCACGAACCCTGATGTGAAACATGCGTCGACTTCTGGCAGTGAAACACATTTTCATATCAGTTTGATAATCGAATAAGTTCAACGACAAGATGTTAAGTTGTGAGTCTTGTTTCATTGCTTCTCCCCTTGTCCCTTCTCTTAATATTCATTTATGACTCCATTACAAATACATGGAGAGACTGTTATAGTATCACTGTAAGAGGGTTTTTTCTCTTTCGCTGTGGGCGCCGTGAGGAGGAGAATACCCGATACTTGAATCCTTTTGAGAAAGTAGAAGACACCCTCTCTCTGTGCCTGCTGAGGCCTTTTACATGAAACTGGTGGCATGCGTTTAAATTGTCTATAAATCCTCATGTGCCTTCTGCCACGTCATCATTTTTCACGAGCTTCTGGTTCCTCTTTGATAACCAATCAGTGCATTTGCATTACACTGCTAATACACTCAAGCGCCTAGAGGGTGGCAGTTGAGAAAGCTATTGCATCGAATCGAAGTTAGCAATGGGAGCCTCTGGTACATTCTTGTTTTGCCTAAAGGCCCATACAGAAACAGCAGACTTGTCAGTGCTGTGCGGGAAATGGAGAAATGGTGGAAACCAACTGGAAACACTCCCAACAAAGTCAATAGAATGGGGAGCCAGCTGAAGATGATTGCACATTAAACAGATCCATAAAGTTTGATTTTCATGAACCACTAAGTGAAATATCAGATGACAGATGGCATTTGGCGGGTGAGGCGAGCTCGGCGCCCATTCTGACAAACACAGGGAGGGACCTGCAGGTTGTTTGCCGTACAACTGTTAATTGCTTTATTTCCCTGCCATAAAAGCCATAAAGCGTTATCCCCAGACAAATAAAGCTGACTCATTAGCGGCCAAGGAGTGCTGTAAATATTTCCCAATTATCAATAATCCAGCTAGGTGGCGTCCAGTTTGCGCCCATTTCCCTGCATGTCATCAAAAACCGATGCTATAGCAACCAATGACTAAGAATAAGATAGCTGTGCATTCCTCGAGCTCCTGTTTTCCCTTAAAGAGCTTAAGGGAAAACAGGAATCATTCGTCAAAGGAAATATAATGTTCTTTTTCCCTCTCACACACAAGCACGGACACAGGCACACGCACACACACACACACACACACACACACACACCCACACACACACACACACACACACACACTGGTTCCCTCCCTCTCAAGCTCGATGGACAATGAACCACTCAAAGGGATATCATGTTTCTGTTTGTGTTGGTTGCATTGTGTCCTACACAGGATTGCCGTGTAACTGCTCAGGAACAATGCAGTGAGTTGGTTGAATAAACGTTGTGCCGGTTTGAAATGCGGAAACCCTTGTGTTTAGATCGCACCGCCCGCCCTCAGTTGAAGCCGGGATGGAGATCGTAAATAGGCTTGGTCACAAGGCAAACAAAAAAAACAGAGAAGTGCTGTCTCCCGCCTGCCAGCTCATCTAATGCAAGCAAAATGTTTTCTCTTGAAAGAGTCCTGCTGTTGCACTTCTTAAAAAAATCCTCTCATCGTGAGACTCGAGTAGACCTTTTGTGTGTGTGTGTGTGTGTGTGTGTGTGTGTGTGTGTGTGTGTGTGTGTGTGCGTGTGCGTGTGCGTGTGTGTGAGGGGGGGAGATATTTAAGGAGAACAAAACCCAAGATCTGCTAAAGTTAGGTTTGAAATTCCCACCATGGGGAGGTCATTGTGACCGGGGCAATGGAAATAACCGACAATTATGTAGAAAAACAACTTAATATTGGAAGCAGGAGCATTCCCCGTTTATTGTTGGGATTTTATTTAACAATTTGGTCTCAGGGGAAAAAATACTGACAAATCACAAATCGGCCATCATCTTTGCCTCGCCGGAGAAATGCTATGCGGCGTCACAATATTACATAATATGAATCTAATGTTAAATTTACGAAGACAGAGAGATTTTGTGTAAAGATTGCATGTAAACATTGACAAATTGTCTCTTTAGATTTCAATCATAGCTAACAATGGGGAACATTTTAAAGATTTTCACATCAAACCTTGCTCACATACAGCTCTTCATTGACGTTTATTGATTCTTTCTGGGTCCAGCATGAGCAAGCAACAGCAGCATTTTCTAATATTTATTTTCTAACCTTACAGTAAATGTTGGATCACAATTTAATTGGTGCATGAATCATGCTTGTTCTGCATTCCCAAGGCTGTGTATTAAATGCTTCATAAGACGGGCCAAGTGAACATAAGTTTCCAAAATCCTTCCTGTGTGGGTGTTTGATTCTGGCTGCAGGCCCACCTGTGTCTTATGGGCCGACAAAAAAACTATCTAATGGTTTATTCCAATGCTTAAATATCAGGAACCCTTTCATTCATTTTTACTTTGTACTGAAGCTATTAAAAAAGGCTGGGTGAAACTATTCTGCCTTTTGTTTCTTAGGAAATAACGTCCCCGAAATCTCCCCAGGCACTTACAATTGCAAGCCTGCAACAAAAGTGAATGTTGCTCTCTGTCGATGTGCGTCACTCTGGGAGTGTTTTCCTGCATCAATATAACGAGAAGTCGTGTTGGGCAACTTTCAGAAGTAATTTGTATTAATTATCCCCACCTCTTGTTAGAGCTAATCACCACTCGTCTCTCTGCCAGTTGTGACATGTACGGATACAATTCGCATTTCACACATAAGGGAGAAAGGCAACTTGTGAAATGTCATATTGAAAACCTAACCAAGAGCACATTTAGAAATAGACTCCCCGCTTTAGCGTTTTCCCTTAAACTTGAAGACCCATCATGCAGCTTGGCAGCGCATTTGGTGGCCTTTAAACTAACATGAATAATTACACTTTATTTTTCCTCTGTAATATACAATAAAGACGCTAACTGGACCCACCCTTAAAGCGTGCCGAGAAACCAGTCAGACTAAACAATCGTCTCCCAGAGGCTATGTTATCAAGTTAACATGACTTTGTAAGGCCCTGCTCTGTGTATCCTCTATGTATTCTCTGTCTCCTTGATTATTTCAGCCTTAGCTGGACTTTGTGCAAATTAGCAATAGTTAACATGCTAAACCACTATACTAAGGTGGTTAAACACTGGGCCTCAGTGGTGTATAGGGTTACCATATCCATAACACCAAAAGGAAGGACACTATGCGGTATTTTGTGAGGCTGTGAATAATTGCATTGGACTTTGGCATGCTCCCCTCTAGAATACAACTTTGTATGTGTATGTATGTGTAACAGAATAGGAAAAAATGGTCTTGAAGATTTAAAAAGTGTTTGTTCACAGTATTTGTACTTATTCAATACAGTGTGCTGTTAAAAAAACTGACCACTGAGATGAGTGGCACAAATTATAACATTTGTGAACTTCATAATTTACAAATTAAATCACAGGTCACAAATAATAAATAATAAACAAATAAATGGGGTGTGGCTGCAGTGAAACCTTAGGGATATCAGGCTGTCAACAGAGGCCAATGAGTTCCTTCTGGTGCTAGATGTGGCTGGCCTCTGGCTGCTGGCAGCCCTAAATACCTTCATTCTGAAATCCTTCAGACACGGGCCTTTGACACCAGGAGTAGGCTAACATAGTGGTCCCCAACCTTCTTTGAGCCACGGACCGGTTCCGTGTCAGAAATTATTTCACGGACCGGGGAGTGGGAGTTTGCTAGTGGGAGTTTGCTCCCCGTGTGTGCATGTACTACCTCTTGGACTTCATGGGGTTGCCCATCTGTTACTGTCCTGGAGCACCTCCACTGCAGTCTGTCTCCTCTTGCCATAAAAAGCAGCAGCAGGCACTTCCTAAAATATTAAACACATGCAATAAAAAGAACTGTTAGGAGGTAGTATTCTTACAAAAATCCCTCACATTGTCATGTTGTTTGTGGAGCTGGACCCAAGAGCAGCAATTAAATTCAGTTTATTTGTATCGCCCATTTTCACAAATTAGAAATTGTGCTTTACAATCGGTACACATAGACATCTCAGTCCCAAATCCTCACATCGGATCAGGAGAAACTCCCAAACAACCCTTCAACGAAAAAGGATTTGATATCCTTTATTATGAGAGAACCAGGGGCTGGAATCTGGTAAGCAGGCTGGAGGAATAATCTGCAGTCGGGGATCAGGCTGGAGGAATAATCTGCAGTCGGGGAGCAGGCTGGAGGAATAATCTGCAGTCGGGGAGCAGGCTGGAGGAATAATCGGTAGGTTGGAGCAGGCTGAGGTAGACAAAAGAGATTACAGAGTGTTCGAGCTGTAGCATTAGTGCAGATTGTGTACTCATTAAAACTAAGAAAAGAGATCACATTACTCCAGTATTAGCTGCTCTGCACTAGCTCCCCGTAAAATCAAGAATCATTTTTTAAATTCTTCTCCCGACGTACAAAACATTGATTGGTGATGATCCATATCTTAAGGAGCTTGTAGTACCATATTGCCCCACTAGAGAGCTGCGCTCACTAAATACCAGGCTAGTTATAGTTCCTAGAGTCTTAAAAAGTTGAATGGGAGCCAGAGTCTTCAGTTATCAATCTCCTCTTTTATGGAACCAGCTTTCACCTTCAGTCCGGGATGCAGACACAGTCACCTCATTTAAGAGTAGACTAAAAACGTTCCTCTTCGATAGCGCTTATAGTTAGGGCTGAATCAGGTTTGCCCTGGGGGACGTTTTAGGAAACACTGAGCACCTATCTCCTCTTCTCTCTCTACTTATGGATGCATTTTTATCTCTCCATTTCACATTAATAATTATGCTTCCTCTCCGGAGTCCTTGTAACTTCACGTCTCATTGGGTCCATTGGATCTGGCTGGGTCTGATACCATGGCCCTGCTGACGCTTCGCCCACTCCTCCTCTCAATCTCCATCTGTCTGATGTATCACGGACGTCTGGATCGTGGTCCATGCCTACTACCTACTACCTACTACCTACTACAATCTGTTATATTCAATAAATGTTTTGTTACTAGGGCTGCAACTAATGATTATTTCGATAATTGATTAATCTGAATTGAACGATCTCTAACCCTATCATTCCAGAACACTACAATATCTGATTATAGTGATAATAATGCTAGTGTTAGCATTTAGCGCGAAGCTCTGCCTCAATGAACAGCTGGACTTGTTTATATTCTTTCTTCTTTTAAGAAAATGTGTCAAAAGAACAATGAACACCAATAAAAGCTGACTGTACTGGAGGTCACATTTCCCCCTGGTGATGAATAAAGTAAAATCTAATCATTTAATATTATCTTCAACCTTTGTATGACACCTTTTCAACATAGAAATTAATGTGTCTTTAGCTGCTGATATTTTAATATAAATGATTGTACAGACAGCATTTTTTCTGGGTTTTTTTTTACTCACCCCAAGCAATCACACACTCTCTCTCTCTCTCTCTCTCTCTCACACACACACACACACACACACACACACACACACACACACACACACACACACACACACACACACACACACACACACACACACACACACAACTGACTGAGGCAGACTAAGAGGCTGAGGCCGGTGGTTATGTTGGTGCCAGGGGGGCCCGGCGGGTTTGTTTGTGGTTTGCTTGTCGGAGGAGGGGGAGCGGGAGGTTTACCCACAGCGCTTTCTCTGGCACCAGGCTGTTCCAAAGGAGAAGAAAAACAGCCTCTGTTCCTCAACAGATGCTGCCGCTTTGGGGATGTGGCAGAGCAGAGATACGAGAGGAATACAAAAGGGTTTATGAGACGGGAGACTTGGTCACTTAACATGTTTAGTGATTAGAACTTAGACACCACAATCGTCCGTGTGAGGCCTTCTAGTGCCCTCAGATACACGCTTTACACATCATGTTGAGTGTGATAAAATGGGAAGTCTGGCTTTTCAAAAAGAAAAAAGAAAAGTGCATTGCTTGCCCATTCACAACACAAAAATACTGCAGAGTGCGAGAAGAACAAAAGATTGTGTGTGTGAATTAAGCTCTTATTCCCTTGTTCTGCCTCCACCATGATTTATTATTCTGTTTCGTAAAAGTACAAGACACGCCTCCACAAAATAGACTTCCTAGCAATGTTCCCCTGACATGACAAAGCCAAGTCGGCTTCAGAAATATAAATAGGCAGCAATAATTATAAAATGTACTTATTACAGAGGCATCATTAGGACTGTAGCTGACGTGACAGCAGAATGAGGGGAGGGGAGGGGGTTGAGAACAAAGTGAATGCAAGTGAGAGTGAGAACAAGAGACAGACATCCGACACGAGGAAAACTGTTTGAGAAAGAATGCAAACAAGGAAGTGGCAGACAAGGAGCGCTTGTATGGGCAAATGAGCAAAGCAGTACATATACATTTATATTCGAAGGAGACAATATTGTTTTCCCCCTCTACTCTCCATTCCAGCCTTAGCAATAATAAAAGCAATGTTTATGTTAAAGTTTTGACTTGTAGAAAACCTGAAATCAGCTCTGCAGTCACATGTCTACCTATAGAGGAGCCTACTGTATACTCCACTTTCATTTTTGGACAAAGCAAGCTTTTCATTTTTTGAATAAATGAAAATATGACTTATTGGCATAAACAAGAAGGTCTTAAAAGAAAAATGTGCGAAAAAGAGCTAGAAAGCAGCTAAACCAAAACCAGAATTAGTATGATGTATATGACAACGAATGTGGACCAAAAGCATCATTGTGAGATTTGATATTAAAGTGCTGTTTGTTAAATACAGTACTTGAATTTGTACTTGCTTTTATGTTTTCATGTCACAAGGAGGGTCAGTTCAGTTCATGTTTTTATTTTATTATTCAACACAAAGCAAATAATTCTTGTCTGACCACAACAACTATCTATATCTTAGATGGGTTGGCATCAGAGAAACTGATAAGAAAAGATTATATCACATTTGTCAATCACCGTTGTTGTTTACATGCTTCCACCGGGAGACATAACACTCATTTCTTTTGGTAAAGCCTTTACATACCGGAGCCTTGGCAAATAGATGTCACAAAAAATATAACATGGATGACAATCGTCGAAATGGTCCAAACAACGAGTTACCTGTCAGTTTGAACAACTTAATGTTCACTTCTGTCGAAAAAAGAAAATTGATGCGACCATGAAACCAAACTAGAATTAAGATGCAACAATGCCTATTCTTTTTTCCGTTGGTCTGGACCAAATCAACCAAACTACCAAGTTCCCAACTTGCCAAATATCAACCTCTTGGTCAATACCCCTCATGGGTCTGATGGCAGCACATCGCGCTTTCAACTAACTCCAATGTAAACCCACTCACATCATTATTATGGTTAAGTGACTCGTTTGACACACGTCACAGGAGAGTCACGCTCTTTTCATGAACATAGGTGGTTTTGTTACCTAAGCCTAAACTTACTTTGGAGACGGAAGACAGTAGTTTATTTTGATAAGAGCATGGCACACTTCCATGCTACGTCCGTACCGAGAGCGTCATGGTTTAGGGCCACTGACTAAGCGTCGGTATTTGCTAAGCGTCAGTATTTGACAAGTTGGGTGTAAGACTGTGTTGGACTACAGGTTGGAAAGCACCCTTTATTGTAATTGGCTGCACCAAAGGTTAAGCCAGAAAACAGTTTCACAGTTTGTTTTAACAAATTGAAAGTGATCAAGATTTTTTTATGTTTTATTTTAGCTTTTTGTATATTATGCTCTTTTTGTTTAAATTTTTCTTAATTATTTTAATGACTTGAATTGTTTTTTGTTTATTCCTGAAATTGTATTTCTTTTTTCCTTCTCCTTTCTTATCAGATCATATTGGACCATAATAAAAAGCCACGTCCTCTATGGAGGACTCAAAATGACTTAAGTATAAATAAATGCATGAATAAATATAGGAATAAATAAATAAATGCTTAAATAAATGCTTAAATAAATGTATAAATAAATGTATAAATGCTTAAATAAATGTTTTGAATAAATGCTTAAATGTATGAATACATAAATACATGTTTAAATAAATGTATAAATACATGTATTAATGCTTAAATAAATGTATGAATAAATGCTTACATGTATGAATAAATAAATAAATGCTTAAAGAAATGTATAAATAAATACAGGAATGAATAAATATAAGTTATAAATCAACAGGAAGGAAATATATTTCTACATTTCTGTATTTCTTCATTTATTTATTTCTCTATTTATGTGTCCACACGTATTTCTTCATTTATTTATGTGTGACATTTACGTGTTCGTATATTCAAATGAGCTGGGGCGGTCCGAACCTCTGTCTAAAGCCTGATTCGTCAAGTCGGGGAGCAAGACAGAAGGAATCGATCCCTAGCACTTGGATCTGTAGACGAACAGCGTTTATTATGCGTTCTTGTCTGTACCTTCTAAATACTACTGTTGAGTCACGGAATATAATTTAGGGATGTTTTCAGCCGAGAAGTTAGTAGTTTAAGCATCAAATCTGTGGTCGGTTAATCGAGAGTCCTAATAAGGATATGCGACGGAGATTTGAGGTCCTGCTCGCGGGACCACTGAGCTCCGGGCGCCGGGCACTCAACGCGCTTGCGTGGCCGCCAACAGCAGCATGATCTTGGCAGGACTTTTTGAAATGCTCCGCTGGCTCTGACTTCTCCGTAGCGGCTAAACACGAGATACAATTAGGTTTGGGATCATCTAAAGAGCACAAATAGTTTATTATTTATTAAAAGATAACGTTACGTCAATTTGACTGAGGGTTAAGATTCATAACTTCATATTGTAGCGACCCTGGGTCAGGAAAGCTACGAGACGTTGTATAGTTCTTACTCTTACTTTATTCGTAGCCTACGCCAAACGACAGTGAACACCGCAACACATTCTACTCCACTGTAAACTATTTTACAGTTAATAATTGAAGTAAATTCATGAGCAAGAACAGTTGATGTGGTGACGTCACAAGACCAGAAAGACCGTCTTGTGTCCTCGAGAGTCTGGACTCCAAAGACCAGACTCCAAGACCAGACTCCCAAGACCAGACTCCCAAAACCAGACTCCAAAAGAACACTAGTCTATTCTCAGTGTTCTTGGAACACGGCTGAAGTCAAAAAGGTCTCGGCTAACGGTGAGCTGAGCGAGCTAACTTCAGCATCATGTGCCAGGCAGGAGTAGTAGAACATAACACACCAGGTGCATTACACTCCTGTGACCAATCAGGCTTTAGACAGAGGTTTTGACCGCCCCAGCTCATTTGAATATACAGACACGCAAATGTCACACATAAATAAATGAAGAAATACGTGTGGACACATAAATAGAGAAATACAGAAATAGAGAAATATATGTATTTAATGATGTCCTGTTGATTTATAACTTATATTCATTCATTCCTGTATTTATCTATTTATCTATACATTTATTTATTCATACATTTATTTATACATTAATTTAAGCATTTATTTATGTATTCCTCTATTTATTCATACATTTATTTATTTATTTATACTTAAGTCATTTTGAGTCCTCCATAGTCCTCATGTACATGGTTCCCTGTGCTATTCTCATACACACTTGCAGTTTCAAACTTCACTGACAGTTTGGGAAAGGTGGAACAAAGTGGATACCTCAGGACGGGTGTGGATGCTGAATGAAGGCAGAATCATGGAATCATCATTCTGTGCACCTGCTCCATTGTAAACACGTCAATCAAATCACACCGCTAATCCTGCGCGTTCAACACCCTTCAACAGCTCTGGCCTGCCCGGTTTCAAAACAAAGCTCACAGTCAACAACATTACCAAGATGTCATTAACATTTTGTGGCAGAGGGTTTTATTTTAATGGAGGGGAACTCGAGTGCGTATGCCAGTGAGATGAATTGCTGGGATAAAAAGATACTTTCTTCCAAACATCTTTCTTTCAACACTGGCTGTATTTCAGCCCTGTAGCTAACATTGCTGAAGCACTTTCACGTGAGGAAATAGGATTAGCAAAAATGTCTCTATTGAAATCGAAACATCAACCCAAATAGGGCTGTATCTTTAGATTTGACAAATAATCCAAACACTGGAGTCTATTTCTATACTCTAAAGAGGATGTTTTTGCCGTGCCTGCCCAATGAAAACTTTTGATTCTGTAGCTTTAAATTAATACATATATAAAAGATATTATAATGGAAAATATTAGGGAGAATATTGATATTGTTATGAATGTAATATTAAGCATAGGGGTACTGTTTACTCTATGCAAATGTCAATGGCAAGAAGTAATGTTATGTATGTGCATGGAATTAATGTTAGTTAGTATTTCAGAATCCTCAAAGTTGGTTGAAACCCATGAAGTGACTTTAATGTGGACAATAACAGACGGGACCTTTTTGTGAAAATACTTGTTTAGCAGCTTGACCGGAAGTGATGTTTTGACCCAGGGTTCGTGACGTTTGACCCCTCCATTTTATCCAACAGGAAGTTGTTAAAGGGTGAATTAACTTTGGAGAGTAGGTGATTGGCTGATTTGAAGACTTTTTGTACTGGGAGAAATCTCTCTTTCGTCTTGACCCGGGTTAGACAGCAACACTTGCTTGCTTCAAGCTTGTACCTGTGGAGCCCGTATGACCACGGAACCCACGATCGTGAGCTTTTAGTTGTTTATTAAACTTTTGTTAATACTTCGTGCCATTAAATATTTTTAAACTTGATTCATTGCATTCTAGTCCTGATTTCCATTGAGTGCGAGGGGCCCATCATAACTCACTCTTGACTATACTGTGCCATCCTGTTTGAGAAGGGAAATCTTTTAATTCAGGACCACAAACTCAGTGTTTCCCCAGCGCGGCAGATGATTAGCTTGATGCTAATGCCAGCCAATCTTTTTTTCCCTTCTTTTTTGGACCAGGCATTAAACCTGCTAATGTTGTGTTTATATGAGCATGCCTGAGCATTAATGGCACATTAGCTCAAGTCCGATCCAGAGGTTAAAGCCCCCCTCTCTCCCTGCGGCCGGCTTGTCGACTGTCAGTTCAAGTGACATTTGTTGCGCCGCTGGTTTCAAAGACTTTTCCATTTAATGGGTGTTCCTGACCGGGAAGAGGTGAAGTGGGTTCATGTTTTCGTTTTTTTACTTGGCAAAGTTTTCCATCCGTCGGGAGAGAGAGAGAGAGAGAGAGCGAGAGAACACATGACTTATGAGGAGGGAAGGAAAAGCTGCTTCCTTCCTCCCTCCATCATGATCACCCAGGGGCCACAGCCCTCGGAGCAGCCTTGGTATATTTAGCTCTAATCGGAGGGGAAATGCCACCTCGGGGTCCTCCGGGAGTGGGGAGCGGGGAGCGGTGAGGGAGCAGTCCAGCATTTCCTGGCCCATCCGGAGCCATACCGACAGGGACATCGAGGGCCGACCCCGGGCCCTGTGTGACACCACAACCCGGGTCAGAGAATGCCAGCTTTTAGTGTGGCCCCTGAATTATTGTATAGCAGAAATAATATGTCTATGCATTTTCTGTGTTCTTTGCCAGCAAAACTTAGATTTTCTGTGTGTATAATTGCATGAGAGTAGGCCTTTGTAGTCGTGGAAGTATTTTAAGAGCTATGTATAATTATAATATGTTATGTTAAATTGTAAATTGGCCGAGCGTACCCTTCTGTGAGGAGATGCATACATGCAAATGCTGCTGTTGTTGTTGTTGGTTGTTGTTGCTGTGGTGATAGATGGAATGATACCCTTTGACTTTAGAGACCCGCACACGTCTGAACTAAAAAAACACACACAACCCCAGAATCCATTAATCGGATGGAGTTGCTAATCTTTAATCCAGATATTGAAAATTAGAGCAGACTTTTCCGTCTCTCTCCCTCTCTCCCTCTCTCTCTTTTGAAGGAAGAATCCCTCTCATAGATTCTCTGGTTAGGAAAATGTTTAGCGGTCAGGGCCATGCTTCCTGTAATTACTCCCTTATTCACATCCCACTGGTGGGGAGAGACACTAGGGCAGAGGGCGCCCGGGCTTTATCCAGAGTACGGCAGGGACTTCAACACAGAATGTCAGAAGTACACTCGGCACATTCCCCAGTGTGTGCACGCACACAGCGCTCAATGAATGCTGCTGCAAAAGTTGCTGCACTTTTTTAAACCTATTTAATGCCAGGCTTAGATGATTGAGAGAAATTGATTTGAGTGCCCAGCAGCAAAATATATTTGGTTATGCTCTGCTCTCTAAAGGATAGCGTGCGAGCGTGCATGCGTGCACACACACACACAGACACACACAGACACACACACACACACACACACACACACACCCCAGTGCAGTTTTAATGGAGTGGTCAGTCAGACGGAGAGTGAGCCAAAGCAGCGAGGCAGTCTCTCTATTGAGTTAGAGCAGACATTAGCACCAGGCTTGTCTCTCTCGCCTCAGACTCTGTCTCCTCTCTCTCTCTGCTGTTCAGTACAAAAAGGGGCCTTCGACGCCCAATAGCAGCGACTGATCATAACGTAATTGGATTGATGTAACTTGTTTTCCGGCTCATTCAATCTAATTTGACTGGAGCCAGCAGCAAAGAAAAAGGTCAATATGATTTTGCCCCGTCTCCAAGGAAGGATGTGGGATCCGGATAAGAGGCTGAACAGTGCAGGAATGTACAGCTACAGACAGCAGTGCTGATGGGTGTGGAGTTTAACTCCGCATTCTAAGAGCCCCGAGGACCTTTTGTAACAACACAAACTTAGGCTCTGGGCAAAAAGTCCTTTTTGCTTCGGAAGGTTCCAAACTGAGTGAAATTACTTGTAATTCTCCTAAGAGGCCGCTATGATGAGCTGTTCGTCATTCATCCATCATCATCACTTTGTGAAAACCATACTGATGCTAAATGCAAAGACAGAGGCCCCCCATAGATTCACCCCCGTAGAGGGAGACCTAAAAGACTGCCAGTGACTGTGTGAGAAGCCATTATGAGCAAATAAAGGTATCCAAAAGATAAACAGTCCAAAACATCTTCAGTCTAAATCGGTCCAAATCGAGCCCTCGTCCAAACCCTGCAGCCGAGGCGAACACCGGCCTAACGTAATCACAGAGCGCTTGTATAAATTAGTAAGCACTCACCCAAATTGTTAAACTCTGGTTGACATCTGCGAGTGTCGTTAAACGCCCTGCATGTAGACAGAAGAGCTTGTCTTTCTTTATGTGTGTTTACGCAGGGTGTTGGCATATGTACGTCTGTGTAAACAGACGTGACTCCTTCAGTGTACATTCAGCCGGGTCAAGAGGTCACAGCCAAATTCACTTGTCAACTGTGTTTTTTTTGTTTTGTTTACCCGAGTGGTTTAAAATGGTGGCTGGCAAAGAGCCGACAAAAGAAACTGATCCGAGAGCACTCGAGTAATGAAGTATCTCTCGCCGCTGCCTTTGTGTGGACCCTCACAATGGTCCGTGTGATATGGATCCCTCTCAGACGGGCAAAGTGGCCACCTATTGTGAGAGTCGAGCGCGCGGGATCCGATGCCCCCCTCTCCCCTCAAAAAGGCGGGAGTAATTATGATATAATTTTTCTTCAGGATTTCAGCGGGCCTTCTCACTTTACTCAAAAGGCCTGGAATTGGGATAGAGTTGGGTGGCGAAAGCTCCCGTTGCTGGAGGGTGTCGGCCATGCAGAAATCCTGCTCTGGGAGTTTTTGCGCAGTACTAGTCTCAGGTTCAGGATTGTACAAAGCTACAAGATGTTGTTCATCATCAAAGGTGCAATTCCACCCACATAAATGGCCAATAATGAATTCAATCAATTTATATTAGACTCATATGTATGTATTCCTGTATGTTTACTGTTATCTTGGGGAGGATCCAAAGAATAGATCTCTAATTCCGTTTTCTTTCAAAAAAGTGAAAAGGTACACCCGACCTCCCCAGCACAACAATAATTGTCCATAATAGTCCGTAAATGAGAAACTAATTACAAAATAGGGAACCAAACCTTGCAACAGGTCTCAATCTATTTCCGTTGCGATACCCACTGAATACACAGCAGTCACTTTTTCATTCATGCGTAGTTATCAGAGGCTATAGCATGCAAACTGACATCATCCTAAACATGTCCCCCAACCCGAACCCCACAGTGAACCGAAATGATATCATCACCAACGTCCCACAAGGTACTTACACGTGGCCAGCAGCCAATAGGTTGTTCCTGCTGTTTACACAATAGGTTGTCTCCGAGATGGAGCGATAGCGGCGGCTCCACGTCCTCCCGCCTCACCACACAAAGCCAACCACTGCACGACAACATTTCTATGCAGAAAGCCGAGTCGCATACGGGGTAGATAGGGAATCTCGGGCCCCCAGTCCCTGCACGTACGGGGGGGGGGACTTGAGAGATGGCCCGTGTTTACCCAAAGCAGGCGAACTACAGTGCATATGATAGCCTCGGCCTCTGAGGTTCCACGTCAACAAGGAACGCCGGAGCGCCACTCTATTGATTCGACCCGCAGGGAGAGATAAACTGTCGCCACTTATGAAGTCATTTCATAGGTTCCATGCTGGGAGTTTAGGGAAAGAGCCCAGTCTAGGTCGACTGTATACATACACCAAGCTATTATGTTGACGCTGATAAAACAAGACTGACAGCAGCAAGTGGTGTGCTGAGGTGTAGTTTTCTTATTCACACACACGGTTGAGTGAGTCTGGTTATATTCTAGATGTACTCCAGTAGAAAATCCCAACACAGCTATGAATGCATACACTAGTATTTTGTTCATATCACAGCCTTGTACATATTTGTTCCTCAGTGAGCCAAACTGTTGCACTAGATAACTTGCTCCTTTATCACCAAGAACACAATGTAGTCCTTCTGTACACATGATATCTATTGCACCTGTCCATCCTCGTGAGGGTAGGTTTCTTCCCATTTTTCCCATGAAAGGTTGTTCGGAAGTTTTTCCTGATCCGTTGTGAGGTTTTGGGACAGGGATGTCTATATGTACAGATTGTAAAGCACTCTGAGACAATTTGTAATTTGTGAAGATGAGCTATAAAAATAAACTGAATTGAATTGAATTGAATACTGTATTTTCTCTCAAACTCGTTCTTAACATTCCCAAGTTGTATTCACATCATGTAGCGCTCAAGGGACTTTCTACAACTCATTTACAGAGCTGTCTTCAGGTATATTGAGACAGACAATTGACCTACGGAGTTTTAGCTGTTGTTGATACAATCTTAAAGCTCATGGTTGTTGATTGCAAATAAAAAGCCGGCTTTCGTTGACTTCTTTGTGACATTGAAGACTCAATTGATTTGAGAATAGAAATAACAGCCACATTTGATTCTTAAAGCTGCAAGTTCACTGTCCGGATTCAGCTAGGAAGTTAGCAGATGAAACACTAGATAGCATGATTGCAGCTAAATTCCTGTAGCTAAACATCCAGAGTTAGATTGAAGTGGCTGACGGCCAGCCCTCATTCTAGTCAATAGCCTTTTAACACAAAAGATAGTGCTTGGGCTATTTCTGTCACGGGGTGAGGCTCAGGTGCAGAGAACCAAGGCTGGACTCCAGGTTTAAATAGATACAACAAAACTCAGCAGCAGATACAAAGGAAAATAATCCAGACAGAAACTAGGAGACTAAAGAAGACCACAATCTGACAGGAGACGAGGGAAAGACAAGCACAATATATAGGGGGGAAAACAGGTATACGGCATGAGACAATAGAGACAAGAGCGGCTGATGGCAGCTGGAGGGCATGAAACAATGAGAGGAACAGGAGTGGCTGAGGGCAGGTGAAGGGAATGAAACAATCAAGGAGACAGGAGTGGCTGAGGGCAGGTAAAGGAAATGAACGATCAAGACACAGAGGAGACACAGAATGGACACAGAACAGGGCGTTGCGATCTCATGGAGTTCGTCAACAGAATATTTACAAAGACATTTCTGCATGAAATCCGGTAGAGATCCCCAATGTTTAAAGTTCAAGAACATACAAATTAAGTTTCTTTGCTGAAAAGAGACTTTGTAAAATAGAAGAAAGAAAGCACTATTGAATTTCTTGAAACACTATTCCTGCAATACAGAATACATTAACATGACAAAGTGCTCAAAGCATTAATCAACAGTAATTTAGCGGTCGTGTTAGTTTTGGTTTCTGAGCAGACCACCATTCAGTTGTTCCCCGAGATACTTTGACAATGTTTTCGGAGCTGTAAAAATAGTTTGTGGCCATGTGTGAGGGGTGAGGAGGGGGTTTACATCCAATGACTAACTTTACCTTACCATGATTCCCTCACTCATCAGGGGCCAGTTTCCATTGCAATGATTATGGGAATGCCTGGGATTTTCTTCTTTTTTTCACTCTGGATCAGATGTCATTTTAGAATTAAAGAAAACTAGTAGCTCAAAATAGTAGCTGAACTAGAACGCAACACATTGTGGGCATATAGTAGAGCCTATCGGGTTATGTCTAATTAAAGGTCATCTTTAAATGTTTGTACTGTTTATTCTTCTTCTTGCATATTTTGTAAGCACAAAAAGCCAGATGTCCTGCATAATCAGTCTGTGATAGATAACGCTGTTTACTCCATCTCCTGTCGAGTCAGCCCCCCCCTCTCCCCCCGGTTTTGCAACACACAAAAGAGAATGACTTGGAGAGTCAAAAATCTATCTATGGATTTCAGAGTCCTGTTGCTCCCCCCTTCTGTCCCCACTTCCAGTCTCCTCCCTTGCCAAATCAATTCTGTAGAGGGACTTTATTGACTCAGGTAGAGGTTTTGTGATCCGGCAGTCAATGTCTGTGTCTGCACCACGGAGGGAGGGCTGGAGACGCGCAGGGAGTGGACAGCATTAATGCAGCCCTCTCACTAGGGGGTCAGGGGACCATTGCGTGTGTGTGTGTGTGTGTGTGTGCGTGTGTTTCTCTCTTCTGTGCATACTCAAGTGTGGATAAAAACAAACACACGTGCATACTTTCAATCTGCAACTGTGCATGTGTGTGTGTGTGGGGGCGTAAGTGTGTTTGTGTGTATCAGGCATCTTTATAGGAGCTGAGAAGGCAGGCCTCAGGGTGCTGAGGGGCAGACATCAATTATCAGGCTCCATGGAGCCACTGGTCTGTCTCCACTGGTGGGAGGAAGGCTGGGCTGATTTGCTGAGGAGCTCCTATGGCTGGGGGCTACAGAGATGGGCCGGTTGTGTGTGTGTGTGTGTGTGTGTGTGTGTGTGGGGGGTGGGGGGGGGGGGGGGAACGTCCTCTTTTACCCGACATTGTCTGTTTTTGAGCCCTAAAAAATGCGTCCGGCAGGGATTCCAAAAACGTCCGGGGAGTTTGCTTCGTCGGATATTGGCGTTTCTCCCCTTACAAGTTTTGGAAATGTTACGGTCCAACTTTAAGCCTAGTTTATGCTTCTCCGTCACGTCGTTCTGCGTTGAGGGAACGCGTTGCTCTGCGTTGCTCTGCGTTGCTCTGTGTTGCTCTGCGTTGCTCTGCGATTCACCGCCACGTCGCCAGGGGTGTGTGGCTGTGTGGCTGTGTGGTTTCATGGATTATAGCCGAATCCGTGCTTTTTCTTCTGGCCACAGTCTTCTGTTTGGTCCATTGTTGTTACCGGTCCACGATAACTTTTAAAAATGGCAGTGTAGGAAGACAGACCGGAAAATATACTTACTGCCGGGAATCATGTTCTGAGCGGACCAATCACAGCGTTTGCGGTCCGCGTCAACTTGACGCGTAGTTAGGATTTTTTGGAGGCGAGCGTCAGGCTCAGTGTAGTCTGCGTAGGGTCAGCGTCGGGTCAGCGTCGGGTCTGCGTCGACGCGGCGTGACGCGGCGCAACGCGACGGAGAAGCATAAACTAGGCTTTAGGCGCGAGCACTGACGTGAGCGCTGACGGTATAGAGAACAGTCATTGGTCATTGGTCATCTCAGGGTTGCCAGATACACGATGATTATCCTTCAAATACGACCATTTTGAGCCTTTGGTACGATACATCACCATCTCCAATCTGGCAACCCGGAGCACCTTGCCGCCTCCACTAGTTGCATTGTTGTTTTTGTGCGGCATGCTATCCACTACTACTGATACACACGCTATACACTACTACCAGCACCCGCTCCCTCAACGCACACTACGCACTGTGCACAGAATAGGCAACTAAAAAATCCTCAGTTATAATAATTATAATGCTGATATTATTTCAGTCCAGAAATATTAGGCACCTTTTAGGCATGTATATCACAAAACAGGCAGAACAAAAGAGATGTTTAATCGCTTAGCCCCCAGAATACATTTTATTTAAGTTATTTAAGTTTTATTTTAAGTTCAAGAGGAATATGTATAAATGTTTTTGGTTATTTAAACAAATGTAAATGTGTATATCTATACTGTAGATGGTGTGTGCAGCATTATAGAAAATTATAGAAAAGACAATTAATGTAAATAAACCCGATTATGCTCTTTTTTCCACCTCTTGCCCAATAAGAATCGATAAAAGAATTGATAAGGAATCGAATCGATAAGCAGGAATAGATAAGGCATCGGAATCATTAAAATTCTATCGATTCTCATCCCTACTCATCACACAGCTCCTGGATTTTGACTAAGGCCCCGGAAATTTGCCGGAGGTGCCAGAGACCTTTCAACCGTGTTCCTCAGAAAGAGTAATGTGGTCCCTGGGGTTAAGCCCAATCAAGCCATGACTATTGCGGTTGCAGATAAAGAGACATGGCTCATATTGTTATTTGTGCTGTATAACTTTAGGAAGTTACTGTTCCTGCCAACAGATTAGAAAACACCAACATGAGTCGTTTTTTTTAAAGTAGGGATGCAACGGGCCAACTTTTTGAGTCCCGAGAACATAGCGATGCCCTGGTTTTGGGTAACGTCCGATACCAGTGTTTAATTAATAAATTGTATACCTCACGTGTGACTTGGAGAATTCTTTATTTGTGAGGAAACATCAGGCTTGATTTGAGCATTGCTTTCCTAACTTACAAAACAAACAGACAACAGATGCATGCATATAAATACACTCAACTGCTATTTCATTTGATAAATGCGATCGTGCTATTTGACCCAGTTTAGGGCCAGTATCTACGCATTCCTTTTTTAAAGGTGGGGAAAAGGGGAATAAAATAAGTATTTTTTTATTTTGTTTTGAAAACTCATTGTAGGTTTTTCAACATTTGAGAAATATTGTTTGTTGTGGTCTTTTCTATATGTACCGGTCTAGACGAAAGAAGGGAGCACGCAACATTCTGTTAAGCAAAGCTATATAATAGAGGCTGTATCATCAGTCAATTGTGTCGTTATATATAGTGTACTAACTTAATTTTTTCTCAGAATCTGAACATTTTGGTCGGGTTTTGTCTGTCTCTTGTTTTGATGATCCTTATTGGGCTAGTTTTTGGTCCCTAAAAGGCTTATTCCTGCAACTCCTTCAGTGCCACATCAGAGCTTTAGTCCCGAGTAGACTCTTGTGAAGGCAGCGTAATGTGGAGAGCATCCTTCTTGTTTCCCTGTCTGCAGCCTCTGTACTGTACAATAGTGCAGGTCACCCTGGTGCCAGCCTACCTCCAGCAGCCCGTTGATCAATATCTGCCCGACTCCCCCCCCCCCCCCCCCCCCCCCGCCATCATGCATTCATTGCTCTTCAGCTCGCTCTGCTCTTTAACCTCTCCATGACTGGAGCCTCATTAAAAATAGATCACATCCCAATTTCATTGATCTATTTTAGTCTTTTCATTTACTTTCACTGAATTGCTGCCCCCTTCTCCTTCTCCCATTTTGCTGTGTCATGATGAGGAATCGGAGAGCTGATCTCCAACTGCGAAACAGTGTCTTCTTTTCTCATCCTTGTGCACATGCTGAATTGGATTTTTTCTCTCAGTTTTTTGTGTCTTTATTGAGAATAACTACTTTTCTGAAAATATGTAATATGACCACAACCTGATGGGATGCCCGTTTTTCCTATTTTCATACAATACACTTGAATTGTTTAGATATTCTTTCTGTTTTTTTTGTTCAAATTGCAGTTCCTCCATCTGACTTGGGTGGCATTCCTCTGGGAGATAATAATGAGTATAGCTGAGGGCTGCCGGCTCACCTGGGGACTGCAAGGCGAGTCTGTACAGGCCGCCTGCCTCCATCCCAGACCAACCTCACTGTGTGATGTGCTGATACCAAGCCAGCCAGGGTGGCTCTCCCTGCTGCACATATAAGCTCATTTTACTTTACTGTGCTGATTCTCCAGTCCCTCTCATTCTAACAACCTGGACACAACAGCTTTCAAAATGGCCGAATTTCACCTAAAAAATCTATTGCACAGATCTCATGGACAGATGCAAATTTTATAAAAAGCTGAATAGTTGATTGGACCTGTATGAGTCTAACTCTCTTAAGGTGGTGAAAAGGTGGTGATAGTTTACGAGTTTTAATTAATGTATTGTTACCAAAAGAAAGAAAATAAAGGAGTGTCACCAGCAGTAAGTCTTCACGCCAATTCATATACAGGGATCCGTTAAAACGCCTATTGCTGTCATATTATGCAGGCGAAACAACAAATAAAATAATAATAAATAAGACTAGAGGCCGCTTTTTCCAATTCATAACAGCATTGTAGAAAAGAGAGACAACAAACGGCAAAGATACGTTGATTAGAGACGTATTTGTAATACGGCAAATACAAACGTAATATGGAGAGAAATACGTTTCAGACAAACGTAACTGCAAATTACGTTTTAGTTCTGGGGGAATGTAATTTTTGTGATACAGGGTTGCATAGCAAACCGTCCTGAACACGCTGCCCTTTGAGGGACTGTATAGCGTCTATATGGTCCTATAAGTTCCTCTATTTCTGAATATCTATAGATATTTAGACTATCTTTAGATACTATATATATATATATATATACTATCTATCTAAAGAGACTATCTATAGATAGTCTAAAAATAGAGGAAGTTATAGTTAGCTATTAGTCAGAGTTAATAGTCACTTCACAAAGGTTTTTGAGACTGAAGTCATGTCAAGTCTTTCAAATAAGTCAGCTGGTTTGTAGCCTCCATTTAAAAGTCAAGCTAACAGTTACAGAGCTGTAACTGTTACAGTTATCTACCTTGTTAGCTGCAATCTTAAATGTTTTTTTATTGAACAAAATGCCAGTAAAATACCAATAAAAACCAGCTTGGAAAGCTGTTGTGACTGACTTGTTAGGTTCTGTGTGTTTCCTGTTTTATGTTGAAGTCTCTGTCTCGTTTCCTGTTTCCCTGCTCTTCCCTCCCTGTGCTTGTTGGTTTCTTCCCTGATTGTTCCCTGATTGATCCCACCTGTGTCTCCACCTGTGTCTCGTTCCTGTGTGTATTTAGTCTGTGTCTTTCTGTGAGTCTGGTCTCGGATAGTTTTTGTTCATCAGTGGTGTGTTAGCCGCGTTCCTGTGTGGAATATGTCCGTTTTGTGCGAGAAACTCTTTGCGTTTGGGTCCTCTGTCACCACGACCCGTAACACAACGATCCGAGCAAGTAATGGACCCAGCATTGAGTGTGGCCTATTTATTCGGGCCGCTGTACCCGTCTGTCAGTCATCCCAGCTCTCCGCCCGTCTACCAGCCCAAGCCACTGCAGCCTGTCTATCAACCCCTCTCTACGGTTCGATGGAGAGGCTGTTTCGTCAACGGGCAGCAATAGCAGCCCAGCAAGCCCAGAATGAACTCTTGCTGCAGGCCTTGAAGGTGGCAGGCACCACCCAGCCCGTTTTTCCAGTTTCCGGTGTTCCAGTCCCTGTTTTTCCTGTTCCAGTCTCGGTTGTTCGAGTTCCCGGTTTTACGGGTCCAGTTGCTGGTATTCCGGTTCCAGTCCCTGTTTTTCCTGTTCCAGTCCCCTGTGTTACGGATCCAGTCCCTGCGGTTCCAGTCCCCGGTGTGCCGTTGCCGGTTCGAGCCCCCAGTGTTCCGTTGCCGGTTCGAGTCCCCGGTGCGCCGCCGCCGGTTCTAGTCCCCAGGGTTCAAGTCCCCAGTGTTCCGTTGCCGGTTCGAGTCCCCGGTGCGCCGCCGCCGGTTCTAGTCCCCAGGGTTCGAGTCCCCAGTGTTCCGTTGCCGGTTCCAGTCCCCAGTGTTCCGTTGCCGGTTCCAGTCCCCGAAGTTCCGGCCCGCCCCCCGGACTCCGTCTGCCAGACCCTTGGCCCCTCCTCCGGCTCCCCTCCACCCACCCGTTTTGAACAGTTTGGATGTCTGGAAGCCGTCCGTTAAGGGGGGGGTACTGTTAGGTCCTGTGTGTTTCCTGTTTTATGTTGAAGTCTCTGTCTCGTTTCCTGTTTCCCTGCTCTTCCCTCCTTGTACTTGTTGGTTTCTTCCCTGATTGATCCCACCTGTGTCTCGTTCCCGTATGTATTTAGTTTGTGTGTCCGGTGTCGGATCGTTTTTGTTCATCAGTGGCGTGTTGGCTGTGGTCCTGTGTGGAATAAGTCTGTTTTGTGTGAGAAACTCTTTGCATTTGGGTCCTCTGTCACCACGAACCGTAACATGACTAGTGCAAGTATGTTAGCAAATAGCGCAGTACAACTTGTCAAACTTGGAGCTCCTTCTCTGGTCGTTTTTTCAGTTTTGCATCAGATGGTCAATTTAAGGTTTCCAACAAAAAGCTGATGTTTTCTGTTACCTCTCAGCATCTTAAAGTGAAAAGTGTGGTCTATTTTTAACAGAATATGTTGCAGTCTTTAAAATATTTGTGTTCTACAATGTAACTACTGTCTGAATGAGAACACTAAAACGGAAAAAGTACAGCAGCCTGGAGGAATACAGTAAGCCTGGAGGAACTGCCCTCTCATTGCATAAGATGTTTGAAAGTAGGAACCTGAGCTCTTCCCTAATCCCACTTTTATCCGCTGTGCTGCAGGTAAACCTGACCCGAAGTTATCTCTCAGACAAAAATGTGGGGATATGTTTCTTAAATCAACATCAAACTATTAACAGCATTTAAGAATCCAGATGCCTCCTATATATTCTGTACTGTGGTCAGATATAAATTGTGTTCCTATATATATATATATATATATACGGTTAATTATAATACGGGTTGATGAAATCAAGCATTCTGATTGGTTGAGAGTGAGTCACGGGGTGTGTTATATTCAGCCCATAATGTACAGTAAAGGGGCGCGTTTCATATCAATGCGCACTAAAACTAAGGTTAGCTTTTGCGCGACCGTTAGTTGTCATTTAAAATAAATCCTGCGGCTCCCTTCAAAGCTATTGGGCACCGAATCTCAATGAAAGACAGCGTTGGAGTGAATATCCAGCTGGAGACGGCACTTCAACACGGAGCCACCCGCAAAGAGAGAAGAGGAGGCGATGTCGTCAAAGACGAAGAGGACATGAGAAACGTTTTCCACGGATGATTAATGGAGATATCCAGATCAACATAAGCAGGGCTCTCAAGTTTTGAAGACAGGCAAGCGTGACATTACGTGACCAGCGACAGGAAAGTGACCCACAGCAAGTGTTGAGACGTGGGTCTGAGCTGTACTCCTCCACAGAGAGTGGCTCATGTTGGTGCTGTGGCACATTAAAACATTAAATATCCGAGAGTTTTTTCAGCGTGAGAAATACGATGTGTGGCGCGAGTGCGTGACTTAAGACCGAAATGCGTGAGTCTCACGCTCAATGCGTGAGACATGAGAGCCCTGATAAGTCGGCCTTAACAGCAGCCGAGTGTTAGTCTATCGAGTCCCAAGTTGCTCGTAACTATAGTTTAGTAAACAGCATGTGTAGCTAACATAAACCCAGTGCCTACGAAACATTTAATACATATTATTGTATTGGAAGTGTCCCATTTTCATTGTTGTTATTTTAAAGACAACTTTCATCAAATGAGCAATTTGAATTAATGAGATGTTGCGAGAACTAGCTACTATATCCCCTCCTTTAGCTAGGCTAACGAATGTAAACAATGCTGTTTGTCCGTTAGCCACACGGAGGGGACTACTTTCACTCGGCTACTGAAATGCGATGCATAACTTTGGTTGGCAACAACTATTTTGTGCTCAAAGGCAGCTTACTATTTTCTTACTATTTATATCGCTGGTATTATAAAAGCAATAAGGGACTCGAGGCATTACTTTGACGTCAATAAAGTACGTGTTCAAGGGTGTTGTTAGGCAACCCTTGAATAGTACTTTATTGACGTCAAAGTAATGCCTCTCGTCCCTTATTGCTTAATTGGAACTCCTTTTATTTTAAATTGAAAATGGTAGCTATTGCACGTTGAATTTGTGGAAATAAGTTGATCGATGATGAATGGAGGTGATGAGAGGGTTGATGGATTTAGAGCTCAGCAGAGGGAGCTATTTTCCTGTGTGTGTGTGTGTTTGTGTGTGTGTGTATGTGTCCACTCATCCATGCATACAGTAGTGTGGCAACGTATCTACAGACAAGTGATGAGTTTCTTTTAAGGAGAACCTGGACCTCTGAGTGGTAAATCCATTGCATATTATCCTTTTAATCTTCCAACATCCTGCAGGGTAACGTAGTGGGACAGAAAAAAGAAGAAGAAAAAATTACGCCTTTCAGGAGACATGGCTCCATGTCTGCAGGGTCCCCTGTTCGAAACCCCCTCAACCACAGTGACGCCTGAGAAATAAAAACATCTCTCGCAGACACTATAAAGAAGGAACCTTTGGCAAACCCTTGGCTTAATATGTCAAACATACACACTCATCACAAGTCTTTGACACAGTAAATACCAGTGGCCAGATTAATCAAAAATTAATGGACTGGCTATGCTTGCTGATCCACTGAGTGGGCCCTTTTGCTGCCTTCGTAGAGATCATAAAGATATTTGTCTCCATGTTTTGCCGCCTGGAGCTGTTCCAGAGTCAAGAAACCTGATCCACACCCTCGCGGTTATCCATCCACCAGAAATGACCTGCTTCCAAAAGTTCATAGAGGGAAAAGGTCTCTGAACATCACACTTAATATCACATCCACGAGGGCGGCTGCTGACCACAAACACGAGAGCAATCAAGTCACACAGTAGTTGCAGTTATCAGAAGATTCAGCCCACACAAACACACACACTCAAACACACACGCGCCCACACACTTTGTTATTGGTCCCATCACTTCCAAACTGCAAAGAAAATTCCACTCATCCAAACACTGTTGGAGGGGTCGCCTAAAGGTGATAAGGGGAGTGAGTTTCTATGGCGACTAATGAACGAATGAGGTCGAGTGCAGAGACCCGGGGCTGCTTTGTGCCTCCCCTTTTGTCCCCATAACAGTGGAAATTAAGGGACGCAGGAACAACAGGATTGAGTACACATGACCTAATGAGGTTCCAGCGTGAGCCAGGCGAGGAGTTTGGAAGCTCAGGGGAATGTGGGTGGGTTTATGGGCATTATGTCACGTTAGTCTTTGTTTTAGCTTGCGAAGACATAATATATTGTGCAGTGTCCTAAAATAATAGCTATAATATTCATGTTCTGATGAATTGTTCTCCCAAACTTTCCTTTCAAACATTTCCTCCTCTTTATTCTCTCTCTCTCTCCCTCTGTCTCTCTCTGTCTCTCTCTCTTTCTGATGACTGCCCTAAATCGAAGTGACAGCGCCTCTCATTAAATACGAAACACCGGTCACATGCAAAATTGACCCTACAAGTGTTCGGGCTCACCCTGTCCGTCCCCCCGGAGGGTCAGGTATGAGGGGAGGGCGTCGGAACGGATTGTTTTGTTTTGTTTGTAGCAGCGGATTTATTGGATTTCAATGGAAGGCCTATTAGCTTTATTTCGCCAAAATAAATGTCCTCTTTACCAGAAAAGCCATGTTTTTGTTGACTTGCATGAACTCCGGTCAACAACTCTGACCAACTCCATTTCCCCCTGAGGTAAACACCGTTAGCTCTGTCAACACTTTAGTTGACGCTGTTAACGCCGTTAGCACCGCTAGCTGCGAGCCCCCGGATCAGCTGTTGTTCTGGCAAACAACACCGTAATGCAATAAATTGCTACTTTAAATTATAAATTATATTTTAACTCATCAAGAATAGGTGTCCATGGGAAATCTCCACTGTCTGATCTTATATGCGGGGTCACTTTGGGATTGAGGGGGAAACGTGTCAGAAAAAGTCTTTAGTGACAGCTCCGATCTGTTTTAGGAAGCCGACCAAGCCTGGTTGATGAACAGATACTCTTAACTTTGGATTCTTGATTGTTGATTCTCTCTCTTTTAAACCTCCCATTTAGCAATTTTAAGGAAGTTGAAGCTGAGGCTGGGTTTCTATTTCAGAAATAAGTCTTGATTTTTGTCTATGCTAAAAGGTGACTTGTTGCTGCTACTTTTATGCCTGTGATTGATTGTGTTGATATCTTATATATGCATGAATCTTTGTACATCAATTCATCAAAACGATCCTGGAAGCTACCATCTTTGCTCTATGACTCCTAACGTCGGTCTAGAAATGGGAAAAATAGGTTTTAGGTTTGCTGCTCCTGCGGCTTGGAATTTGCTACGAACTGATCCCGGTCTACGGGAACCACTCTCGTTAGGTCTTTTTAAAAATAGATTAAAAGAGTTGGATTAATTACGGTATTTTTATTCATGCTGTGATCTAAAAATATTATCGTTCATTTTTAAATATTGTCTATCACTGTTTTTATGTTGTATTGTCTGAAAACTTGTGTAATGTGCTACTGCGGTTGTCTTGGCCAGGACACTCTCGTAAAAGAGATTTTTTTATCTCAATGAGGCGTTTCCTGGTTAAATAGATGTTAATAAATAAATAAACTGGGAGGAACTTTGGGGGAAACACTATATGTAACCTGACCAGGGTGCCAGGTTTGTATGGAGGAATACGTTTCCATCGTTACTACAGAATCACTTAAACTTCCTATATAAAAACATAAATCCCTGAAAATAAGTCTGGTTGAACTGGTATTCTTTGGCGGCGGTACTTGTTTAGGGACTTGTGCAGGACTCGGTATGAGCCATTTAATCCTGTCTGTCTGTCCGCCCGTCTGCCCGTTTGCCTGTCAGTCTGTCCATAGCCCAGCTGCTGTGTTATTGCACTTGGCTGCCTCTGACAACTTAATAGGATGTTTGATTTCCACGTTAGGCTTCCTGCACCCGCTGATGCTCAACATTTAGCCCTTTGATATGTTAGCTTCCTACTCACTACTCAAAACAAACACACACACACACACATATAAATACACAAACAAAACGCTGACCTCACACAACGGACATTGCTAATTCCATTTGCGCAACCTTAAGCAAGGACAGGACCAACCCAAAACACACACACACAGAGTCCGTCAGCACTTCTATTCCCATAGTTTCCCCCTGAAAGTACGTGAAATACATCTGGGTGGGGAAACATTTCTAAGACAGCCAGACATCTTGTTTGTCATCACTTACAGGCCATGAGGATGACCCGCTCTCCGCACAGCAGTATCACTTACACCCAGAGATGGCTATCGAGCAGCCATCCACGTCTGCTCTCTATCTCTGTGCCATAAGATGATAAACAAAAAACATTTCGAAATTCCTCATGAGGCGGACAATCAAGAGTTGTGGCCCTGTGTGACCTTTTCCAACGTATCCAAGTCTGCTCTATGTACAGTTAGGTCAATGTTGCCAAGTCACTCATTCGGCTGCACCGCCACTATTTATGTCTCTGCATGGTCCTCTGATTAGATAGGTATAAATAGTGGCGCTGGCAACAGAATAACAGGCTGGTGTCTTAAGCGATGAAAGCTGTCAAGGTTGTTGGATATAAAATGCTTTCAAAATGGGATGTTCATTTCCCCTGTGTTGTAATGATAATAACTTACACTTATTGTTGGCAAACCCAAACCTGATGCACCGTCTCACTCATCCACCTTCACACCTCCGATGCCACAACACACAGTGTGTTTACATTATGGTATAATTCAAATCTTGCTTTAGTCGGACTATGCTATCTTTGGGGGGATCTTCTATTATCCCAATATACATGGCAGTGAGTAATTCGAATCATTGGCCGAAAGCATGTCACCTCCGATACGATAGGTGGCGCTGTTTTCATGACAACTCCAGGGCTCAAGTTTTGAAGACATTGGTTCATTGGTTGCTGGATTAAATGTTACCCAGATACAACAGATATATATATATATATATTTTTCTCATTGGCTATTGTGTAGCCCATTTCTTTTTTTTGATTGGCTGATAAGTGGCACATCACAGCAGACCTCCAGGGGAGCGCTTGATTTCCCCACAGTCAGGGCTGCGCGGCCAGCTCATGTCTGCTCGCTGCGGCACATTAAAGCATTAAATAGCCAAGAGTTTTTTTCAGCGTGAGAAATACGATGTGTGGCGGGAGTGCGGGAGTTAAGACCGAAATGCGTGACACTTGAGAGCCTGCAAGTCGTTGCGATGTTCATGGCGATACTCGCTGCGCTTGCGTGTGCATGGGCAAAGACGCAAAGTCCGGTTCCTAATCCAATTTACCACTACATGCCGCTATAGTTGGAGTATTAACCGGATCGGATCGAGTTAACCAGGGGTGTTAATCGGATCGTAGTCGGACCGCACATAGTTAAACAAAGGTGTTTACATGAAACGGATAATTCGATTTCAGTCCAACTAAGCCAGTTATTCGAATGCATGTAAACACGGTGACAGTCAATCTATATGTTCCGTGTGCAGTAACAACACCATCTATTAAAGCAAGCATATGTCACATAGGTAAAAAGCATCGTAAAATGTTGGATAATTAACATGTCTTTTGTTTGGATACCGTGGCATTTAAAAAAAAGACATTTGGAGAGTTCTAATAAAAAGGGCCTACGCCTAGCGTGACATGTCAGAATGTGCCATCCTAAACATGTGTATAGCTGTCTTTGCTCATATCTGGAAGCATATTCTAACAACAGAAGTAAAGCAAATTTGGAACTGGCGGCATTTTGATACAGGTGATTGCAGAGACACATGTGGCTGAGATGCACAGTTTGCCAACTAAGAAGAGGATTAAAAGAAGAAGAGGATTAAAAGAAGTAGATTAAGCTATATGTATTTTTTTTATTATTTCTACAAAGCCGTCAGGCTGTGTGTGTGTGTGTGTGTGTGTGTGTGTGTGTGTGTGTGTGTGTGTGTGTAATCGGAGGTCATGTTGAAGATTATGCACATTTAAGTAAACAGAAGAAGCAGACAATTAGGAAGTTCAAAGGAAGACAAACATTCCCTGACGCTGCATATGATTGAGCAAGTGTCAAAAGAAGTTCATCCGTGTGGGTGTGGGTGTGTGTGTGAAAAGACAGAGGGAGGTCCTGGTTTACTGGCTCTGTGGCAATGTTCCCTCTGCTCTCATTAGATGTTTAACCAGTGTCCAGTCAGGCACAGGCACTAAGAAAAAAGAAATTGTCCCCTCCAACTGGTCATCCGTCTCATCTTCAGAGACAGCAAACAAACCTCCCCGCTGCATCGATCCAGCACTCTGAGAAGGGGGGGGGAGTTGACCACTGGGCCATTTTGTGTTGTTGATTTTCAGCAGTGGTTATTTTTAGAGAGCGAACCAAGCAATGTTTTTTGGCCTATTGAGTTCAGCTCCCCCCTCCCACCTACCTAGCAAGTAGGGGCGAGAGGAGGGGGGCGAGGGGCGAAAAGAGACGATTATATGATTATCATGAGTTAATGAGACTGGATTGAGGTGGGGGTGGGTGGGTTAGGAGGAGAGAATTCCCCCTTTCCCCCCTTCTATCTTCTATTTCCTTCCTCCCTTGTTTCCCTGGTGAAAACAGTACAATACAACGTTGTGTGATTTCTACATTCAACTAAATTAAATTCAATTCAGTTTATTTGTATAGCCCAGTTTCACAAATTACAAATTTGTCTCAGAGTGCTTTACAATCTGTACACATAGACATCCCTGCCACAAAACCTCACATCGGACCAGGAAAAACTCCCAAATAACCCTTCAGGGGGAAAAAAGGGAAGAAACCTTCAGGAGAGCAACAGAGAAGGATCCCTCTCAAGGATGGACAGATGCAATAGATGTAATGTGTACAGAAGGACATATGTAGAGTTAAAATACATTCAAGGAATTTGACAGAGTTTATCAATAGTTCATATTCAGGCATATTCCATGATGGAGAGTTTGGAGACCTCCCGAGTGGAGGAGTGGGCGGAGTCCCAGCAGGGCAGTGGCACAGCTGGTGGCAGGAACTCACGGTCCAACCATCGATGGTCCATCAGCAGATGGGATCTATGCCGTCTCATAGGGTCCGATGACCCCATGAGACGTGAAGTCAGAAGGACTCCGGGGAGAAAGCAGAGTTAGTCATGTGTGATAATAATAATAATAATATATACTTCATTGATCCCACAATGGGGAAATTCGTGTCTGCATTTGACCCATCCTTCGTTATGAAGGAGCAGTGGGCTGCAGTGAAGCACCGCGCCCGGGGAGTAGCTGGGGGGGTTCAGTGCCTTGCTCAATAACACTTCGGGCTGCATCTAATGGGGAGAACGGGGATCGAACCTGCTACCTTGCGGTCACGGGACGACCACTCTCCCCACTGAGCTAAACCACCCCCCTAATGATGGAGAGATTCATCCATAGGAGAAAGAAAAGAGGAGAGAGGTGATCAGTGCATCCTAAACGTCCCCAGCAGCTATAAGCCTATACCAGCATATCCAGGGGCTGGACCAGGGCAAACCTGACTCAGCCCTGACTATAAGCTCTGTCAAAGAAGAAAGTCTTAAGTCTACTCTTGAATGTGGTGACTGTGTCTGACTGAAATTGGAAGCTGGTTCCATAAAATAGGAGCTTGATAACTAAAGGATCTGGCTCCCATTTTACATTTTAAGACTCTAGGAATTACAAGTAGCCCCGCATTTAGTGAGCGCAGCTCTCTGGTGGGGCGATACGGTACGACAAGCTCTTTAAGATATGATGGTGCATCACCAATTAAGGCTTTGTAAGTTAAGAGAATATTTTTAAGAATTTTAAAAGTGATTCTTGATTTTACAGGGAGCCAGTGCAGAGCAGCTAGTGCAGGAGTAATGTGATCTCTTTTCTTAGTTTTAGTGAGAACACGAGCTGCAGCATTCTGGATCAACTGGAGGGACCTAAGAGACTTATTAGTGCAGCCTGATAATAAGGAGTTGCAGTAATCCAGTCTCGAAGTAACGAACGCGTGAACCAATTTTTCTGCATCTTTTTGAGACAAGATATGCCTGATTTTTTTAAATATTACGTAGATGGAAGAATGCAGTCCTTGAGATTTGCTTTATGTGGGAGTTAAAGGACAAGTCCCGATCAAAGATAACGCCGAGATTCTTTACAGTGGTGTTGGATGCTAGAGTAATGCCATCTACAGAAATCACATCACCAGATAATTGATCTCTGAGGTGCTCAGGGCCGAGTAGAATTACTTCGGTTTTGTCTGAGTTTAACATCAAGAAGTTGCCGGTTATCCATGTTTTTATGTCACTAAGACATGCTTGAATTCTAGTGAGTTGGTTAGTCTCCTCTGGTTTTATCGATAAATATAGTTGATTATCATCTGTATAACAATGAAAGTTTATAGAGTGTTTCCTGATAATATTGCCCAAAGGAAGCATGTATAAGGTAAATAGAATTGGTCCAAGCACAGATCCTTGTGGAACTCCATGACTAACGTTGGTGGTCATCGAGGCTTCATCGTTTACAAATACAAACTGAGATCAATCTGATAAATAGGATTTAAACCAACTTAGTGCGGTGCCTGAAATGCCAATCGACTGCTCCAGTCTCTGTAATAGGATGTTATGGTCAATGGTGTCGAATGCAGCACTAAGGTCTAACAAGACCAGTACAGAGATGAGTCCTTTATCTGCTGCCATTAAGAGGTCATTCCAAATCTTCACCAGTGCTGTCTCTGTGCTGTGGTGTTTTCTAAATCCTGACTGAAACTCTTCAAATAAACTATTCTGATGTAGAAAGTCACACAACTGATTTGCGACCACTTTCTCAAGGATCTTAGAGAGGAAGGGGAGGTTAGAGATCGGTCTGTAGTTAGCCAAAACCTCTGGATCCAGAGTGGGCTTCTTCAGGAGAGGTTTAATTACAGCTACTTTGAAGGAATGTGGTACGTGGCCTGTTAACAAAGACAAATTGATGATATCCAAAAGAGAGCTGCCAATTAAAGGCAAAACGTCTTTAAGCAGCCTAGTCGGGATAGGGTCCAAGAGACAGGTAGACGTGTTAGAAGTAGAAACCATTGAAGATAATTGGTCACGGTTGATGGGAGAAAAGCCATCTAAATATACACCAGGACATACAGCGGTTTCCAAAGCCATTCCACTTGAGGACAGATTGGCACTGGATATGGGCAAGAGATTATTAATCTTGTCCCTAATAGTTAAAATTTTCTCATTAAAGAAGTTCATAAAGTCATTCCTACTAAGGTCTATAGAAATACTGGGCTCCACAGAGCTGTGACTCTCTGTCAGCCTGGCTACAGTGCTAAAGAGAAACCTAGGGTTGTTCTTATTCTTCTCTATTACTGATGAGTAATATATTACACAAAGTTTTTGTTCACAGTATTTGTATTTATTCACATTGTGGTGTTCAAACTGACTATTGAGATGAAAAGTGCCACATCTTTGGACTTAAAATGTACAAATTAAATCACAGGTCACTTAAATAATAAACTGATAAATTAAATCACAGGTCACATAAATAATAAACTGATAAATTAATGTATTAAAACCATAAAGAAAACCAAACTAATTTGGTATACATTTAACGGCTCAAAAAGTAAAAAGTGATTCAGTCTATTGGGGACTTGTGTGCATTGTCTTCATCTCTGTATGTGTGCAGAAGTCCACCTGTATTCAAGTACACTGGGCCTGTTCATCTCCTGCAGGGACACATATCAACAATACTGTTATCAGCATTAAAAAATCTGTATAGTTTTAAACCCAATGAATATTCAGATTATATGTAGCCCATTCATAAAATCAAAACAAAATGTTGCATTATAAATCAATTTGGCTTCAGAGCTTCCTACAGGAAATTAGTAGCCTATATTTGCACAATTTAAAAAAAACAGCAAATAAATTGCATCATATCGAGTGGATGCTGCTGACACAACATTATCATAGTGTATGTCTGTTTGGGAAAAAAACCCATAGTTAAATCTCTATTTGTAATACTGGAGCTAGATCTGGCTGATGGCAGTCATAAAGACCTTGATTCTGAAATCCTTCAGACACGGGCCTTTGACACCAGGAGTAGGCAGACAGTCCATGTATCACCTCTTGGACTTCATGGTGCCCATCTGTTACTGTACTGGTGCACCTCCACTGCAGGCTGCCTCCTTTTGCCAAAGAAAGCAGCAGCAGGCACTTCCTAAAACATTAAACACATAAACAACTGTTATAAGGTCACTCATATTCACTATCTATAGCTTTAATATTTCTAGAAATAGGTTAACATTTTCTCGGAATCACTGTATAGTGTTATACAACACTTTAACAACAAAAGACAATACACTAAGTATGTCTTGTTACTGCAGAGGGCATATGTCCAAAATGTATAATTTCCTATCAAACTGTATGATCCAAATGGTGCCTACCTTTTTCATGCCTTAATTCCACTCATTTTACTAAGTCATCCAAGTCTCTGCTGATTGGTCAAATGCCACAAAGGTGGGTGTAGTGACACAGGGTGATCTCTGCTGATTGGCTGGGTGAAGTCCATATGATTATTGAACTCACTGAGGTGTGGGAAGGACACCATTAGTACAATGTGCTGAAGTGCCCATATATGCTCCCAAAAGAAAGACAAATACGCATCCGACATGGCCGGACGGCGGACAGGGCATTAAACATCCGGACTGTCCGGCCTAAATCCGGATGTCTGGTCACCCTATCCTAATCTCTGACCTCTTTCAATGATTACAGATGAATTTTAGCTTTAAGAAAATTGCAGCCATTGTGCTTGGTGTTTACGTTCAGTTTTATTTTAGTTTTGTGATACATTTTTGGAGACAGTATCTCATCTTCAGTTTAAGGCTAACTTTATTTCTGAGTTCCGCTAAAGGATTTTGACAATGTTATAGTGGATGTCGATACTGTCACAAAGCTATGCAGTATTATGTTTATAACTCCAGTAACTTGCTAACACATAGCTTTGTATTTCACTCGGAATTTTGAAGCACGCAAGTTAGTAAATAGCCAGCTAGTAAATAGTTTCCATTCATAAAGTGCAGCTAATTAGCCTAGCTTGGTAACGTAAGCGTTTAGTCAGCAAGTCGAGGGGCTCGGCTAATTTGGACTGTGAAAATCACAGGACTGAGAACATTTTATCAAATTTTGTAACAACTCAGGAACAAGCTCCATTTAGCTAGCTAAAGAAACGCTGGGCAAAATTTTACGGCAGGACTTGTCGACAAAATCTATTCGCACTTATTTAGTAGTAAAAATGTACAGTAATTTCAGTTTAACTTTAAAGCATTATGTATCTAAGTCTAAGTCTAAGTCTAAGATACAATTCACCTTGAAAAGGTAAAAGCACTGTGTGTGTTTTCTTTCATCCCCTTCTCGGTACATCCATATACACATACTGGTGTGGGATTGGAGAGGTGAGTCTGTGGACACAGTGAACCCTATGGCCGATTCAGGGTGGAGGTGGAAGGACAGAGACAGGGGTGGGGGAGACAAGGCGGGTGTTTGTGTTCAGCCCGGCCTACTTAGACTGACTTCAGTCCCAGCAGCGACCTGCCGGAGTTCCTGCACTTCACCCACAGAGCTTGCCTCAACACCCCGACTTGATCAGTCAACCATGTGACTCAGGCCTGGAGCCAAGAGGGCTAGAGCCAGACAGAACGGGAGGGGAGAGGCAGACAGAGAGAGGTTTGATCTCATGAGCTTGCAAATATAGCTTGCATTTTGCAATTTAATTTCCAATCTAATAGAGCCAAATTCGGTGGCTGAAGATTTGCATCCAACCACTTATCCGGACAATTTATCAAGCGTCCTCAAAGGCTCCGCCCATTAGCCAAGGCCCACGGGGTTGACATAAGGTCAGAGTAGTGGACAAAAAGCCCCTTTCTGCATCTGCCCTCTTCAAAAGCGGGCTGAACTTTTTCCACCGCAGATGATAGCAGACTGCTGATCTTCTAGCTCTGTATCAAAAGACGGCCGTTTCCCACACTGGTGCCTGTCTCTTTCCCACAGATGACCTCCAAAATGAGAGCAGATAACTGCGTTCTGTCGCAATGGGTTCAATACCAGCCATGCCAAACTTATTATTGGTACATTCTGACATAACTCTCCACAGCCCCCAGTCACTCATTCGCTGTTTTCATTCTCCTTCACCCAAAATGTGCGCATTGTTTGCTGCAAAAAGGAAGAAAAGAGGACTCAAACAAAAAGGCTTTTTGTGTGACATTCAGGCACCGGCTAAAATAAACAAAGCTTGATAATAAAAGAGCTGTTACATTGCTTTTTGTTTTTTTTACTTACTCCAGTCACCGTTTGCAGAGTCGCTGCAATTTTAAATGCCGCATATGGTGCAACGCATGACACCACATGAACAGATGCATTGTCCGAAATCTGTCTGTAACACGTTTGATGTTTCCATGCACCTCAAGCAGCGAGACTGTAGCCTATTGTTCAGAGAGACTTACTATGAGAGACAGACGGGCTGGACAGAAGCAGAAGGGGCCTGGTGACATTTAACTGGCGACAGCGGCAACAGACTGTGACCTTTCAGCTAGGGGACTTGCGCTGTAGGGCCAGCATTGATAGTAAAGATAGGACTCTGTGTGTGTTTACGTAGGACACGAAAGAGCAAACACTGATGGCAACGATGTCTCCTTGTCTGTCTGGTTGTCTCCATGGCTGCAGTGATCCATAGCCGTGTGTTGATGCCATTAAGATGTTCTTTTTCTGCTCAGCTTTAAAGTAAGGTTTTGTCTTTGTACAACCTCAAAAAGATACATTGTAATTCACTCAACAGAACCACGCTGTTGATTGAATTTTCATCTTGTTTTCTAAATAATTGGTTTTAGGGGGCTTTGTGGCGCAAAGTTATTTAACAATGGATGGAATAAAATGTTTTCTGATATTTAATTCAGTTTTATTTATAAAACCCAATATCACAAATTACGAATTTGCCACCGCAGGCTTTACAATCTGTACACTTACGACATCCCTGGGCCAGGACCTCAGGATAAACTCCCAAGAAATAAAAAAAAAACTTTCACAGAGAAAAAAGAGGAAGACACTTTAAGGAGAACAACAAAGGAGAATCGCTCTCTCCGGGCGGCCAGAAGCTATTTTATTTTATTTGATTGTTTCCTAAAAGCTAAAGGCTTTTTGGGCCAAGGGGCGTTTTTATTTTAAAAATTGTGTAATTATTTTTGTACATCAATATTTTTTTGTCATGAATACTAGTCACACAGAACGAGAATATTATGAGGGGGTACTATATAATAGATTATTTTATTCTATTGTATATATTGTATCCTTGTTTGCTGCTGATACATACACATTACCCCCTGGGGATGAATGAAGTAGAATTTCTATCTATCATTTTAGTCCAACAACCAGCCCCGTTCCCCTGGAGATAAAACCCACTAACACCCATTTGTATCTATTAGTGGGAATAATTAAAATTGACATTAATTCCTTGAACAAATATCTCTCAAGTCGTCACAGGTATTCAACACCTCCAACTCCAATCGTCAGTGATGGAAACACTTTTTTTTCGGTGTGACTTGTTTTAAATTGAATAAATAATAAACCAAAGCAACAAGAATTTGGACAGTTATTGTAATATATTATTATTGAAAATACAACTAATATCCTCTCCGCAAAGCCACCAAAATCCCATCAGACGACCGCACGGATCCACCAGTAGAAGACTGGGGTCTGTTAGAGGCTCCATGATGTCCCGCTAGCTCTTTAGCACCCAGGTGCCACATGGAGCCTCCTTTAGCATGTAGGCGTTAGCACAGAAAGAAGAAGAAAAGAAGATTGTTTTGCTATTTCTCTTGATATTAAGCCATTGATTCATATTATGTTTTTATCTTTTGTGCATTCATCCAACCACATTTCAGTGCCTTTCTTTTAATTATCTTACACCTCTCAAAGGTCTACTTATATTCCAGCTCTCCCTCTCCTTCCTTAATTTCAGCCTTTACTTTTCTTTGATTAAAATAAATGCTTCTCTGGGGCGAAACACAGAAGAAAAATGATGGGGGGAAAAACCTCTACCGTCTCTTAGATGTGTTTTCGATGTGTCCCGAACAGTGTTCCACAAAAAGGTTATTGTGCTGCTTAATTGCACCCAGTGAATCGTGACAGTGGTGGGCTAGTGAGGTAAGGGTGCTGCCCAGATCGCAGATTTGGCTGAGGCCTTCATGCCCTTATGTTGCGCCGCTTCCACAGCTGTCATCCCCTTGTTGTCCCGCCAATTACCCGTAATTACTCCTGGCAGCGGCATTTCAGCGGTGCTAACAAAGGACGCTACCTTCCTGCCTGTTTGATCAGGGAAAGTTGAGGATGTTGCAGTTTTGTCTGGAGGACTCAGAGAGGAAGGACATGCAAATAATGTGCTGTAAAGATCAGCGTTCTCGGAAAGTAGCTAACAGAGGATTCATTCTGCATTCACACATGTTTCTTACTTTCTAACATGCTAACATGAACATTTCAAGCTGTTCTTAGTCAGTTCAGAGGCAATTTGAAAACATAACCATATTGGGCCTTAGGGATGATTATTTTCTGACATTTTATTGACAAAACAATGAATCTATTAATTCTGAAAATTATCTACAGACTTGCCTGAAACCTGGCGACCCATAAGTTCTTCTCATGAATGGTTTATCAAAGATCCATGAAGCCTTAATACATGATTTAATGTCCCTTCGAGGCCCTTAAAACCTATTTACCCAGTTGAGTAATGGGGTCATCAACGAACACAGGCGATGACAGTTGTGTGGTTCTTTAATTTCATAGTCCTGGCAGACCAACACAAACAAGCAAAACTGATCAAACCAATGATAGAATTTGAAACCAAGTCTTACAGACTAATAATAGATGTTTTATATATAGTGCTTCAATCAAAAAGTGTTACGCATTGTGAAACCCTGTGAGAGATGAGATGTTCAGTTCCTTTCCTGTTCCAGACTGTTCCTGCTGCATTGATTATCAAGGTAAATGTGACAACATGTCACCATGTGGATTCCTCTAACCCCGGCTCCCCGTGCTGTGATGTTATGTTAGTGCAGTGTAGCAGTGTAGATAATTGGCATATAACTCACACAGTGCTACATACTCTAAATTATCCACAGTGAAGCCTATTATATGATACAGAGTACACTGCAGATGTTTCTGCTCGCCTATTTACCGGGGCCCTGCGGATGTGTATCTGTCTGCTACTGGTTACCCGAACCAGGGGCTTAATCATTACAGAGGGCCCAGACATGTTCCCATGCTGCGGCCGATTTCACTGTCATTTTTCATCCGCAAGCGGCTGGAACAAAGTTTACGGCCGCGGCTCCTTCACTTAATCATGTTTTATTGCTCCTGTGACCCTCGCTGCAGAGAGGAGATGGCAGAACACGGCAGGCCGGGGCCTTAAACCAATACTTATAAACCAGCACGCTCTGTCCGTTTACCAGACAGCCACTTCCTCGGATAATACACAAAGCTGGAACAGTGGCTCTTATAGAATATATAGGCGGGTAGACAAAATAATAGAAAAGACATAACTCTTAAGTCACCTATGCACAGTTGCAAACAATGCCAAGAACACGGGTTGGCATTTGGCTATGACGTGGAACATGAAATATATAAAAAAAAGAACAAAATATAGAATTAAACCAGAGCATGTGTTGTCAAAAAGTCAGTAATCCAGCAATGTTGCTAACACAGCGATATCAGCCAAAGTTAGCTACCGTGCGCTAACAGCCAACGTGCGCTGCTGGTCATTCCAGAAGAAGTGAGGCTGTAACGGTAAAATATCTTAAGAGTGTGTGGCTGTGCGCAAGGCTGTGTTTTATTGCTCATAAATTAAACTTTTCATACGCACGTAGGACACTGTGTTATTTCTTCTCTCAAAAGCTACATAGTCTTACTTCAAACTCCCTTTACAATGTTCGTGATATTTTCTCTACCCCCCCCCCCCCCCTCTCCCGGTATTCCCATAAGTGCAGACATCGTTGCCAAAAGGCCGTATTTCTCGTACACACAAGCTCAGAAAATGGTGGCCCGTGGAACAAGGAAGTTCTATGAGAGTCACAAGTGAATATGAGTCTGTGGCGTGACTTCACAGGTTTCACACCTCGCCGTGCCAGCGTGAACAGCCAAGCCCTCCAAACCTCAGTGTCATCGCATCCAGGGAAGCACGCCTGCAAACTCAACTGCAACAGTTCTGGAGAATTGGTTTATTAAGAAGACGTGGACCTTCGTGATATTTCTGTGCGGCCGAGGTCAACCGGCGACCCGTCGCCGAGCAGCTGCCAACATCGTCCACCAACATCGTCCACCACGTTGGGGCCAACATTTCTGATTCGAGTGTTATAAGACTGGAATACAGAGAGCCTCGACTCTCCAAGTTGATTGGTGTTGCAGTGCCCGATTAAGTTTTCCTTCTGTTGATTAATTAGTGCACACCGGTATCTCCAATATGATGTGTCAGGGGTTTTTACACAGCGAGCGTCGAGCCGTGACGTCCAAGCAGACCTCCTGAATGTGACCCAGAACGGAGAGGACACAGCTGAAGTGACAGACCAATCTGTTTATGTTTCAGCTCAGGTCCCCTGTACACCGTTCCATCAGACAGATCAGGAAACTCTGGGTCCAACATCGTGGGAACATATATGCCAGTTGACAAAAAGCTTCACTTTAGGGTGACCAGAAGGGAGACGAGGGTCTGGTACTCCCGACAATCTGGGCTGAGAGAGATCTACGCAGAGCTTTCTGTTCTTTCACATCTCGATTTATTCCCTTCCTGCCCAGAGCTCGAAGAGGAGAGAGGGCAGAGGTTGCGCGTGCTGAACTTTCCACGTTCGTCAGATGTGTGTCAGCTTCCTGTTTTATCACTTCACTCAGAACTGACTGCGCTTGCGTCTAGCTTGATTGCCCAGTATAGCTCCAGAATGCATTATTAAAGCAGTAGCTGAGTAGGGTTCGAGACTTAATTGAAATGGCTCCAGCTGCTTTTAAAACTTGTAATTATGACATTTATAGCTAACTATTCCATTTCTTTTCATTTTCTTTTCTTTTTCTTCAAGTTGTTCCACCTCAATTTTCATTTACATCCTTAAGATGGGTAAAAGAGCTCAAATTAAATGGCCGCAGTGGCAATCTGGTTCCTATTTTTGGGATGTAAAAGATCAAAAATTAAAAAAAGGGAGAAAGAACAGAGAGCGGCCGCTGCCTGCCACCACAGAGACGCTAACCATTGCCATGTGTCTTGTGTATCTTTGCTAAAATCCCCCGCCTCTTTTTCTTTTTCTTTTTTTCATTCCGGCTACGTCCCGCTGCTTCTTCCCCTCGCTAAACAGACTATAAAGAAAGCGCGCATGGTAGTTGGGAGGGACTCAACAAGGTGCAAGCACTCGAGGCAGCCAACCACAGCCTTCCATCCCACGACTCTGCTCCCCTTGATTGGCTGTGGCAGGCGCACAGATGTTTCTTCTTTAATGATTTTTGTAACCATTAAGTTAATAGTTGTTTATGGCAGTGAAATGCAGGAATGTGAGGGGGTGGGGAGCAGGCTTATGGATTTGGAAGTAAGAGAGTTGGGGGGTGGGGTTCATGGGATAAAAATGAGGAGGGGGCTGGCAGACTTTGGGCCAACTGCGGTGCAGACTGTGGTTGACGTTACAAGGGGGATGGAGACAGGGGCTTCACACATACTCTGTCAGGGTGGGACGCTCACGGCCACACTAATGCAAGCACTTCCTCTCTGTGTACCATCAAAGTCATGAATGCGGAGACCCAGACAGAGAGGCAGTTACATGATGCAGGAGAGGGTTTCCTTCTCACACAATTCAAGACGTAGAACCGCGCTAGAGAACAATGGGGTGTGTGGGGGGAGGGGGGAGGTATAATGCTAGTGCTTCTGGTTAGCTCTTGTCTGTAACTTTAGCATCAGTAGTAGTGAAATGAAATGACTGTATATCTAAACACGTATTTTTCCGACTCGCATTCAAAATGTATGCGTTCAGTTCCCTGCTCACCAATATTCAGTTGAGATTTTTACAAAAAATAAACTGGAAAGCGGTTCCCATAATTACAAATCCCTTCCCATTTATTTTCTTATTATAGCCTGTGGACCAGAAGGAGACCAGCAACTTCTGCGGACTCTAATGGGCTAATAAATAATAAAGAGCATGTATTGCATGGACACATGTCTGAATAGGAACACATACACACACAATATATACTGCAAATACCCATGCCCCATGAGTAGAAAAGGCCTCTCAAAAGAGGGACGTTTTAATTATGTGAGACGGGAGTTGATGAACGTTGAGAAAAGCTTCTCTCTCTATGAGTGTTTGTGTGCAAAGGTTTTCATATCGTCACCGCTTCGCAGCGTTGGAACTTTCTCTCAGAATTCTGCTGCAATCTTCCTCCCCCTCCGACTTTATTACATTTTTTTTTTTTTTTTTTTTTTCTCTCTCTCTGAAAAGCATCCATCTCAATCCCAATTGAGACGGAAGGTACGTGTCCGTACTCTAACCTACAGTTTGAAGAATGTTGCATTTAAAGATTATAATTAAATGTAGTATATGAATTATTTAACACATTTTATGTAAGAAAATCAAATTCAAATAGGTGCAGCCCAACAGATTATCAGATTATCAGTTGCAGAAAGGCTGGATGGATAGTTGATGTGTGTTAGGGTACTTATAATGTAATAAATACATAGTTAGCTATTTCATGCTATATTAGCCAGTACGAGCACTCAAATGCCCCATGACAGCATCATGCTCCAGGACAACTGTAGTGTTGCCTAAAATTACATCATCATTAGCATTGAGAAGCCAAACATCCTTTCCGTTGGACTGGCAGGGAGAATCTATAAATGTCCGGGCCTGGTTTCCTCTCACAACCTGGTTTCCTCACACAACTGCTTTTTTATACTGTCTACATATTCGAGAGAACATTCCTAAAACACAAAGAAAACAGAAATAATCCCTTTTTTATTTTCAATGTACTATATTGTATCTATTTAATAATTGATGGTTTATTTATGTACTGTATTTATTTACTTACCAAGATCACCATGATAGGCTGGTAGGCCTAAGGGAAACACTGGTACTGCAGGAGTCAGAATTCAAACACAAGCTATTACTGCCTGTATGAATTCACACTGAATGTATGAAGCCGCGGGGTGGGGGTTGTTAAAACACCAAAGTGGGGGTCAGAGTCCTTTCCCAGGTACGACCCCACAGAGGGTGTGGCTGGCTATGTTCAGAATAAGTCCCAGGTGTCCCTCGGGAGGGGGGGCACGGCTATCGCTAACAATGCTAACACAAACCTCCTGTCCCTGGCATATAAAAACGCCGCCCTATATTAAGAGGGGGAAAATGAGGGATGGGTTTCCTCTAAGGGGCTCTTTGGAGCATGACGGGAGGGGGGGGGGGGCATGTAATGTGTGCTTGTACTGTATGTATCTATCGAGATGCCCCTCCCTCCCTCTCTAGCTTGAGCATGAATGATGTGCAGAGGTGTAACTGCAGGCGCACGTGAGTCGTCTCCGTGTTTGTTTGCCGATTTGGCGGTTGTTTGCTTTAGAATCAGCCTCCGAGCGTGGCCCGCATCCATTACACAAGGTCGAGTTATTCCAGGAGGAAGGCAGAGAGACAGTTAATAAAGTCAGTCAAATCTCGGTTTTTAAAAAAAGTCAAAGCTGACCACAGGCCCAAAAAGTCAGAGGAACTCATTTTAGCAGGAATGTAAAAGTAGCAGATCCATGCTCGATATATGACTCAAACAATAATTCACAAAATTAAAATTGTTTATTCACGTTCAGCCCCAAACGCTGGGTAACTTCTTTTTCATCATGAAGTAACAAAACCTAGTTGCGATGCTTTGCTTTCCTCCAACCTGGCTCCAGGCAACCGCAACAATATACAACACTATACAACAATATACAATAATATACAACAAGATACAATTCCTCTCAATAATTACACACTCTCCCGCACTACCTGTACATCTCTAATACTTCGGATTTAATGCTACACTTCCAGTCTCAGCTCCTAAACAGCTGAGTGCAGCCTAATCCCCCTCCTCCTTTGAACTTGTTCCTATCTGCAAACCGGCCCTGTCTATCAACAGGAAATTAACCCCAGCTTCCCTGTAATGTGAAACAGCATCAGGCTCCATAACAGCAGTTCTCAAGTCTTACACACACACACACACATACACGCACACACACACCCACACACACGCACGTAGTTAAAAATATGCCCTGACGCCTGGAACCGAGGGGTGAGGATGAAGTCATCAACGCACACACACACACACACACACATGAAGAGAGTTTCACCCAACCACACAGGGAGCGGCGTTCCCACCCCGCTAACTGGCCGCGCAGACGGAAGGTGTTATGGCTTCATCGCGGGTAGACATACAGCTGGGAATGTGGGACATGCCGGCTGAAGTGACTCTGCCGAGGTCGAAGGCCTGGGAGAGGAACGCTGCATGGAAAGGAAGGTGCAGACAAGAAACTCTAGTTATGTGTCTTTGGAGCGAAGACAAGAAATAACAAAGGCCACTGTTGTGGCATCATCATTTGTGGCTAAAGGTAAGAATGTAGTTTGTGTTTTGTGTGTGCTGAGGGGGAGGGAGGGGCGAGATAGAGGCGAAAATAGAAGGGTTTACAGAGAGAGATATGTAGGTTTGATCTAATCAAGAACAAAATAAAACTGTGGGCCCCTGATCCAAGTCCACTTCCATAACAGCGGCGGGAGGGAGTGTCACCAGCACGGATAAGGCCTCGTTAATCACACAACATGGACATGGGAACCACCTTTGTTGTGTTTGTTGTTGTTCTTTGTCCGAACAGGAGGCTGCAGTCAAAAGCCATCACTTCCTGTGCTGGAAGAGATTATTTTTTCTCTTCAGGAAAGTCTTTCCCAACGTGAAAGCGTTTTTTGTGATTTGTATCAGATCAAGCGTGAATCTCAGCAAAAATATTTATTTTAAAAGAGGTCCTTGCTTAACTGTGTCTAAAGAATTATGCAAATATTAATTAAATGTTAATAATTTTGTATTAAATAGTGGCTATTCTCCAACTCCTTCAGCATCGTCCGACTGGGACAGGATACGACGCGTAATTAAAAACAACCGGTTGTAATTATCAAACAATGTGCAGAGAGATTGTGCAGCAGGATGATGTCTTAAAGTCTGACAACCTTGAGTGGTAGCTGACTACCAAAAAAAGAAAAGCGGGGGGGGGGGGGACTCACACAACATCTGAAAGTGATCTACTTCTCAGCTACAGACTACTGACACAGACCAACACCGGAAATAGAAGGAAAAAAACATACAACACCCCTCCAAGACTTTAAAATCCTCTGGATTCATTAAGCCACTGTACACCTCAACCTCAATGTGGGTATATCTCCCATCTCCTAAAGTTACAGCTAAACATGAATGTAGATTGATAGATAAAGAGATTTTTACTTTATTAATCCTGCAAGGGGAAATTGTTTTGCTGATACTAAATGTGAAGCAATATTAAATATTAAAATGTACAATTTAAACAATTGTATACTTGCAGCGGGGTCTGTGACCTTCCGCTTAATGGCACTTCAAACAAAGGCGCGTAGAGACCGAGCAGACGTCGGCGATCTATTAACACAACAAGGGAGCAGCTAATGGCATCTGCACTTTATTTGTTTTGGCTAATTAGAAGGGGAGCAAAGTCCTCTGAATTGACAACCGTGATAATGCTGAGAAATCTGTCTGGCTTTGTATCTCTCTCTCTCTCTCTCTCTCTCTCTCTCTGTCTCTCTCTCTCAGTGCGGAGTGGATGAGTTCCGGGCAAACGGTGGCAGTAGGGCTTCTTTTCTTGGCTCACAGTCTGATGCGCCACGGCTTTAGGTCACAGTGGTCAGTGCCGCCCCATACAGTCCTCCATACGGTGCCATTGTCTGTGGACAACACCCACCCACACACACACACAAACACACACACACACACACACACACACAGCTGTGCCGCGGTCACTGGGGCAAATGCATCTCACGGCAACAACCAAAATGACAGTGACATTCATTCTCAGTTTTCTATTGTTTCTACAATTTAGTTGATGTTTGTGTTTTTTTTGGGATGTCAGTGACATTTCAGTCACACCGGCACGTTAGGGCCGCACTGAAATATTTCGACAAATATCGGACGGAGGAAGGGAAATAACCTTGAAAACGTCATATTGATGTCCTCATGGTCATCTAAGCATGCGCTTAGGTCTAAAGGTAAATCAGACTTGACCATCCTTTAACTTACCTTACTAATATGTTTATTATTGTTATTGTTATATTTCTTCAAATGTCAAGGTTGACATTTTCTTAATATACCCTCAAAAAGGCTAACCCATCTACCTAACCCATCTGCCGTATATAAGAAGGAGACATAGTCATGGTGACGTCACCCATTTTTTGCAAACAATAAACAGACATTTTGGTGGTAGTGGCATTGACCTCTCAATGCCAATAGCCCCTCCCTAAAGCAGACTCTGCCTTATGGTCTATCTGACTCCAAATAGACCATTTATTTACTAAATGAACATCCTGCTGTATTGAGGAAGACTTGAAACTAGAAATTTAAACCATAAACTCTTGATTACAATGTTTACTGAGAGAAGTAGTCTAATTTTCTCAGACTACACAACCAGCCTTTTTTGCAACCAGAAGAGCCACCCCATGCCATGTCAGTAGAAGGAATGCAAGTTTGAGACACTTCCGCATCGTCAGTAGCAATCTACTAGAAAATTCTGTGCTAGTTTCTGTATACTACATATGTAGAAGTCTGTCTTTGAACATGTGATAAGACAATACAGTGGTGTGTGTGTGTGTGCACTTGCTTATGCTAGGGGCCGTCCTAACAACCTTGTGACCCTTTCTAGTGTGCCCTGTGTGTGTGTGTGTGTGTGTGTGTGTGTGTGTGTGTGTGTGTGTGTGTGTGTGTGTGTGTGTGTGTGTGTGTGGGAGGGGGGGGATCATTTTCATTCCTGTCCCATTGGTAATAGTTCACAAATTTTAAAGGGGCCCCAAATAAGACTATGGGGATTAGTTGAACCCTCTCTACTGTAGAAAGAGAGAGAGAGAGAGAGAGAGAGAGAGAGAGAGTTTGTGAGCATTAGCGTCCTTAAGAACAGGGAAAAAAAGACAAGAATGTACTCAAATGTAGACTTGTTTAAATTTGTTATCATCACAAGGGGTTTTGATGTGTCGATTTGAGTTTTAAATCGTCTGATCATCACTTCAGGTAAGGGCTCTTTGTCCGTTCTTTTTGTGTCTGTGTCTGTGTCTCTTTATAGCCTATAAAGAGACACATACAAAGTAAAAGGGCAGATCAGGATGCAAGCAGCAAAGGAGAAGATGGGTTGGAGAGCTAGAGGGTGAAAATAGCAGGAGTGGGATTATGGAAGATTACTGTGCGGGAGCATGATGTGGGGGGAGCCAGAGAGAGTTAACTTTCATCAGGCCACAGAAGACAAAGGAGCTGTTGGTGACGGTCCAGGGCCCCCATTAACAGCCGTGCTTAATGGTGGATGGGGTGTTATGGAATGGAAGTGTGTGTGTGTGGGTGGGTAGGGATGCGAGGCTATGCTCATCGGGGAAGTGACTCAAAAAGTGATAGCGAGCCAGGGACACAACGTAACAGACTTATATCTAAAACAATATTAAATTAAGGGTTTTCGTCATATCTTGGCTCTTTTCATGAAGAAAAGGAAGTATTTCTAAGTAAATGACACGTGTAAGCAAAAAATGTCAATATTGCCCCCACACACACGCACAGACATAATGATGGAGTCAGAAGGGAGGTCTCAGAATGTCTCAGAAAAGAGTGTTTGCAGTCGAACAGAAGCCTTTCTTTCTCGTGGTGGAGTGCAGGCAATTACACCTCTGCACGACGCTACTGTCTTACTGTAGGGTTAGCAAAGATGAACGGCTTCTTCGCGCATGTGCGTGTTTGTGTGTGTGCATAAGAAAAAGAAGAAGAGTTTTTCTTTTCTAACATGTATGTTTGTAAACCAGTCACTATCAGATACTGCCATCTTGCTCTCTCTTCCTCACTACTACAATACATACAAATAAGTCTGTATCACATTATGTTTGGGGGACAACGAAGATAGGAAAATTTATGCAATCATAAAATGAAAACAAGTTAAACTAGAACGGACACTCGGTGGAGTGCATACCTTTGCATATTACATGATTGAGCATTGAATTATTAACATGTTGGCATTAGTTGCATGCCAATTGGATATAAATTGACAATAAAAAGAAGATGTTGACCTTTTCATGACTTTGACCTTGACCTTTGACCCGATCAATCCCAAAATCTAATAAATGGTCCCCAATCATCCCACCAAATTCCATGCGGTTCAAGAAGATTTTGACCTTTTTCATGACCTTGACCTTTGGCCTGATCAATCCCAAAATCTAATCAATCAGTCCACGGATAATAACCAATTTTAACCAGATTTCATGCGATGATTTGGTTTAATACTTCTTTACTTATGCGAATAACATGCACGCACACACGCATACAAATACGCGGCGATCAAAACATTACTTCCCGCATTTTCCATGCAAAAGTAATCATAATATTATTTGTATAATTATATTTCATAAAATAAAATGCATATTTCCATAATTCATCAATAAAAAAAAAAATCCATTACTAAGTGTGGCAGTATTTTCATATAAAAACTAGAATGGGCACTCGGTAGAGCGCATACCTTCGCAATTTACGTTTTTCACCTTTTCGTGACCTTGACCTTTGACCCAATCACACCCAAAAACTAATCGATTGTTCCTTGGGTCATGACCAATCATCCCACCAAGTTTCATAAGAATCGGCTCAGTTTTTACGTTTTTCACCTTTTCGTGACCTTTACCTTGACCTTTGACCCAATCACTCCCAAAAACTAATCGATTGTTCCTTGGGTCATGACCAATCATCCCACCAAGTTTCATAAGAATCGGCTCAGTTTTTACGTTTTTCACCTTTTCGTGACCTTGACCTTGACCTTTGACCCAATCACTGCCAAAAACGAATCGATTGCTCCTTGGGTCATGACCAATCATCCCACCAAGTTTCATAAGAATCGGCTCAGTTTTGTCTGAGTTAGACGAATAACTGACGGACGGCATTTTCAAAGGGTAAAGTTCATATTTATCGATCATATTCTAATGAAAGGAGATTCTGTTAATGGCCATGAATATACAGTATATATATATATATATATGACGCTGGATGACCCCGGGTGGGCCATGTGTAACAACGACGCCACGGATACTAAAACTACCAAATATCTGAAAGCAAACTGTCGGGTGGAGAGCTTACCTTGGCAGGACACACCCCTCTACAGTGCCCCCCCCCCTCCCCCGAGCCCAAGCCACCTCCCCTCGGGTCCATTCCCCTCTGTGCTGTCATGGCTCTCTGTCCTGGGAGAGCTTAGAGCTGTCTCTCAGGTATCCCTCGGCTAAGACTTTAATCTTAGCCAGAAACTAGAGCCACACACGGCACTAATGGGCCGTAATGGCTGACAAAAAAAACACTGAACAACCTGCAGGGGCTCTGTGGCTTTTCACAAATCTGCTAATTCCACTGTCTCAGCCTCGCTCCCCCAATGCACCCATTCCGCCCCTCTTTATCTCTCTCCATCTTCCTTCCTCCCCCTTTCTCCCCCCATCCTGCTCTGTAATATATTCTCTCGACCCTCTGATCTGGCTCTCCCTCTGTCTCTGCTGGCGTTGCCCAGGTCTGTCAGCAGCAGTTGATTCCATGGTCGGCTGCATACTTGTGTCTGACTGAGGCTTTGTTGTGGGGCCGGCTGACCCCCCCCCCCCCCTCCCCCCGGCCCCCACCTAACAGATTCTTAGTGTGTGTTAGTTTACCTGTGCACTGTGAATGTGATGTGTATGCAGCTACGTCGGAGTGTGAGTGTGTGATTCCCCCCGCCAGAGCAGCAGCAGCTCCAGGGGAGGGGAGGGGGGGGGGGGGACGACGACTTAAGAGCTTTTCTCCTTCAGTAACCCGAACAGTTTATTATCCGCGGCTGGACGTTCAGTGGCACAATGCGGGCTTGGCGAGGGCAACACAAGTAGCAAGAGAGGCTTTGCAAGGGGTGATTTTTATGTGTGTGTTTACTCTGATCTGATCTCTTTACATAAAAGCCCCTCGGCGTAGCGGCCACAGGAACTACTTCACCAATACATTTTTGATTTGCATCCACCGCATGGACAAAGTGAGCATCCGGCGAAACGCTTCACAGTGAGCCGACTCAAAGTCTGTCAGGGCTTGTGCCCCATCGGATATCTCTTCAATGACCTCAAATGATGTTGTTGATGAAACGCTCTCGTGGACTCACTGGACGAACTTTAACGGCAAAGAACGTGTACGCCACGGATTGCGTACGGCTTGCGTCGTGCAAGCCATATCGCTGCAATTTCAGCATTTACTCCCAGTATTTATTCACAGTACAGCTCTCTCTGTCTGCGCTCTCTGGCCAAGTAAAATATGAATCAAACAAGCAAACAGCAGTAAAAATAGGGATTGAGAAGTGGGTATACGCAATGCTGACTGAACATTAAGTGGGTATATGCCGTATACCGGCGTATACTCTGGACTACACCACTGGTTTCTGACTTTGTCTGGTCATCAATACAAGTGTATGCGAGGCTGCATCTATCGTAACTGGGTATTTACAACACTGAAGTAAACTTTAAATACCGCCAAAAACTGAAGGGGGCGCTCTACATAATGGGGCTATAATGGGGTAAACGAAAACATTCTTTTTTTCTTTTTTATGAATTCAACTCTGAAAAGATAACCTGCTTTTTATTGAGCATGTGAATATAAAATATAAATAAATGTGATAAAGTTACACACGACTCCACACATGCATTTTGCATGGACGGAAGGTAGTGGTAGTATCTGAGGATGATCTCCGAGAAGCTTCGCTCACATCCATCAAAGTCTCCCCTCATACCCCCACTGGATCCTTTCCGCCGACATTTGACCGCTGAATAAGTTCAATTAGTCACTGTCTTCCAGCAAAACCAAGCCTAAACAACGCCGGACCCCGAAGAGTCCAGGGAAGTGGCCTCCCTGGCTTTCTTCAAAGTCACTGAGAAGCTCCCTTTTTCCTCCCAATGGCGGGAAACTGGTATTTCAAGGACAGTTCTCTGGTTTCATAAATAATGTTTGCCCTCCTGGAAAAGGAGGGTGAGATATGTGTATGGGGGAGGGGGGGTGGGAGGGGGGTAGGTGTGCGTGTGTGCTTGTAGCCGTTCCTTGTGTGTACTGTGTACTTGGACTCATTAGGAAGCCATATCAGAATTTAGTTTTTACCCCACTGCCAAAAGAAACCCCCAGCTCTGCTTCCAACCAATCACAACAGAACTGGTTTTAATTAGCGCGGGTGTTTGTGTAGGTTCTAGTTTTGGAGTATTTATAGTGTGGCATTGAGTGTTTGTTTTGCTCTCTTTCTCTGACATTCATTCATTCAACATATTCCTTTTTAATTGATGTAACATAGCAAGAAGAAAGTGAACTTGAGGAGAGGAATGTTCAACTATAGAGTGCCCTCAGACATCCTTTAACATTCGCTGACATCTTTGGCTTGGCACACAATAACATTTAATTTCAATACAATAAGGAGAAATCATTTGCGGGAGGAAGTCAAGCTATTGCGGACGGGATTCATTGACAAAAAAGAAAGAAAAGTTCCCTCCCTGCTGCTGTGTCTCCCGCGCCAGAGGGTCTGGATGTGTGGGGGGGTCTTGATATCCCTTACAGTGGGAGGGCAGAGATCCAAATACAAACTATATGCCGCATAGAACTCAGACTGTAGGCTATTATTTAAACCCTATTTCCTGTCTCTATTCTTGAGTTGCTGAAATTGTAGTTATTTAGTTTGCTTCTGCCCATTTCTTGCTAAAACTATATCTTCCTAACAGAGAGATGGTTAGCTTTTTTATAACGCTCTTGCTAACAGTATTTTCTTTTTACTTGCTCACATATTTTTCCTGTTTCGTGCAAATAACTTTACCCCAGATTTTTTGATTTACTGCTGTTTCATGCTAAACATTGCTCTTTTCTTTAATTTCTCTACCCCTTTTTCAATTTTTTTTATTTTTCTTGAAACCTTAGTTCCCCCTTTGTCTATCTATCTCTCAACTCCACTCTTGCTCCTCCATTCTCTCTTTACAGACTATAATCTTGGCTTGGGCTCCAGCATCTCTTCCTACCCTTCAATCTAGAACAACCATAATTATGGCCACAGGGAGACTTCTAAATCATTCAGAGATGGTTTTGCTTCCTGACTCCTTACTGTTTTTTTCTACCTCCTCTCCTTCTTAAATAAAGTGGGAGAGAAACATTTGGGCTTGTTCTGAAGGCTAAATTATAACTGTGTAGACGTTCCGTTTGCCTTGAGTTGCCTTTTGATATTTTATCTTGCACTATTTCAGGCACGTTATAAAAAGATGGGTTGACATTATAGGGGAAAATGTGGGTTCCAGCTTTCAAGTGGCCTTTTTTAAGAACCCAGTCAGTCTGTTATACTGTCTGAACTTCTCTTCATGTTAAAGAAAGTTTAACTTTAAAAAAAAGACACTTACTAACAATAAATCATCAAATATTTCTTGACAACTGAACAACTGCTCGCCACTCCATTTTTCCAGCTCTAGGTGTCCAGCTTGTGAAATCCTTAACCACTTCATATTTAAATTAATGCTACTTTGCATGCATTCCTTTAAACACAGAAGATATCTGTATAAAGAATTGAAGAGATAAAAATAAAAAAGGAATGTGCTAGGGTTACTATCTTGCTTTGGAGGATGAAAACAAGAAGTTTATTGGTGCCATGAAGTTGTGTGGTACACTTGAGCTTACTTTTTTTATCCCACAGCTAGATACTTTAAAAATATAAGAAGTTTAGAGCATAAAAATGATTGATTTCCATCCACATGTGCTTCTCTGCATTGTTTAAGAAATTATGATAAAGAACTAAATTAATTGGAAGAAGATTAGTTGTTTAGGAAATGTGTCTTCCTCTAAATACTTCAAACTTAGTTAAAATACTGCAGGTCTTGGTTTATCTTTTTTTTGACATCAATATCACATTTAAATGAACACTTACAAATCAAAGCTTTTAAAATATTAGTCAAGAAATGTGGTCAAAACACGTCTCTCACTCGTTTTCTTGATTTAATTGCCGTCTGCTCTCACACTCGACTTATAAGGCAACGTTACAATGAAAGGAAGAGGTGAATAAGTAAGGTCAGTGTATTCTTCCTTCCATTTCTCATCAGAGGAACAGTCTGTCCTGTCTCCCTGGGAAAGGCCGGTGTACTCCTTGGCATGCGATTCACTTTGACCTGATAACCTGCAGAGAGGACAGACAGAGAGGAGGGAGGAGAGACAGAAAAGCGAGGAAAGATAGAGGCAGATAGGAGTGTGGTGGAGGTGGAGGGACACAAAGAATACTAACATGAAAGAGTCAGGGAAGACAAAGGGGGTGGGTGTGTGGGTGGACATGAAACAAATCTTCCATGTTTTCTATCTGCTGTCCATCAGTTTGTGATCCTCTGTAAATACATTTTTATATAAGTTTATTTGTCCAGAGCGAATCCCCTACGAGGTGGAGGAAAACAAAGTTCAAACGGCACTGTTGTGATCCTATCACTCCCTTTGCTTCAAAAACACAGGGACGCACCATGAGCTACCCCTCACATGTGACAGCGGTACGGTAGACGCCACAGTGTAAGGACTCCTAAAAGCAAAGAAGAAGGGAGTCAGTGTGTGCTGATTGGATCAAAACGAAGGCGGCCTGGATATGTGTGACTAAATGTAAAATAATATGGATATTAGGCTGGAATATTTCTTACCTTGTAGTATTAATCCCTTTTAAGGAGGATGTTGAGATTGTAAATTCAAACCACAGAGATGATAAATAGTTGAATGTTTTTGCATGTGCTCAGAGCAAGTGATGTTAGTAGATAAAATGCATTGTTGGGCTGCTGCGTTTGTTACAGTACATTGTTGCGTGACATTGTTGCGTGACATTGTTGCGTGACATTGTTAGGCTACATTGTTAGGCTACATTGTTAGGCTACATTGTTAGTCTACGTTGTTAGACTATGTTGTTATGCTATGCTGTTGTGCGACATTGTTAGGCTACGTCGTAGCACAACATCTTTGTGCTACGTCGTTGCGCTAATATTTAGCACATCCCGTCATCTGTTTGCTAACCTTCAAAGCAGGGTTAGTAATCTTCTTCTAATTGTTAATATTTTAGTTGATAGCGTCAATGAATCAAATGCTCGAGGAAAAGAAAATCCGCTCAACTGTGATAAGGCTGATTAATATAGTGTACTCATGCTAGATTCTCAAGATTACCATCGCTGTCAAACTCAACCAATTGTTTCACAACCATAACCACTTGTAGGTTAATGAATGATGCAGGTGAGCGCAGGTGACCTTCGCCCACCCACCCCATTTGTCGAATCTTCACAGCCAATGATGAAAAAAAAAAGGCATTGCCTAATCATTACAATGACTAATAACAATCAACATAAAATCTGAACCATTTAAAATAGCTCTGCTTTATATGAGCGTGTACATGGTTTGCCCTTTCTGTTAGTGAGGTGGCATTTCAGACATGAGCTGTTTTGTAAGTGTTACAGAAATATTCATTTCCTGTCATGACTTTTACTGAAAGGTAACTGAGTCACTTATTAAGACATTGCAACTTGCCAGCGCATTGATATAATAAAGTGCATGTTTTATGGACTGCAGTTAGCATATAAAATGTGGATGTACAGTCGATCCATCCATACTCTCACTCCCCCCCCCCCCACCCTCCCATGTTGCTCATATTCCCCATCCGCACGGCAAACACAATGTGTTAAAATTTCCCTGCCGATGTTTTATGACGGTGTATCATTTAATCTTGCATGTTAACCACAGGGACACGCTGCCGGCCGTATACCTCCTTCCTGCATTACACCACACACGGCCACAGTATCCCCCGCACAATGATCCCCATTTACAGTGCCCACGCCTGCTCACCGCACTCTGAGCAGACGGGGCACCAGCGTCGAAAGAAAACAGCATCAAAGACTCAGAAGGGGGGGGGGGGGCTTTACCGTCCAACTCCAGCCGCCGGCCCCCTCGCACCTCTGGGCGTCAAGCGGGCTACGGGGCCGAGCGCCACACGAGATATGACGGATGAGGGGGCGGGGAGCGTTGGGATGATGGGTGTTACGCAGCCTTTATACTATATTAGTGTTCATTCATAAGTCAGAAGGGAGTAAGGGAAATGCCAGGAGTTGGCAGGGAACTGTTCGACTACCTCTTCCCCCCTCTCTGTTAGTGATTTAAAAGGGTACGCGACCTTGGGGGAACCTGGAGTTCGGAAACAATGTGGTGCAATATGGGAAAAGTCTAAACATAACTCCGGTAGAGCAGCCCTGCAGGTTATGTAAACACATCATGCTCATACTGATGGCGTAGTTTATCGATGTGTTGTAGGTCAGCACATGACGGAGCAGCAAGAAGTGTGCTTAGTCTTGTTCCATAAGTTCTAGATACCATTGCGTGAAATCTGATCATAGTATCAAGAATGAAGCACTTTTTTTATTGCAATGAGAGATGAATACTGTTTTTTCATTTGTTTATATCCAAATTGAAAAACAGAAGAAGAAAACATATTAGACCTATTGTATCCTAGGCGGATTCCTCCCTATTCAGTCACATCTGGATACATTGACCATAACATTTTCAATGGTACTTACTGTTCTGTTCACACAGCACATCAAATCCCACCCCCACCCCTATCCTCTACCCATTTTTGAAACAAATCAAGGCTTTAATAATTGAGCAAATAAAAGCAAGGTCATGTCTATCTCTGTGGTTGTATCCTTAGCACTACAGGTGCACCAGGAGGAAACCGTCTGGATCTGGCCAAGGCTGGTGATGATAGAACAGCTATTGAGGGACTATTGTGTGTGTGCGTGTGTGTGTGTGTATGTGTGTGTGTATGTGTGTGTATTTAGGTGTTTGTGTGTGTGTGTGTGTGTGCGTGTGCGTGCGTGTGTGTGTGTGTGGACAGAGATAGTAGCCCAACAGCTGAGTGTGTATGCAGCCGTGGCACCACCTGCAGCCCGCAGCCGCTTATCGTCTCTCATCTGGCCCCCAGAGGACAGACGGAGTGCGGCACCTGACTCACCCCAGACAGCTGAGCGAGGTGAGCCTCTCACTATACGGCGCAATGACCAAGGCAGTAGGAGCAGGAGGGGGCGTCAGGGTATGGAGGCTGGAGAGAGGAGACAGCGGGACTGACTCTGGACACATGGAGCCAGTTTGCCTCACTAAAAGCTTGTGTCATGTCTGCAGCGTCTCTGCCTTGTCATTATCTGTCCCTGCATGCCCTAATTTCAACCCCCATGGCTCTCTCACCTATAATGATGGCAGTGCAGAGGAGAGGGCGGTTGCCAATGGAACAGGCCCCGGGGCCCGGGCCGGTGGTGACTCACGCTATACAGCAAGGAGGGATTAGCACGCAACTCGGCCGGACTTTCAGACGTCAATTCCACTTCCAATCCCCACCAGCTGTCACTCTGCAGATCCACAATTGGCCAAGGAGGGTGCCAGAGCCGGTGCAAGTGATGCATCAGGGGCTAAAACAGAGCTCTGCCGAGCCCAGGCTCTTCACTTTAATTCTCAAGGAGGTATGGGCGGAGGGGGTATGGGTGGAGCTTACGATGTGCCAATTACCAAGCATGATGGGACAAGGAGAGAGCAGAACATCTGGCACTGGTGTAAGCGCCTCCCCCCCCCCCCCCCCCCTTCTGCTGCAGAGGAGAAGCTTCCCTTTGATCTCCAGCTGGAGCTGTCTGCTGTGCCTCTCCGGATCAATCCCACCGACGGGAGATTAGCCATCGTCACACTGTTCGCCAACTCAACCTACAAGTTTTCGAATCTCGAGGTAAACGTAGGTTGTGCGTTCACCTATTTGCACATAACCCAGTAAGTCCCCTTCTACTCTGACCAATTTTCCCCTACCGCATTGTGCAGTCAGCGGTCCTACCGTCTGTCTGTGTTCGTCATTACTCTCTACTGGCAGACAGACAGGCGGACTCCAGATACTAAGAACAGGGTTGCAGTTTAACTTCAAAGTGCACTCTGTCACTAATATCAGACATTTCGTACTGGGGGATAATTCGCCGTTCCGAGCGGCAACAAACCGCCATTAAAACAAAGGGGTGTTCGTGCTTCAGAGGGCTCTTACTATAATTAATTCCGATCTCATAACACAACACATGGCACGAGGTGAGTCACAGGACAACACTACAACACTAACAGGGCTGATCTTGAACGTCTTCTAACGATTAGAGCTGTGAAAATGAGGCCGAAAGACATAACAAAAAGTGAGGGAAGGCCCTGGCGGACATGTGTTGGCCAGCACGGAGCGCCACCGTGTCATGTGCGAGGACGTTTCTCAGCCATGTGACATCATATTATTGACTCGCGGGCACGCCGTCCCTTTGTCCAATTAGGGATGTTGTGGAGCAAGGTAATGGAAAGCGGATGTGTCCTCTAAAAAGAAGAAAAGAAAGAGGAACAACAAAAAGGATTGGCTTAATTGGAAAGTTAAACAAAATAGTTGAGAAAGTCGCTGTGGCCTCTTTGAAAAGGGAGGTTTCAGTCCAGCCCATTGAGTGAAACAAAGCTATGTGACAACCAAAAGGGGAGCGTTCGGAATACCATACCATCAGAATGTTACTGACATCACCCTGATGGAAATGCATTTAATGTATATTTGAAAGAAAAAGAAAAAATCCCACAATGTAAAAAATTAGGATTTATATGCTCTCGCTTTGTTATGTGCAAATCAAATTGTGTCGGATGACGAAAAAGCACCGTCTTCTTTTTTTCCTGCTGTCGGTTTGTTCGGTGCCCAGATTTTAAAGGCATTACAAACAGATGTTGCACGATGGAGCACATTTGTTCACATGAGTCCCTCTGGTAAGAAAGCAAAAAAAAAAAAAAAAATGAATTGAATTATATTACATTTCTTTTAATAGGATTCACTGGCAGCTTTTCAAAGCCTCTGTCTCGAGGAGACATTTTCATTGGAGGAGATGGAAATGATATGCCTTTGAAATGTCAACCAACATGCGGCATGAAGGAAAAGAAGAACAGCTTCGTTATTTTTCTTTTGACTCTCCCAGCAGACAACGGATTCACAATTAGATGCTGAATGACCTTTTGATACTTATGTACCATGCCCGTGAGGAAATGCCAAACTTTTGATTGAAATCCCTTAAAAAACCACACTATGGCTACTGTGTTTTAACCGCCACAACTTCTCTTTCTTTCTTCTCTAAATATAGGTTTGGGAGTTTCTCAGCTTTCAACAACTGGCTTGAGGCACGTCGAAAGGCCATTTCTCGCTGCCACTCCCCACCTGGAAATTCACCTCTGAATAACATGCACAGCAGCTAACGTCATCTTCTACCCCCAGTGAGAGGGAGACGGGCTTGCAGGTAAAGGCTTGGGAGTGGACTTGCTTGGGATTTTCGTGCCTTGTACATGACACAATGGAGAAGATACTGTATACTTGTACACAGTAAGAAAGGGGGGGCTAAGCCCCAAAGGGGCCCCAGCGCGGCAATTCTTTTGAGGGGCCCGCATATCCATTGTTAGAGACAGTTCATAGATTGGTTTAATCAGAAAGGGATTTTGCTCTTTAGTTTTCTTGCAGTCAGTATATAATAAGACAAGAGACAGAATTTCAGGGTCATAGAGATATTTTATGCTCATTTGGACACTATCCCTGAGCTAAAGATGAACTAGTTCAGTGTAAAATATAAAATTCAATGGAAACAAATATTATAATAATATAATTAATGCAAAGGATAGAGAGATTTCAATAGTAATGTTTTGTATTTTGAATTTGCTTATTCATACTCTCGCTCTATGGAGACAGTTTCTATGTTTCCCTTTCATTTGCCTCAAGTAAACATAAATCTAAGCAGGTAATAATCATTAAAGCCCCACTATGTAACTTTTCCACCTTAAAATAACAGCTTGAAAAAAATGGTGCCGCTACAATGACTTTTAATATGTTGATTTGCGCCTCCGCCACTGCCATCGGGGGTCTGTGGCCAGAAAACTGCTGAATGTAAGATGTTGGGAGCCGCCCGGTACTTCCGGTTGGGCAACCGGAAGTACTTCAACTTGCTTTCTGGCAGTGATTACCCAACGTCACATAGTGTCAGTCCACGCTCGCAGGTGACTTTTTATTTGCTCCGCTACGCGACGCGTAGAGACAGAATGACATGCTGCTATGGAAAACACCGGCCGCGGCTGATCGAGGCGTGCTGCCGCTGCCGAGGGGCGCTGCCGGCAGCGCTCCTCAATCAGCTGTGAGCTCACTAGCCGGAAGAGCCATATATGGCTCGAGAGCCAGAGATTCACGACACTGAAGTAAACGTTAAATACCTGAAGGGGTAAAGTTACATAGTGTCGCTTTAACAACTACCATTATATTATATATTATATATAGCCACATCCTGTAACTACCTGGACTTATAGGTCAATCCCTGCATCATTTACTTTAAGCTAAACTCCTGTCTGTAATCCTTGCTGTCTTTGATGAGACGTTACTTGGCAGAGTGAGAAAGCCATCACAGCAGCCTCCCCATGGTCCTAGTGCTGTGGACGATATTGTTAAATATGATGATAGGCTATTGGATTGTTATTTGAAGGGGGATAACACACACAAACCAGAATGCACACACATATGTAACATGTTAGTTATAAATAATGTGTCCATTTGAGAAACATTAGTTTAATTTAATGACATTTCTAAAAAAGGGAAAGAAAAAAAAAAGGAAAATATATATCTTTTAATATTTGGGGGGCTGAAGAACATTTTAGGGGGGCTGAAGTGCCCCCTGAAATAGGCCTGACAACGCCCCTGCGTGTAGCCGTGGAGCTCCAAAGTGATCAATATTAAAATGCATGAATAAATTATCGTATGATATAAAGCATTAAACTTAACCAGGAAGTTGTTTATTTGCTTAAGGACAGCAATCTTATTTGTTTGGTTAAGTGGGTCTTTTTTGTCTTCTTCAAAAAGTACTTTTTAAAAGCTGTTTCTCGGCAAGGTAGCTCAAAATCTGCTACCAAATTTCACTAGTGCCTGTTAGCTGTTGCAAAAATGGTCCTAAAGTCATTCTGAATAAACCAAACTGGTGTTATAAATAAACACAAATGTCTACACAGACCCAGTTTAGCCAATCAAAATGAGTATAAATCAAGTATGTGAGGTCCTGGGACAGGGATGTCGCATGTGTACAGATTATTAAGCCCTTTGAGGAAAATTTGTAATTTGTGATATTGGGCTATGCAAAATCAACTAAATTGAATTGAAGTAAAGAGTGTGTTAGCTAGCTCCTGTCGGCTGGAATGAATACAAAGAAAGGTTGTCTGCCTCTCTGCTCTTCACAGAGATGTGAGCCTTTAACCGAGGAACCTTCTTTAGACTCAAATCACTGTTGAGTTAACCGTGAATCAGCCCGCCAAAAGCTTACAAGCTCATAACCCAGCCTGGCTAGTTAGTTTCAGGAATTGCTTACACTATCATTTGTTTCTCTCTCACACATTTTTGATGTTGTTATTTATTTTCAAATTAATTATTAATTTGATATAGAATCCTCTAAGCCAATAACACCGCTTCCTTCCCAGAAATGCACCGTCCACATGACATCCGCATTTGCGGGGCCTCTGCCGAGCGTGTAAATCATGTCATTACACTGTTTGAACAGGAGAGGTTAGGCCTAATTACACGCCTGCGGGGAAGCTTGGGGAGGAGAGGCGCCAAGTTGAGCTCCTAGCCTGTTTATGTAACGGAGGAGAATGTGTGGAATGACACAAGACCTGCGACAGCAACGGGCCGACAAAAGAGCCTTTCCACGGGGGGTTAAGAGGAGGATAGGAGGACTCCTCGCCATTCCATGCATTGCTCTCCGACCGGGCCACCGGGAACAGATTGTGTGAAATGACTGGCATTAAAGTTTGTGTTGTTTGCTGCTGTCAGCGGGGCCACTAATCAAACAGTGTGGAACCTCCTTCGGGGCCACTGTTCCGCATTCCCCTACCATAGCATGGCACTTAAGTGCAACCCGTTTCAGCAGAGTTTGATGCCATTTATCGGATCACTTCCCCCTCCCCCCCTCCTCGCTGCCCCGGTATCTTGACACTGACCTTATGTTCAGCGAGGGAAAAGACAGAGAGAGGTTATGTTTGTGCAATATGAGTTGTAACATACCTCAACCCCTAATCTGAGGCTTGTGTAAACACGATCTCAAGGCCTGGACCACTTCAAACAGACTCGTACAGTATGGTCTTTGATCAGGAGTCACTTCACTATTTGTCCAATAATAAAAGCACTGTTCCATCACAGCAACTTATATGTTTTCTTCCTGCAAGTTACTGAGAGATCATGTCCAAAGGCCTCTCTCTCTCTCTCTCTCTCTCTCTCTCTCTCTCTCTCTCTCTCTCTATCTCTCTCTCTATCTCAACAGATGGCGTCCTCTCAGGGTCACGCAGACTCAGCGATAGGAGAAGCAGTACCGGACCAGGAGTATGCTGGTCTTGCCTTTCCAAAGGTTGTCTCTGCAAGCACACAGCGATGTGGAATATTAAAGTTGTGTACAACAATGAGTTGTTGATAAAGTCATGTGTGCAAGTTATGGACATCTAAATTAGTACAATTTTCTGGATGCAAAATGTACAAATGTAGCTTGAATTTTGTAACATTCAAGCTACTGGTATTCTGCACACATTCTTTTGCAATTGCGCAACAGAGAAAGAGTTTTGCTGGTATTTCTAGACCTTTGACCAGCAGCTTAAGAGAATCTTAAACCCCAGACATGAATCAGCATTTCTGCCCGTTGTGTTACCTCATCTTTTTTTTGGATGGGTTAAATATGTAATTAAGTATCCTCCTCATGAATTTTCAAGATTTCACAAGTTGCCTATAATAAGAATACAAAACTGTCTTCACAGCCAACAGCCACACAAGTGGAGTTCATTTCACATCATCTTGCTCTACAAACTCTGGAAGCATCATAAACTAATACTGCAATAATCCAAAATTCAATGGAAGAATTAAATAGGGGAAACTGTCGGGGAAACCAGTGCGATGCTAACTTCTCATTGTGAAATTGTTAGTCTCCATTAATTTTTTCAGTGAATATTTTATTGTCAATTCTCATAATTCTATGTTGTTACATACATAGGAGGCAAAGTCTAATCTATATGTTGTTGTCCCAAAAAAACCTGCTGCCGAGCTTTGACTGAACAGAAACCATGCACTCGATGCTGACCTTTTGTTGGGGCAGTCCCTCTGCTCCTCGCTGCCAGGCCACTCTCACCAGGCCCGCTCTTACCAGGCCTCACTGTCCGTCCCCAGGCTCCGGTCCGCTGACGCTGGGCCCGGCTCGGGTCTGTGCCCCTGAACCCGATGGAGGGAGGACTGCCCCGTACTGCGGCGTGCACACAAAGAATTCATTGAAAGGCAAAATGTGAGGGGAAGACAGTTTCTCAGGAAGAGGACAATGGGCATTCTCCTCCATTTGGCTCACCCTTTCATCCTCGGACCTCCACAAGAGACGCAATTGTTTGGACACTGCGATATGGGGCAAAGCCTTTAGACAACGCATCACTTTTAATTAACTGTTGGTAATGATCTCATTATTGGGGCTGAGTGGGTTCCCCGGGCCCGAGCGCCGGGCGCACAGGGGTGAGTCTGGGGTCACCGTTCGGAAGCCCCCCACGCTAACCGACAGAATATGGAGGAATTTGTCATGCCGCCATGGTGCATCAGCTCAGTGTCAAACTTGACCGCCTCGTCCATAGAGGGGAATTATCATTTTGATATTGGTTAAACAAACAGTTTGGGGTTGCATTCTCCACAGTGAACTTTTACGCAGGTGTTTTCTGGCTTTTAAAGCAGAAAGAGGAGTAAACATAGGTTGTTAGACTGCTGAAAAGACAGAAGAATACAGCAAAAATAGGATGAATAAATGACCTTTTTTTAATACATATATATAATTTTAAGTTAAGTTGAAATGAGTAATTATAGAAAACTGAGGCTCCTATGTAATTCCTACCTTCATCCTTACAGGCATCTAGGCCTGTATTTATCAATTGTCTCAGAGTAGGAAATCACTTCTTTGCTCCTACATTTAGGAATAAAAGTATCAGCTTTTTCTTTTTCTATCAGCAAATTAGCTTAACTTCAAGGTTCATACTAGTGCATTGATATGTTTTTATCTGGAAAGAAATGTATTTATTGTTCTCTTTGTCTGACTGAATATACTTGTATACCTTCTGTCTGAAACGCTCCGGTAAAAGAAAAGGTCCACGTTGACTTCCTGTCACATTACAAAACGGACATAAACTGGGACACATTCAGAAGGGTTACGTGTGAAACGTTCTTTATATTGTATACTTGTGACAACACTAACAGTTAGACCTGCTTTGAAGTAAAACAAAAGAAAGAAAAAAATATCACTTCACAATGTGGGACATTGCTATTTTTTCCATTGTTATTATCTATTACTCAAAACTGCTACAATACTACAAAATGTCATAATGACTTCGGAAACCCGTCGAAACGCACAGGAATCGCCATTAGCTTTGCATAGAAGTCCCACTCTTGAGATTTAAGGCCAGGTCTTAACTGAGGAGGGAGGTAAAGGAGACATTGAGGGAGGAAAGTAGACAGCGAGGACATTCAAGAGAAAAGGACAAGGCTGAGACTGAATGGAGGAGAGACTTGGGGATTTATTTTGTTGTTGTTTTGTTGGTAGTGTATAAGGTCTCATCTCCAGGCGGGCCAGAGGAACGGAAGATCCTCAACCTCTCATATCTGCACATTGACCCAAAGATATCCCAGCACTGATGTGTGTGTGTGTTTATCTTGTAATGTGTGTACTCATATGATTGCCTGCATGATTATATTCACATGCATTCGTAAATCGAGCAAAAAGGGGGATTTTCTCCTCTTGCTTGTGTTGTTCACGTGCTCTGTGCTTATCTAATGGTGCAATGTGTTCTGCGTGTCTTCCTCTTGGCGTTTTGTCCTCGCCTTGTGGCAGTGTCTATCTCTCTGCACCCTTATCTGCCATCGGAAAGGTCACACTGGCTGCTCCGTGTGCCGGCGTATCATTATCAGTTGCACAGAAGTAGCGTACTACTGAGGTTGTCTTTGTTTGTTTTGATGGGAAGAGAAGACCCCAGTGGGAGAACGCTGCTCTAAGGCTTTCTGTGTAGACGAAGACTTAATTCTACCATACACAAGGAAGACCCAGCTCGCACACACAAACACCTGGAGGTTTAATTTGATGGGTGTGGCTCGTCTTCATACCAGCTTTAATTATGGGATAATGTTTGTAATGTTCATGTGCTTTGAAAATAGAGCAGCTGGGCGACATGTTTGTTGACGAGGACTCTGCGCCACCGAAATGCGCCTTAGCGATCTCTCGACTTAGAGGCCAGGATCGAAAGACACTTTGGACTCTTTGGTCCACTACTGATCTTCGTACCTACTGTATCCGCACTGGCAGATACAGATGGTGGAACCCGGATTACAGGATCTAGTCCTAGGCCAGAAAGCTACTTGCCGTTGGGATTTGATTCTTGACCGCACAACCGAATAAACATCCAACTTTAAACTGGTTCATAAAGTTGGGCATTAGATGTCACTGGCGGAATTGTTTTGTAGAAGACGTAGCGGTACCCAAATACTGTTTTTAATAAACAATGTGGAAATGTTCGTCTTGAATACATCTGCCAACAAGACATATTCTACATCTACCACCAAAGCACAAAATATACTTTCCACTCTGTCCACATGGCCCCGAAGCCTTGTGTGCAGCCTGAAATGTACGGTACTCGTACACGTACGTTTCTGATTACATACATGTTCCTTTTATGTCGAGACCTTGCATCAGTCAGGTTCCCTGATGGTCAATAAGTAATCCTCAAGGACGGGGACCTTTTTGAGGGCAGGGACAATATGCCCTGCAACAGACTATTGGGGCTTTTCCATACCCCTACACTCCCTACACTTCCTTTCTGTTTCGACACATTCATTTATCAATATATATTTATGTATAATATTTAAAACATGCTGACAATGCTAACAATCCTGGGTTCCTAGAATAGTTTGTGCAGGAGAAAAGGGCTAAAAGCACTGGATAACATTGGGAATCTAAAGGTTCATTGAATGGTTCAAATGCAATGATGGAGTTTAGTTTCTTCTAATATGCTTTCATTTTTTTAAAACATGTATAATACATTTTTCAAATCAACATAAAGCTAATAGAGTGAAAATCAAAGAGCCCAAATCAAACATCAGAAGCCCCAATGTGATGCATTCTTCTTAAAACCAAGACAAATATTTTTTATTTTCTTGTTTTCCTTCAAACAGCACATAAATACACATCAATTAGAAGTCTGGGATATTTAAAAGCCAAATACGCAGCGTTCCTGTAGTTGTCAAAGGAGAATAAATCTCTCCTCGAGGACCACACCAAACAAAAAACACATTTAAAAATGTTGTGTTGCGAGAATGCTTCTTTTGTATTCTCCTTAAAAAAATTAAATCCAAGGGTGAAGGAACCGGGGCAAAGTAAATATGCACTTAACAAACCTCATGTTTTATGTGTTCTCTCTGCGCTTTTTCGGGGATAATTAAATTCAGGACACTGAATTCTTCTTAAATGGCTTTTTATCGCCCGTGTCTCTGTGTTTCTCTGTGACTCCGTTTTGCGGCGCAGGCTGTGACGGGAACGAATAAGACACACTGTTTATTTGATTCATTATTTGGAGGTTTGCCAGTGAGCCTATTACGGCTAATAGACCGTTCTGTGGTTCACTGTAATACAAACAGAATGTTTTACATGCCCGTTAAAGACAAAATATGAACGTTTTCCTATAGCGGCGCTCTAACTGGATCCATGTCGGCCACAGCAGCTCTTAACCCGGAGCAGGAGAGGCGCTGGAAGGCATGGCCGGGCTTCTCAGGAGCTTCAAAGGAGGGGGCGTTCCCTGGTCTTTATAAGACTAAACACAAGGAGAGCACGCAACATGGCGTGTGTGTTTAGAGTACCTGAGGGCTGCACGTTGTACACTTGGACATTGAACGTGCGCAAGTGTCAGTATGCTGTGGTCTCGATGGGAACGTCGCCTGTGAGACCCTCTATCTAAACACAATGGGGTGGGCCTTCCATGTCAAGTGGTGAACTAAGGGAAGAGTTCCTGATGGGAACGAGAGAAAACACTTCCAGGATGAGCCGTGTGACTCTAGACGTCTTGGAGTCGTGACACGATCTGAGCGAAAGGTGGATGAGCTGAGCCGTAACCAGATTAAGTCCCGTTTTATCAATCTCATCACTTCTAATACCTTGCAACCTCCACCTGGACATCCGGTTTGCTCCTCTCCTCGGCAGGTGTCTCAGTCAGCATGCGAAGGTCGTGGCAGCGCCACGCAAGCAAGTGTGGTTGCAATCACGTGCATCACCGTAGGCATCCGAAACATACGTCTGTAAAGCCCAACCATGCTTAATGAGGACTGTGGCCTGGGTTTGGTTAAACAGGACAACCTCAGCCATGAATTTCCCTCTGATATTGTCTGCTTGTATTCAAACTATGATGTATGGAACTACTAGAGAGGTGGTTCTCTAATGGGAGAAATGGCCTTTAGTGACTTAATGTCAGTGATTTTGATATTAACGAAGTGAAAAGTTTCTGAAGAAAAGCAGACATTTTCTAATATTTTTAGCCGAAATTTACATAAACCGCACATTTTAAAGGAATCGTTTCCTGGGGATCAAGACAGTTTACGGTAAACAAGGCCAGGAAATGCTTCCAGTAATAGAAAGTCAGGAGAGGAATGGAAAAAAGAATGCAAATGAGAAAAAAGAATGCAAATGAGATGTAATTCTGCATTAGTCACTAAAAGAATTAACTGTGTACTGATACACCCTACATTGAAAAAAAGATTTGTATGTAAATTAAATTTATAACGTTTAGCAAAATTTCTTATATGTAACAATTCCCATATTCTGTAGGTCTAATTGTGTTTCTCTTTTTAACTCAGTTTGTGTCTCCACCAACAGAAAGTGACAGTAAAGGCTGTCCGGAGGCCACAGTTTGTGTTCTTGTAAAACCAGGACATTGACTTACTTGTCAGGTAACCTCTGTACATAAGTGACGTTTATTTTGTTATTTTAACTCAAAGCCCGATATTTTCATCAACCTAACCACGAGGCCCATCAACAGCATTGATCACACGTGTTGCTGAAATTGCACCAAAAGAAAATACAAATTAAAAACATTTTGGAACACACGTTGTATGAGGACATGTTGCAGAGATAGAGGTTTCAAAAATGATTCAAATTTGTTTTAAATTGTATTCCACAGGGAATCAACAAACAGTTCCCATGGGCTCCCAATGTTTATTGTGTTTGCACTTTTTTAAATGTTGTTTTTTGCCAGAACTGGAATAGGCGCAGCCACAGCTAAACGCACAAAACAAAAAGAGAAAAACTGTCCTCTGAATGCCGGCCCGGGGAAATTACCTGCCTCTTCCAATCTCTTTTATTTTGTTCTGAAAACGCTGGCTCGCAAAATACGTATGATTGGTGTTCAAAACGCAGCAGAGTTGTTTTTCAGACGCGGGAGGTAAAGCAATGCGGCTTCAACACCTCCATTCCCTCCATTCCCTCCAATACACAGACAAGCACACAGATAGGAAGGTTATCTTGAGTTGTGTGTGTGGTCAAGTGACTGTGGCCCCTTTCTTTATCTTCATGGTACTCCCTTTAACAGTTGAACAAAAATAAACTAAAAGAAAGAAAGAATGAAAGTGTTTGTTCGTGTGCATGTGTGGGGACGGACTGCATTTATTGAAGAACTTGTGTGTGTGCGTGTGTGTGTGTGTGTGTGTGTGTGTGTGTGTAACTGTCTGCTGCTAATGGCTTCAGCGTTGAGTTGATGAAGGCCTCTGTCTAAACATCCCTCTGGGTTTTCTCAGTGGACAACATAAACACTGTTTACATAATGAAGAGCTGGAAAGACCTTCATCCCCTCCACCCCCCCCCCTCCACCCTCACCCCCCTCGCCCTCAACACACACACACTCACACACTTCAGCCCATACCGACCCCGACCCTGCAGTGCCTGCTACCACAACTCCCGCCGCGAACAACACCAATCAGAGAATCTATATTATGCACATGCTTTAATTAACACACACACACACACAAAAAGCAAGCCACGATCATTTCCTGGGCCCACATACAGTAGGCGAGTGTGTGTACGTGTACATTAAGCTGCCGGTGGGAGATGCTAATTGAACGGCCACGCCCTCCAAACAGCCCTGTCTTTCATTAAGCAGTCCTCCTGGGGAGTCCATCGGACAGCACAGTAAATGTTTGCCCACTATCTCTGTCTGTACTCCTCTGCTTACATGAGAATGTGTTCCCCATCCTCTCAAGCCTGTTCCACTACCTTTCTCTTCCATTTCTTTTTTTTCTTTTTCTTCCTGCTTTTTCTTCCCTTCTTCTACAAACAGAGAATGAAAGCGAGGAGCCGACAGGACAAACAAAACACTCAGGGTAAACAGTCCAAGAGCGGCTTGTTAAGCTTAAACACATGTCACGCACACTGATGAACCATCACCACGCACACACGCACGCACGCACGCACACACACACACACACACACACACACACACACACGCACACACACACACACACACACACACACATACAGGGCATTGTCGACAGAGCAGCTGCACCAAAATGCACACTACACTCTGGGGGAATGACTAACTTTCTGCGACAGGGGCCTTTAAATGTTGACGTTTTCATGCGAATGCTCCCCGTCATGAACTGCTGTTGTACAACTACATTTTCTTATCCAACTGTAGGGCTAAAACAATTAAAAGCGGTACAATCTGTTGGATGCAGTGGTGGAGCGCATTAGAGTAGAAAACAATTCAGAAGCTACTTGCACCTTTTGAGTGTGACCTTTTTTTCCATATCTTCACTTGAACTTATACGACAGAGAGGCATACCTACGATTGTTAGAATTGTTTTCAGGTACCACAACTCATTGTGTGCCACCACCTCATAATGTGCCTTTAGGAGGTTGTGATCTCTTCATGTATTTCTGTGAGATTGCGTTGGGAATAACACCAATTTGCAGCATGTGAAGAGCATGTGTTCACATACTGAAGCTACTGTATGGAACAAAACAAACCCCAAACCTTGAATAAAGCTTTCACACAACTGTCGTAGTTGAAAACTAAAGCCAAACAATCAAATGTCCAAGAAACTCGTTCCACGAAGCAGACCAGAATTATTGAAAAACCTTCCACCGTAATTGTGACTGTAGCTCGAACAATAAAATAATATAATGTTATGCAATGAGCTGTTGAGCATAGTGGACCTAAAGATTTACATATTTCCTTTGGGAGTTAGTGGGGACCAAAAACAGAGTTTACAGAGTATTCAGAAGCCCAACTCCGAAACGAGTGCATTTGTTATTCTCATGCCTGCTGGATCTGTAAATAGACACCGGCTTGCTATCCTGTTCTTCATCACTAATTTAAAAGGTGATATGTCGTCCTTGTGTTTACAGGCTTGGATACTATAGGCAACGTGATCTCACATAAATATGTGAGCTGACCGCAACCTTTTAACAGTGCATTACGTAGTGGTGACACGCAATGTGCTCAAATCACTTGTCTGCACCACGGTAACAATTACGCAAAACCATTTAACATTAGGGTTTAGGCAACAAAGCCACAAAAATTGTTCCACGAATGTAACTTCACAATAACTCAACTCAACAACACTTTGGGACACTAACAATATAGTTGAAAGCCCTGTGTTTGATTGACCCACCCCTCATGATAAGTAGTCCATCTCACTGTTTATATGTCACTAATTCAGTTGCATTTTCCCATGAATTTTAATTAGTGTTTCCATGGTGCCAACGCGTAGTTTTAACACGCTATGTGCAAAGGTTTGTGTTTATTTCACATTTTTCTGTAAAACCAGGATATGTGTATTATAGTAGGGTGTTTAGAAATGCCTTAAATATTAAACACAAACTAATTTGAGACATTCCTCTTGCTAATTTTACAATGATTGTTTTGTCTACGCTTTATAAATGATTACTATGATGGTTACATGATTGTAAGTCGCTTTGGATAAAAGTGTCAGCTGAATGACATGTAATGTAGTATTGAACATACTGATAACGTTACAGCGTTCATTTTGATTTACACTAGTCTGAGTGTAAAATAATAACTCTCACCAGAGTCGCGTTAACTCTGAAATGTTAACACTTTGTTCAGTGTTAATTTAACACTGTAAAGATAAGCGACATATGTTCATTGGCTGAGTGTTACATTTGATTAACACTATGCAGCAAACGTAGTAGTTAGGTAGTGTTACATTTTTACTCTATTTAGAGTCAACTCTAAAACTTCAACACTTGGGCAAGAGTTAATTTAACTGTTATTTTAACACTGCAAAATGTACTGTGTGGTGTTCTTATTTTGAAGATTGGAAAAAACTTAGCAACTGGTGAACCAACTTTAATAAGTGCTTATGTACTCTGGTCCGTTAATGTCGATAGGAAGCGGTGTTCATATTGATTTCTAAAATAAAAATATTTGAAAAAGTAACTGATTAACATTTATGGAAAGAATGGTACATGTGGGTCTCTTCATTATTCAATGAGCCATACGTATTTAAACCCATGCAGCAGAAATGGTTGAAGTGGAGAATTGCATACATAGCATTGTAGTATAGACTAACTATGGTATGACATGGTCACAACACCTTCATCAGCAGTAAAGATTATCTTTTTCGTTCAGAGAGGTATGAAAAAAATAGATACCGCCCATCCTAGTTTATATTATTATTGTTATAGTTTAAATAATTATTGCTGCTTTAAGAAAGATGTCTGAATAGTTGTGTTCGTAAAGACGTGTCAGGTCACACAGACAGGTTACATTTTTCTCTTACACTCTTTCTCGTGACCTTTAATAACTCATTATTAAAGCCATAAGCTATTGATTTAATTCAGTCATCAGGAATTTGACTTTATGTTCATAGGATTGAGTTGTTGCTTTCTGTTCCAGTGTCCAAACAGCTAATGTTATAAATGAGGCACACCACAGTCGCATAACACCAGGAGACTGTAAGGACTATTCGACTTGACTGTTTAGTGTTAAACCATTTGTTATCAAACACTTTGTTTACCACATTTCAAAGAGAGGGATTTACTGATGTATTTGTGGGACACAACATTTTAATCTCTTAAATCTTTATAAACCACCAACCTTGTTTCAAGCATCTAACCAAAAAACAATTCTAAAACCATGGACTTCCAAGACAAGGGAATCAAAAGAGAAAAATGTAAAACTTATCAACTATATCTGTTTGGAGAACTTCCCCATCAAAATTCTTCATCATTGAAACAGACACATCCTCAGTGAATTTGCCCTGGTGTAGACCAGTCTACACTTCGGATACCTGTTGCTTATACAACGCTGAAATAAAATATTGATAACAACATTTAAAATAAAGAAATCCTGTGGACTCCTCCAGGGCACCCAGAATGAATAGTTGGATATCATTCACATTACCGGTGAACTCCACAACTCTTACTCTTTTTTTTTTACAAAATGTTTTAGTCTGCATATGCCAAAGTCACACAGAGACGTAACTTCAGTCCCTGTTTTGTGTGTTCCAGTGAGGCACAATGACGTTCAAGTGAAGAGTTGTTCAGTTCTTCCCTGCTCAGCTCAGTTACCCATTAACTTAGCATTCTACAGTTTTACTTAACACGGCTGAATACCTTGTGCAGTCCACGTCGTAGGACGACCGGAACAACTGCTTCAGATTATAATAGACGTAAACCCTGTAATGGTCCTGTTGAGCACCTCAGGCGTTGCCATTATTGTGCTCTGCTGGAATGGAAACAGTGAGCTTATGAGCCCCAGCATCAGTGCCCCGCTACATGCTCAAGCTTCTCTGGGCTAAACAACAGGAATGTACAGTATGGTATTCTTTAAAACACTACTAATGCTTAGAACATGGCCAACCGGGAATGGGGCTTGGTTGAGAACTTTTATCTGCGCATGTGAGCTTGGGAGAAACAGAGCACTCTCTGTGGTTCTTTGCTGAAAAAGAAGTCCCAAATCCCATAATGATCTAATGTCAAGTAATGACACTTCTTAAACCTTAAATAATGCCTCAACAAATGTAATGGTCCAGGACATTTTCATCATTTAACATTTCAAAGAGCCAGCAGGCTTCTCTCACACTTAACCTGCTTACACAATTTACTCTGCACCCCATCCCAACGTTCACCTCTGTCTCTGTCTATGTAAACTCCAGGGATCTATGTTTAGTGGAGCGGCCATTATGAGCTGGCGCTGGAACAGAGCCCTCAGGAGAAAATGAATGGAGAAACCGGGAGAAGATGAGAGGTTTCCAGAGGTTGGAATGGATCAAATGACAAGGTGATGGGGCCTTCAAGAGCTGTCGTAGGCACTTAAACAGTCTGTGAGCTGTGGGGGAGGATAGAGGCCAGGCATGCAAACGATAGTGATGTGGGGATGTTTCTAAAAAATGCTGCAATTTGGTACATTCTAGTGATTATTTTAATCGCTTACAATTCATAGAAAACATAACATATACATTGTATATTCAATAAGTACGCTGATGTGGGAGATCTATTACACACCTGAACTAAAAGACTACTTATTTTAAATATCTATATACAACAATAATTTATATTAACTATGTGTATGTATTACCTTTATCAACTTTAAAAGGTAATTAGAATGTACATCAATATAGGACAAAAACAGCTAAAATGGTTGTTTATATGACAACTAAGAACGTAAAACTGATTGGTCTGGTGTTTTGCACTCAGCACAAGATGCCGGCTAGGAACAGTTAGACTCCCTCAGAGACAAACAGCCCTGAAGGTGTGGGAGTGGCCAATGACTCAGCAGGTTTAGAAATATTATAAACAAAAAACATTTTACAACACAATGGGTCCTCTTAAAAGCTGAATGGTGGGCCTATTGTAAAACAGGATAAGAGCTCCTATTAGGGGTTTCAGCAGTATGCAGTAAGATATGCCACATGTATACTCGTTTGAAATAATAAATGTTCTCATAACTGCATTTTCATTATGTTTGCATTTAAACAAAAAGTAAACAGACATTTTTGTTTGGCTTCAAGGGCTTTGATGTCAATCCTCCTGATGTGGTCTAAAATAATCATAGACGTGTCCTATTGATGAATCAAATTCAAGTCCCAAACCAAAATGAGCTGAAAAGGCAGAGAGCTTCATTGTCCCTCAGGAGTCAGAAAGTCTCGTCGAGCTGGTTAAAACCAGTTTTCGGGATTTAAATGACAGGTTTAGAGCTGCTGGAATTACACAGTTTGGTAGGAAGCTTCTGTTTCAGGAAAATGATGGCATAAATTAACCTTTCATTGTTCAAATGTTTCTGAAAGCGGTGTGTAGCACTAGTACTTCCTCAGGTTTACTATCGAGAGGGATTGTCCCTAAGGAAATGGTGATCAACCATATTTGTGTTCTCACACCTGTGTGTTTGTAAAAACAACGTTGAACTCGGCACCCAAAACCAGTTGTTCCTGAGCTTCACAGGTGCGTGTAAATGCAGGCTTGTCACCAGGTGCTTCTTCTTATTTCTTCAGTGCTGCTTACAAACACTAATTATCGTGGTAAAGCATTCCCAGGCCTGAGCGAGGTACACCTTATCACGACAACAAGCGTCTCTGGCACTGTCCCAGGGAACACAGCATCAGGGAGAGAAATGTGTCCAACAGAGGTGTCAGAAACTACAAGATGTTTGATTGGGCCTTTAACAAACTCATAATAAAGCAGCACGCCTTGTAATGTTTCCAGATAGTATGTGAGCCAACTTGGGGGAAAGAAGTTGGAGTAATGACGTAAACAGTAGGACCCAACAAGCACCAAGGACACTAATCTATTAATTGATTTGCATTTAATTGTTTCCAATTTGTTTGCCATCGTAAACGAGCAGGTGGACCACACTTAAAGCCGATTTCATTTGTGCACAATTTTCCAGAGGCCAGGGATCATTTATCAGTAACCGTACCGACTTGAGGAACTAGGGGCTAACGTTGAATTTGCCGTAGTTCCGCATGTGGCTGTGTTAACTGGTGATTTGCAGCCAAATGAGTCTGTGGTTTTTAAATTAGACTTTTGCAATGAATACATGTTTTGTTCATGCCTTCAGCGGCACATATTCAGCTGAGGCACCAGTGAAACGCAGAGCCCGTTTTAAGCTAGGTGTTATGTTTAATTTGTGGTCATTAGGAGCCGGGGCAAATAACGATGTATTTCACAATACTGCCACAGTTGAATGAGTTGATTTAATTTGTAGCCCCTTGACAGTGTCTTAGCTCATTAACATCATTAACGCTTATCAAGCAAGTTGAAGTTCTCCACAACTGTACGGTTCTTCCCGCCAACGCCTAGACATCGTTGTCAAAAGCATGTTACATATTATAAAGTTAAAAGTTAAAAGTAGAGAATTAAACACCTAGGACACTTAGCATCCGAACGCGTTTGTGTATTGACGCCACCACAATCATGGTGCCTTGTTTACCTCCGGTATTTTAGGAAATTTGCGATCAAGACAAGGAAAGCCAGACTTATCTCCACACTTTTGCCGGTCTGGCTGAAAGCATCATGATTCTGTATTAGCTGCTCTGCAATGGCTCCCCGTAAAGTCAAAAATCCCATTTAAAATTCTTCTCCTGACCTACACATCATATCTTGAGGAGCTTGTAGTACCATATTGCCCAAAATGCCGGGTTACTTGTGGTTCCTAGAATCTTAATAAGTAGCATGGGAGCCAGAGCTTTTAGTTATCAAGCTACTCTTTAATGGAATCAGCTTCCACCTTCAGTCCTGGAGGCAGACACGGTCACCTCCTTTAGAGTAGACTTAAGACTTTTCTCTTCGATAGCGCTTATAGTTAGGGCCGAATCTTGTTTGCCCTGGTCCAGTCCCTAGGTATGCTGCTATAGGCTTATTGACTGCTGGGGGACTGTATCCTCTTCTTTCTCTCCTTATGGATACATTTTCATCTCTCCATTGCACATTATTAACTCTGCTTCCTCTCTGGTATCCCTGTGACTTCACGTCTCATAGGGTCCATTGGACCTGCTTGGGTCTGATGCCATGGCTCTGCTGATGCCCCGCCCACTCCTCCTCTCTACCTCCATCTGCCTGATGGATCACGGAGATCTGGATTGTGGCGTGTGCCTACTACCAGCTATGCCATGGACCTGTTGATGCTCCGCCCACTCCTATTCTCTGGCTCTATCTGCCTGATGGATCACGGAGGTCTGGATCGTGGAATATTCCTACTACCAACTATTCATACACTTTGTCATATTCATTGAATATGTTTTAACTCAAATGTGTCCTTCTGTACAAATGGCATATATTGCACCTGTCCATCCAGGGAGAGATCCTCCTATGTTGCTCTCCTGAAGGTTTCTTCCATTTTGTCCCTGTGAAGGGTTGTTTTGGAGTTGTTGATCTGATCCAATGAGATTCTTGGACAGGGATGTCTATGTGTATAGATTGTAAAGCCCTCTGAGGCAAATTTGTAATTTGTGAGAATTGAATTGATTTCTCACTAAGGGGGTAAAATGGCAGGATTGTACTTATACGCAGAGTTGGGAAGGTTACTTTAACAATGTAATCTAATACAATTACTAATTACCTGTTAAAATTATTTTAAATCACCTAATCCAAGTATGATAAAAGTAATAAATGTGATTATTATTTTCGGAATACTTTCGAGGCAAAAGACAGAAACATGCTGAAACATGACCTACATTATTTTTGGGATTTAAAGCAGAATAGAGGAACAACGCAAATTATGCCCTCAAGCTATGAAAACGCTGTCATCATCCAAGAACTCAAATGGCACATGTTTGTGTTGTGGTGCCAACTCGTAATTTCTACACATTACGTTCCCATTACTGCATAATACATTGATATGTATGTTTTTTATCTTGTAACCGGCTAGTATATGTAAAATATATAAAATGCTATATCAGTTTACAAAATATAGAAAATACAGAAAACCGAAGGTGGGCTCACTTTCTTGGTCAGCATATGCCAACCTCAGTGAAAGGCAATTTATTGACACAATTAACATAATGCAGAATAACCAGGAAACCACTTTCTGTCTATCTTTCCTTATCCAGGAAGTTGAAGGGAAGTTGTTTTGCCTTTACCTTCTGACTGTGACATATTTCATAGGAGAAACTGAATATTTGAGCGGTAGAGGGTTTTAAAAGCAAATTCTTCGCATTTGATAGGGCCACTAAAAATTATCTTGTGCTATGTTCACATCAAACGTTGAGTAAACGCTTATTTGTACACACTTTTTTGATAATTTTGTGCAAGTGCCAGACACATCCAATGCATTATTTCTGGGTTCAACACATCATCTATAGATTCACAGAGCTGGACTGTATATTTTTCTGTGATTTAATTGCAATAAACAGGTAAACTAGGATAACCAAATTGCTAAACAATCATGCTTATTGGTAAAAAAAAATTCTAAGTTTGTGCTTTTTTAAGGTCTGTCCGTAAGACCACAAGTATTTGCATGTTTTTGGGTTTGCTGTGCTAATATTGTAAACGCTCCATCAGCACTAACGTCATCTCGGCATAAATATATTTTACTGGGTCCTTAAGTATAGCCCCTTTAAGAAATGTTCCACAATGACATCTGGACAAAACTGCAATACCACGATGCTCAGTAGGACTCCTTTATATGGGTTTGCTAACCCCACCCTGATTCGCATGATGTCACAGCATGACGCCGTCAGACTTCGGCACCATCGCGAGCAGATCACCTCCATTGCCGCCCATCCTCTGCTAGTTCATGCAAACATCAAATATCTATTGACAGAAACACATTTTATCATAACATTGTCGGTGAGCTTCCCCTGCTCGCTACCACCTATTACACATAATTTGGTAGTAAAATGTGGGAAAACGCAGACGGCGCAGACATAATCTCTGAAGCCTCTCACCTGACTTTCACTGAATTACCTCCATGACCTACAGACAAAGTGAGCCTTATATTTCATGTCTGAGGTGTTGGTGTATGTATGAGAGAACGAGTGTATATTGGGGGAAAGATCATCTTGCAGACTCACACATATTCACTTTGCGAAATGGATCTCATAAACTCCCCTGCAATTACACTTTGGTTTGGCGTCTGTGGTAACAAATCAGGGCTTGGAATTTATAGGAATTCACTGTGAGAAGAAATGAAAAGAAAACTTCCAACTACCATCTCAGCATCTGACTGTGTGGTACCTCTTTCCCCTGAGAACTCGTAAAGCTGCGGCTTCATTGAAAACTCGTTACATTTTCGAGCATCGTCAGCACCTCTGCTAATGGCAGACATAAAAGTTGCAACTGTTTCTGGTGGGGCGGACGGAGCAGCCAATGGGATGGCAGGGTCCAGGGTTGAGGAAGAGAGGAGCAACGCTTCGGTGCTAGCGAGTCACCGCGGGAAGTACAGAAACCTGGACCGTTGTCATTCAAAGCCATATCTGGGTCATCATTGGATCCGATTTTACATCAGTACAAAGCCAAGAGCACCAAGGATGTGCTGCTTTTGTCTGATGAGCCAAGGTCGTTATTTATTGCCGATGTCGTGAGGTTTTTATCCCCAACATTCAAGGACTTTTATCATTTTTGCATTTGGAATAGGAAGAGAAGAACAAAAACAAAGAAAACATCCCTCCAGCTTTTCTCAGGCTGTTTCTCTGCAACAGGAAGCCTTGTGACGATTGAAACTTTAACCAAGCCTGTGCCCCCCCCCCCCCCCCCCCCCTTTCTTCTTCCTCCTCCTCCACGCCCTATCTTTGATGAGCGGTAATTGGGAGTTAGTTGCATTGAAATAAAAAAGGTGAGGCAGCCTCAATGATGTATAATCACTGGGTGCAATACAAACTGAAAAGGAGCAGAAGGAGTGAGCAACAACACCAACAAAACAAAGGGCAGGGAGAAGCTAGACAGGATCAAAAAGATTGCCACATTTAAAAATGAGTAGTGGAGACCTTGACACCTTCCTCATTCTAGTTTGCACAGATGTTTGTGCTCCTGCAACTGTTTGGTGTGGGACAGAGACAAAAGAGAGAGTCCGTAACATCTACTAAACGGTAGCTGGTTGGCTGCTTCAGGCTGTAACAGGATACCATAATGAGCTGCCCGCCACCCCCCCTGCTGGGAATTTCTTCCCGTCCCTGCTCTGCCTGAGACAGTCTACCTGGCCTTCATCTCATCTCACACCTAGTTCTTTACAGTAGACAGATGAAGCCCAATTGACGGTGATGTTATGTTGTTACATCTTTCAATTTAAGGGTCATGGAGTAACGGCAAAGACTGCTTCATTGTGATCAGGAATAAATCATATAGGAACAGGAAATAAGTCACTTTACCCAGCAAAAGAAGGAAAATTATTCCATTACTACAAAGTTGAAAGTGTTAAAAAAATGGTTATACCTGTTTTAGGTAACGCACAAATTGTATTACATGCTGGATTAAACATGTCAGGTTTGGGTAATTCTTCAGGGACTGTGTAATGTTGTTGTTTCCGTTACCTTCCACACGGGGCCCGACCACCCAGCAGACATTACTACTTGTCAACAGGGACGACTCCCTCCTCCTCTTCCTCCTACAGTCAGAACCAGGAAACCCGAGAATATACACAGTCAGGCAAAAGAAACGGGGGTGTGTAAGTGCTCCTCCGCTTTATGAGAAGCAGGTAGGAGCTGATTGGAGCCGGGATGTGTGTGGTGTAGCCAGCACATGGGGAGCTTGTTTGAGGGGAGGGTGTGTGTGTGTGTGTGTGTGTGTGGGGAGGGGGGGGGTAAAGCTACCGTGGAGACAGACATGCAGGGGAAAGACTTTCATTAGCAGAGAACTCAGCGGGCCCGTCACTCACTCTGCCGCTGGAGCAGAACCACACCGAACAACTCAATATGTCAACAGCACAACACTGATGAGCAACAAACACAAGATCATAACTAAATATAGAACACGTAGAAGTCTAAGAGAAAATTAATCTACTTCTCTCTTGGTGTATTCCTTCAGTAAACATGAGCTTATGCTCTTAGTCTAGTTTCAAGCCTTCTTCAATACGGCATAATGTTGATTAAGTAAATGATAGTCCATTTAGAGTCAAATAGACCATAACACAGGGTATGCTTTAGGATGGGGCGACCTTGTGATAGACAGGTCGCTACCAAAGACTCCACTGTAGTCCAAATATGGTCACTTTCACTCATTTGTTTAAAATAACCAAGATGGCGACAGCAAATCCAAAACAGCAATGGTCAAATTGCCAAACTCGATGCTTCAAAACAGCTTCTTTGGCTTCTTATGTCGACCAACGAGCGAGCAACATAGGTCCAATATGTATAATGTATTTGTGTTTTTCACCATTATGGGCTTTGATAATTGAACTCAGCAAGTCCATTGTGTGCATCCAGGAACATGGCGACAACATGCCGGTGTTATAGCAGCTAGGTTTATCCCAACAAAAAATGTAGTCGGCTTATCCCAACAAAAAGGGGGTAAAATAAAATAAAAAATGTGATTACACACCAGTGGATCACGGGGGTGGTGAGGACCGTGGTATACGGTATATGGTCTACCTATCAAATCGCATTAAGTAGCTGCGAGGGAGCCCCTGTTGTCACTCGGCCCGGGACATCTTGGACTACACAGCTGTAGTGTTGAAATGAATTGTGTTCATGCACTTACATTTTTGGCCAAGCTGATCTGCTTTTTGAACGAATGCTGCCGGAGTAAAAGCTCTTTGGCCAGAGGTGATGCTGCAGGTTGACATTTTTTTTATCAAAGCTGACCTGTTACTATTTAATAAACCCTGGTCTGTTATATTTGACCGAATACGATGGGAAGATGTGCTGTAAACTCCCCGTGTTTAGGTCTGTGGTCGGAGAAAACCGCACCACTCTCCTCGGCGGCGTGGCGAGGAGAGGAAGCCTGCCTGTCTGCACGAAACGCACCGCATGTTTCCTCTGTACTCTCTTGTATTCTTTAAAAAGCTGCTGCCACTCAGTTCACTCATGGTTTCCCCACTGCCACCACCTCTGCTCGCCATTTGCTTGCATAGGCAAGTTGCCACGGGATTTGCTCAAGGACACTACAGCAGCTACATCTTCAACATAATCTTCAACATAATCCTTTCAAATCCAGCGAATCTGGACATGGCCTTTTTTGTGTGTTTTCTTTATTTTTACAGGACAGTTAAATGCAAAAAACATCAGAGGAATAGCCAACGCGGTGTTTGAGATGACATCACAGCCTCTGTCACGAAAACAGGGAAACAGATGAAGAAAAATTCCTGGATGCTGCTGTGAGAACGGAAAGGTCTTGCCAGCAGCGGATATGTCTCGCTCACACAAACACACAACACACACACACACACGCACACACACACTCACTGGAAGGGGCACACTGTGTCAGCAGACCTACCCTGTGAATGACTAAGTGTCCAAACTGCTAAAACACACACAAACACACACACACACATACACAACCACACGCATACACACACACACACACACACACACACACACTATTCTGAAGTTACACAAGGACAACAAAGGGACTAGAGGTTGGGAGGTTATTTCTTCTGACCTGAGCAGATGTTTGGATGTCTTCCTGTGTGTTTTAAATGTGCTTTTGTACATACGTTTGAACGTTTTAACCGTTAATATTTGTTAAAATAACCAACAACCTCGAAAGCCAAGCACTTCACTTTAGTGCTTTTTCATACATACACACATACTCGGGGTGGAAACATATACGATCTATGTGTCGCAAAGCTGGCGTCACGTGACGTCTGCGAATCTGCCAGACTCGGCTACACTTTAAATGCAGCATTTCTATTTTTAATTAGGGGCAGATTCTCTTTGCAAACACCATATTAAAAGCAGAGACAGTTAAATGGGCTTCATGATTTTTGGGGGTTTTCCACTGTGCCAGACAGAGGCTCTAACACGGCACCATTCAGTTTATGGACTTATTAATGAAAACATCAGTGATATACAGGGTTAGGGTGAGGTAGGCCCTTGCATGTGTGTTTGTATACATATTTTATAAGTACTGTATGCTCATTGTCTTTCTCCTGTGCATAATAGCTAAATGTTTTTGTTTTCACGAGTTCAGGTTGGTTTCCTTGTTACCTTCGCATTGAAAATGCAGAAGGTAATGTTTTGGCCGGCGTGTATTTATTTGTGAATATGTTTGTCCGTCCGTCCGTTATTCGTCTAAATCAGACAAAACTGAGCCGATTCTTATGAAACTTGGTGGGATGATTGGTCATGACCCAAGGAACAATCAATTAGTTTTTGGGAGTGATTGGGTCAAAGGGCAAGGTCAAGGTCACAAAAAGGTGAAAACCGTGTTATTCGTCTAAATCAGACACAGCTAAGCCGATTCTTATGAAACTTGGTGGGATGATTGGTCATGACCCAAGGAACAATTAGTTTTTGAGAGTGATTGGGTCAAAGGTCAAGGTCAAGGTCACAAAAAGGTGAAAACCGTAAATTTGCGATATCTCGGTTAATTGGCATCCGATTTGCGTGAAACTAGTGCCAAATTGTTCATAATTCAATCTTGTGATATGTGAAGGTATGCACTCTGCCGAGTGCCCATTCTAGTTTTCAGCTGTATTTCCATCCCTTAGTGTTGCATAGACAGCTACTGATAACAAAGAGGATGTGGGTTTGATTATTATTTTAAAAAATGGCTAGATGACTGCTTAGCAAGAGACAGATAAAGCACTTAGCCCCCCAAAATTGTTCTAGATAAACTTCAGTCTTCACAGGAAACTCGGTTAGGCTTAAAGCAAGAAAACTACATCACGTAAAGTTGTGTGACGAATAAATCAATGCTGACTTCTGGTTTTACTCCTAGAACAAACAGCGCTTTCCTGGCTGAAAGATTTCCGAAATAATATCTAGATGTTTACGAATTACGACGCATCACTATTACTTAGGTTTTTTCGCGAATGGTGAAAGAGACCGGACTGCTTATTAACAATTCTTTCTTTTTTTAAATGCTACAATACATTCATATACATATATTCATATATATATATATATATATATATATATATATATATATATATATATATATATATATGAATATATGTATATGAATTTATTGTAGCATTTAAAAAAAGAAAGAGTTGTTAATAAGCAGTCCGGTCACATAAATACTGATGTATTCATTAACAGTCCAGGCTCTGCTAAAGCTAGCCCAGGTCCCATCAAAGCCTGTACCAGGCCGGGCCTCCTGTCATCTCAATGGGACAGGAGTTAAGCCAGGGCTTCCTGTCAGACTGCAGGGCTCTCAGGTTCCACCTCTGGTCTAAATTACCCCCGTCTGTCCCAGACTGCCACACTAACCCTCCCCACACCGCCGTCATCCCCGTGCCCACATCCCTCTTCCTCGGCCCCCCCACCCTGTCACTACTCCCCCAGAGCGCGGCTGGGAAGAGTACCAGATACTCTGCTGAAATACTGGGGCACTAATCAGTGGAGGTAAAATTACAAGGTTAAAAAGTATAGGCTCAAATGATAGTCTATCCCCATGCAACACTCACACAAAAGAGGGAAATGACAATGAAACTTTGGAAAATACACACTTGAGTTGGTGAAGCCAGACTGCTAAAACAACATATTGCTATGCATTACACTTTTTATTTCAATGTGGCATGTGAGTATTGTATTACAAGGAGCTTTTGGTGAATCATTTATTCTGCCGATAGTTAAATAAGAAGATTAACACAATGGTCATATTTGCCCATTCGATATGAAACAAAGGTCAGTGACCGGTTAGCTTAGCTTAGCTTAGCACAAAACTGGAAACCAGTAAACAATCAACAATTCTCAACAATCCTATTTTTTCTCGTGTCTATGTCGTCTAAACTTCCATCATGGGGGGCTTAGTTAGCATATTTTGCTAACTGTTAAAAGAGTGTGTACAAAATGTGTGTTTTTTAACAATATTCATATATTAGTATTGCTTTCGTAATATAATTCCTACATTCAAAACACCCAATTAGTAGACGTAGTTTGTTACTTACAACAATCCCCCCACCCCCCAGACTGCAGAGGCATACCTGCCCAGTGTCCAGTGGGGGAGACAGCCTTAATCTACTTCTCACTCTTAATGCTCCACAGATGAGGGACGCACCACCGGCTCCACCACACAGGACGCTGGCTCCTGCGCGTTGGGTTAGGGTTACTGAGGTGGGGTTAGGCACAGTGTGGCGTTGCCGGGCTTGAAAGGAGAGGAGAGTGGCGGGTTACAGCGAGACGAGCAGAGACGTAGGAAATGCAGTAAAAGCATTTTCCTGTACGCCCCACAGGGGAGTGGAGTCAGAGGACCAAAGGGGTGGAAGGAGGGGATTATCACAAAGATCTCTTAGGAGGGGGACTTTAATGTTAAAAAAGGTTAGAGCGGTCACATAACCTCCCACACTGACAAAAAAGAAAAAGAAACAAAGAAAGAGAGCAAATGAAAGCCAGAGCTCTGGCCTCCAGCTCGCAGGTTATGGAATAATAAGAAGTGGCCTCAGAGATATAACGTTCTCTTTAATTTCGCGAGTCTCGAGGCAAATCAGGGGAGAGATAAGAAGACGTTAAGGTGGAGGAGTCGAGATGGGGGGAGCGGCCGCAGGAGGCAGATAACCAAGCGTGGCGGATGTCTCATCCCGAATCTCCAAATGGGTTTTAAACATCCTTCTGTGGCTCGATCTTATAAATGTGTTTTTTATTTTTATCTTATTTTAAATGGGCTCCGTTTGGACCCTGGGGGCAGGGGGCCCCTGTTAGATATGATCTTCAGTGGCCTTTTTTTTGTTTTTCATGCACACAGAGTGCACTTTTAACAACAATGGCTCATAGAGAGACCGTAAACATGTGCCTGGGACCTTGACCTCGGCAGTAAACAGCCTTTCCACCCGGTGATGGATAGCATGGGCCGGGGCGGGAGCAGAGGGAAAGGCTTGCTGCTCACCCTCCTCCTCCACAGAGCTCAATACTGTATTTATCCTCCGATAGAATGTCTTTGAGGTTCTGCTAGCGCCGGGGAACCTCTTGACCCTGAGCTCAGTGAGGACAGAGGACGCCCCCTGTTTGTTTTGCTTGACCTCTTCAAAGGCGAACCCCATAGACAAGCCCACGTCCCGACATATTTACACTCGGACCCTCACCCTTTTGCACTATCACGGACTAGGAGCAGTTTTTTATTATATTTACCGATTCACCGGGAGGGACTCCTACTTTTGGCAAGCTAGGGTTGGGGAGTGAAGGGTGCACAGTGAGCGGCTGCGATTGTTTCCCATCGCTTTACAGATCCTCGTGTTCAGTTTGGGTGTGTGAGAAACAACGGCCTCCAGCTTCGGCACTCTGAGCGACTCCCTGCTGAGAGCCTCAAACACTAAGGTTAGGATGAAGTCCTTCACACTAAAAAGCCACCGGCCACACCAAACCTGCCTAGAAATAACATCCTAAAGTAAAGAAACAACGTGTCCCGCCGCACCGCTTGGGCCCTCTGGATGCCCCTTTGACCCCTGGAGGTAGCTGCACAAAAGAAACAAAAGGCCAGATAAGCAGAGGCGCTGCTGTTTATCTCTGCACGCTCCGGTTTCCAAACAGGACACAGACTCAGAGGAGCACAGAGAAGCCCCCCCCCCCCCCTCTCCCGGGGCAGGTCTGGGATCGGCTGAAGGACGAAGAAGACTTTCTGGGGCGACAAGGCTCGTGGCTTAGTCAGACAGCCGATCCTTAAACAATCTGTGAGGAGGGCCAACTATATATGAACACCGCTGAAGATATTGACCACCAGAATGTTCTTAGGAGAAGCCGCCACGGTAAATGTAATCCAATTTAGTGAAATCCCGTAATATAAAAGTACAATTGGACTCCATAATTACAATGCATGGTGGGAAGTGTTCTAGAAGGAGATGGATGTTTTCTAAATAATTTAATAATGAGTTGTGTTAAGGAAAATTACACACACGCGTTTACCTTTCCTGTGAATACATTGCATAGCCACAGTGAGCAGAGAGCTCATTAAAAACATAAATGCTCTCGGGGGGAAGGAATATCAACAAGGCATAGATTCAAAAACAGGGTTTGATTTTGGGACGATCTCAAGTATTGTAACTCACTATTGTGACTAAACTCGTTATTATGAGTTTTGAGGGTGAACACTTAATAGTTGTATTAAACCTGACAATTTAATTAAGTTATTAATAAAAGTTACTACATGAATTGTCATTTTTACAGTGTACCAGCGACTTAGTGCATTCAACCCAGAGTACAAACTTGGAACAATATTCCAAAAAGTAAAATTTCTTTAAGGAAGTCAAACTACAAAAGTACTATAAGTAAGTACCATTTAAGGGCCACTGAAGTGATAATCAGTTTTGTTATCCAGATATAGTCGGAAAAGATGTGTTTTTAGTTTCCGCCGGTTTCCTCCGATAAAGCCCTGACGCCGACTCTGGTCTAATCATGTGTGTTGTGCATACGCCTGTCTGCGAGTGTGTTTTTGGGGGGAAGCAGATGAGGACGTGACGGGGGAGGCACTGACCCCTAAGTGTCTCTGGGCTACGGGGGGTGGCGGGTTAAGGGCCTCATGTGCTGGATCACTGGCTAATAAGTATCCGGTCGTGGGAGGGGGGGAGGGGTCTAGATAGAGAGAGGTGGTGGTGATGTTGGCGTCAGCAGGACTCGCCTTTTCACATCCTGGATCCACAAGTTCAAAACTGTGACTGCGTCCCCATACCGGTGTGTGCTCGAAGCAGATGCATTCAGTGCGGCTATTAGCGAGCGATCAGACACAAACACGCAGATACATTTGTCCTCTCAGGCGCAGAGGATTCTTAGGGCTCCACTTGCTTTTATCACTCTCAGACTCGTTTGGCGGTGGGTCTCCGCTGTCAAAACACTCGCCTGAGCGTTTCTTTTTTTTCACTAGGATAAACACTAGATGAAGAGGGAGTAGTAAAATATGCATAGATACACAGTCGGCCCACGGTATTTAGTCTGATAGCGTCTTGTGATCACATTCATCAGGGCAAGTTATCCATCTTCTTGAAGATAAAGATCAGATGAATTCCTCAAAGCCGAAAAGGAAATCCTAACATGAGGCAAGAGAGTGGAATTGTGTTTACCCTAAGAGACAGCGAGCATCTACCTGGCTGGCTAAGTGTCATTAACCAACGAGTCAATGATGTAAGAAAACTATTCAAGTTCAAACTAAGTGTGACAATAGAAACCAACTTAACTTACATGCACGTAAACTATACAGACAAACGTTTTTGTCAGTAGTTTTGAAAAAGCCATGTAAAGAATATTTCCCATGTCGTTATGCAATTGGACTTCAAATCTTCACCCGTGACACAAAGTCTGGAGGAATCTATCTCCCCGACCACATGTTATTTTAGACCACTTCCTAAACTCTGATAGTGGTTTCGGAGCCGTTTGCAGAGAGACGTCTCTGCTTTCAGCTTTAATCCCTGAGATCTACGCCACACAATGAACACACATATAACAGAGCCAGTCAGCAGGCATTGGTCGCTACGCCCAGCGGGCGGCCTTCCTGCTGCTATGCATCCAGGTTTATTAAAAACAATCTCGAAAAAATCTCAGTTTTCGTCTTGTGGCGACGCCTGTGGTGACAAGTGGTGATCGCAGACTGTTTTTTGTTGACATCTTGTTTCTTTTTCCTGTGGATTATGGTAGTCAATCGAACCCCTTCCCATTGAAAGCAAACATACCAGCCAGAATAGTTAATGATGGCAGATGGCAGGCTGTCGCTACTAATACATCCATCTGCTAGACGAGGAACCAACAACTGAAACGGGGAGAAGGCACTGGCAAACGGGGCTCGGGTGTTGCCACTTTACTGTTCATTATGAATCACAGAACATGAATACATGCATCAGAAGCATTAAAGTTGGTCAGTGGGACTTAATGGAGTCTGTGCACATAACTTGTATTTTGCTCCTCTGGGTTCTGTTAGTCTAAAGTCAGCGTGAACAGAGAACCGGACCACAACTAACACACACACAACTTCTCCACATGAACCCAACTACGGATATGAAAAGCATTCTAAGTCCCGCCACCAGTCGGGGGGAAACCGATGAATCGCTCTCCATAGGCTGAAAGAAGCCTTTGACTCTGCTGTTTGTAGAGAGCCACAGGCTAGTTGTCAGCGTTTCAGCCGAGGTTAGCGAGGTGTCATTGTCTCACGTGCCTAGAGGTTTTCACAGTATGACTCGTCTCTATAGTAACCATTTACTCTTAATGCTAGCAGATTCTGTAAAAACTACAACGTACACCTCTGTCCTAAAAAGTGAGTTAAAGAACTAAGAGAACATATGTAGCGGTGTTACAGCTTTCATTCACCTGTTGGTTCTTTTCCCTAATGACGAACGACCCCTTGTGTACACTTTATGATCCTAATCACATTACCCACGAGTCAAAGAGCGGTTGGAGGAACCGTCTGCCTCTTGTGGGGGGGGTAGACATTGTTCTGCCATCTGTCCTTCAGGGGCCCTTGTGGCCCCCAGCTGACAGATAAAGGCCTTCTGAAAACCCTTGGCTGCACAAGGAGGAGGACACCACGTCATCCAGCTACTGACAAGAAAGTGGGCCTGCACCTGACATCCCAGTGACGACTCATCACCTGTGTGTTTGTGTGTGTGTGTGTGTGTGTGTGTATGTTTATGAATGTGTATGTGTATGTGTGCAAATGAGACATTCTGTTTGCTCTTTCTTACTGGATGTTGCTGGAAAAACCTCTCTAAACTTTTTTTTGCTATTTACGCAAGGTGACATTAAGCTTTAAGAAGCCCCGTCTGTCTCATAAACATTCCCAACATTATTGGGAATGTTTAGATGGGTTGGCGGCAGCAGGGAGGGGAAGAGGGGGTATATATACGAGAACATCCACTGGAGCTGCAGCTTTATCCAGTGAAAGGAAATGAATTGGCTAAATATTTAGATTGCGTCTTATCCCAGCGGATGTCTGTCATCACAGAGGATGATTTGTCTCGGCAATCATGCCGATTTGTCAATTTAAAAAGAAACGATAGTTTTTTTTGTCTTCTGGAAGTTGTGTTTATTTTCCAAAATATCTATATTTGTTTGTGGTCGGGAACAGCCTTCAAGTATCGGTGCTATGATTTAGACCAGGGCCACAGCAGCAGCAGCTCCTGTCAAGCGCAGGAGCTTTAGCTGATCGACATATATCTATATATATTTTGAAAGTATCCCCCAAGTGTGTCACAGAAAGGGAACATGTGAGGTCTTGGAAGGGAACCAAGAAAAAACATAGGTGGGTTGAGGAGGGCCTACCGCTACCCTGGGAGGTGTGCATCCATTACTACTGCACTCAGGTGTTAACAGGTTCCACGTGTGTTTACACTGCCTATATATTGTTCCACACAGTGGGTACAAGGTCCAGGCCTGGAAGGGTTGCAAGGGTGAGGAGGGGCGGTGTACATCACCCATGTAAAGGTGAACAAAAAAGGAAGAGAGAAGCACATTGAGAAACCCGCTCTAATACAAACAAAAAACACTGGCAAACCCGTGGTAGGGGGGGGGTCGGCTTGCAGTCGCTTAATAAACAGATTGGGACCTTTTTTAAAAGGCCGGTGGGCTGCCTCGTTAAATTTGCATGTGAATGGGAAGAGCTTGACCGCCTAGTGCTGCGCGAAATGGCCAGATTGCTAATGACCGCTGCGTCGCAGACAAGCCTGCTGGGTGTTGGCGGGTCGGGAGGAGGCCCCGGATACAGCAGCACGCTCCGGGTGTCTGTGAAGGGGCAGGTGGTGTGTGCATGTAATTAAAGCACAAAAGCAGCCCCACAAAAGAGACATAGAAGGTGTGTGTGTGTGTGTGTTGTTTGTGTGTGTTGTGTGTGTGTGTGTGTGTGTGGGGGGGGAAGCCAACTTTATTTTAGGGCTGCTGCGTGACGATTTCTTCACCGTCTCCCAGCACCCACGGGGTGATCTCGGAAAAGTGGAATCAGGCTAAAGCAAACAGCAGTCACATTAGGCGGGCCAGTCAGAGGACATTGTTGTTATTACACGGGTAATAGTCCGAGGGGGGGGGGGGCTGAGCAGGGGCCGAGCCTCACTAATGCGAGCTGCTGTTAAGTGGTTCGCTGCTAATAGCGTTTTCCTGTCCTCCTTAATGGTAAAACACGAGGGTCACCGCTTGGCACAGAGACACACACACACACACACACACACTTACAGGATGTCTGTGAACTTTTCAACCCGAGCGTACACCCCCCCCGCCCCCCATCATCATCATCTTGCTCCGTGTGACATTCACCTCGAGGTAAAAAAAATCTCCTGATGAACTGTTAACCAACCAAACTGCCCAAAAAAAAAAACATTAGAAAAAAAGATCAAACTGTTGGCGTTCTGCTTGCTGCCAACAAACATCTTGTGAGACTTCAGCGGGAAAGGGACACGTGCCCCTAAAGTAATGGTGCCTGTAAAGTCCTTTAAAATGTCCTTGTATAGAAAAAGGGTCAAAACACAGTCTCTTGAATAAGAAGGTGATCACTCTGTATAATCCACCTTCTGCCTAACAGACAGCACTCTGGGATAATCCATCATAATAGATGAAAGACGCATCTCAGAAACCAAAACTAATTCCACTTTGAGATTTGGGTAAACCAGTTTTAGCAAGATATAATGGCTGGGAAAGGGTGAAGCTCCGATTGTCAACAAAAAACAACACTAGCAGCTGTAGTGTTTAGCAAACACCACTCAGACAGATGGAAATTGTGTATTTCTCAGCTGTAATTTAATGCCTGAAAAGTCTACGTATGGTGAGTCTAAATAAGTGTGTGTGTATTTGTGTGTGTTGTAATGAAAGACCGTGTCACTAATAGTTTAAGGACAACAATTGATCTCATCACATAGGATGAAAGGTTTTTTTAGATGTTGTATTTCTGTCTTTCAGTGGATTTTCTGAGCAAAACCTTTCAAAATAAGAGCAAACTACGACTGAAATCCCTCCTCGCTGACACCCTCTTCAACACACAGGAGGGACAGTGTTTCTCTCTGACGTCTAGGAAAGCAAACTCTGGGAGGTGCTTTGGAGGCATTAGAGTAGAGTATAAAATAAATAGCACCACTACTTCCAGGATGAATCCAACCAGCTAAAAACATGACCTCTGGAGAGGGTTCAAGAACAGCTGACAAATGTAGCAGCTTTACTGTAAAACCAGGACGCACTGTCAAGTCTTAACACACACAGACAATCTAACCACTTTGTGTGCCTAACAGTTATGATCAAAGCAGGAAGAGAATAATATACTGTATATTTGTCCCCTCATCGTTGAAAAACACAAGAATGAATCGTCAAATAAATAAAAAATCTTTTTAATGGAAGTTTTGTCTTTCACGCTCACAATCAAGCTCATAGTCTGATCACAGAGAGATGTTGGACATTCACCCAAAACAAGATCTTTAAAATAAGCTTGAATCATGAAAACAAACACAGGAGGAGTGTGCGCACCGACAGTCAAACACTTTTATACTCCTCAAACAAGTAAATTTGTTGTACCCTAGCGTCAGTGTAAAAATCTGGTTTGAAGCAACAACTTTTTTCGGGGCGTTTCTTTTTCTTTACAAATGTGCAAATAAGACAGATTTGAATCCTTCAGTGTAAATGTCCAGGATCCTCCGAAGCAGTGACGGAGCTCTCGCTCCACCTCAGTTCTGCCCGCCTCCACTTTTAAATACAGCTCCTAGTTGCTTTTCATTATTTCAAGTAAAGTGCTCCTCTAGCAAAAAACAACAACATAAAAACACACAGCATGAGATCAGTCTTGTCATTTTTCCGCCACTGGTTGAAAAGAACCAACGGACGAGAAAACAACATAGGAATGTCTTTTAAAGTACAGAGCCGACGCCAACAACGCAAGGCGGTTCTGACAGTCACATGGCTCGCGGCGGGAGTCATACAAACTCCAGCTTGCCGTGGCCACTGTACATCCCCCAGTGCACCAGAGACAGGATCTTGTCGTTGCCCAGGTCGGCCTGCCTCATCTTGTCGCAGGTCAGACAGCAGTTCTCGTGGCCCGTGACGGGCACCATGCACTCCAAGTCCAACTTAGCCACGTGGCCCTTCTTGGTGTGGTGGCCGTGGAAGCTGTAGTGAAGCCGCGACAACATCTGCTGCCGCTGGTCCTGCAGTCGCTTGTTCTCGCTGCGCAGCATCCGTAGCGCCAGCATGATTAGCAGCACCAGGATGAGGCCGCCGGCGATGGGGACGGCTATCACCGCCGCACGGAACCACACTTCCTTGGCCGAGGCCAGTTCCTGGACCCGGGTCACCAGGTTTCTGTTGCTGCTGTCCGGCTGGTACCGGCTGTGATCTGCGCACATACAGAAGGAAAATGTGTTTTAACTGCATGCTCGCATGTTTTCACTGATCCACATTAATTACACACAGTACCAGGGCGTTTTATACTCAAGCAAATCTTTAAATGCGTTTATGCGGCTCACACTTTAGCGAGAGTCCTGGCTCCACGGGCGAACCAGTAACCGCCGAGAGAGAAAACAAGACACAGACGAGAGCGATGGCGTGAGAAAGGGCCGCAAATGAGTCACCTTGCCCCAACGGAGAGCCAGGAATTCATTTCAGCTAATGAACTATCGTGCGTTGGGGTCACGACAAGACGGCACAGGACGGCTTCCCTTCCTCTCCACCTTTTTATTACTCCGAGAGCTCCTACTTCTACCCAATAGGCAGGAGTTGTCAGGCAATATTCATTCTGAGAGGCACATTACTACTTAGTGGGAAAATTACATTGCGCACACATAATAATAATTTAAAAAAGAGAAAGAATACATCTGATCTCTTTCCAAGTCCTAACGGTAAACTGGCTGCTCCCTGGCTTCCCAGGCAAAGAGCTGGAGCCCATTAAAAGTCAAATTGAAGTTCTGTAAAGTCGGGACATAGAGGGAGGGGAAAAAAAGTATCAGAAAGAGGGGGGCAAGGGTGGCCTGCATGTCCATAAACAGCTGAGTGTTTGAAGAACCCTACAGCTCAGCGTATTGCTTCTGGAAGAGGAAAGACAGAAATATTGAATATTTGCTAAGGAGGAATCGTAAAAATCCCCCCGCAGTTTGCGATCATTTTAAAAAACCCAGCTAAAAATGATTTCAGTTTTAGTGAAAAAACAAGCAGCCCATAAGCTCTGCGTCTTATTTACCTGTTGAGTCTCTGGTGTGCCCCAGGTCGTGCAGGCCTCTGTAGTTGCACATGTCGTCGTGGCAACACTCCAGTGCGGAGGCCCCGGCAAGGACGTCGGCAACCCCGGAGCTGCCACTGCTGCAGATGTCAGCCGAGTTGGCGATGGGGTCCAAACAGCCATGGGTTAGGGGGGAGTTCCCACTGAGCGGGTCCAAGACCTTTGTGAAACAGGCGTTTAGCTCCGACTTGCACATGTACCCAGTGGCCACACAGTGCGGAGCGTCGCAGTAACACCGTATTTCTCCTGGAAACACAAGACAGGGCAGGGTCAGTTTAGATGTATGTATAGCTTTAAAAGTCCATCAGTTTAACATTTAGTTTGGTGTGTTGGTGAGGACCCCTAGGGGCTTTATACGAGTTTACCAATATCAATATGTTAATACAATTCTGATCTTTATTCACACTTTGTTTTATCCAGAACTTTAGTACATGTATGTCAGTTTGTATACTTTACTGGTGTTTTGGGGACATAATCCTATTAAAAGCAGTCTGCTCTGCTTTTATTTTGAAAAAGTGTATGCTGTGTCCGGTCATAAAACAGCCAGGTATCTTTCAGAGAACCCATGGGAATATTCCACTTTTGCATCAATTCAGCAAGTATGCCTTCATTTACGAGATCCTGCGATCAAAATGGCCCTCTTTCTGACTATTATAAAACAGGAACCGTGTAGCTTATAATTAGTGGTTTGTTTGCCAAAGTCAATTTCTTTCAACCCAAATGGAAACTCGTAAAGAGGAGGGAGCCGGAGTCTCCTCTCTCTCCCCACCACCCGGCTTTACTTGTGGTCAGGATTGCCTGGGGGAGGGAAGGGGCACTGAGGTCCCATCTAAAGAGCTTTCAGCTACCTTATCATTACGACTGCCTGCTCTTTTTCTTTACTCGGGCCCACTCATTACTTTACCCGTGGCTTCTTATTTTTCCAGAGGAGACGTCTCAAAGCATAAATGTGGGAAGGGCTCTGGCCCTAACACAACAAAAACACGACTTCAGATGTATTTAGAGAACTTCTATTTGTGAGCTTGTGCTGTCTTCGTGTTCTCTGGCGCCACTATAACACGTATGGGTGTTGTGTATACACAAACAGTGGGATGTCTATGGTCTGTGTTGGGGATGGTTACTATGTTGCTCTATAACAAGTATTTATTTTTAAATAAAATATTGCGGATACTATTGGAAATAGCTCCATGAACAAAGCGATACATTTTGTTCCCGATCTGATACATTCATAAAGTGAGTTACAAAGTAATAAAAAGGTTTCCTGACGCTAAAGCGGTGCTCCTCTCAGAGCTGCTCTGCGAACGCAGGAGCACATCCATCATATCAGTGTTTTCCCTGTGAAGGATTGGAGCAGCAGAGCCCGGCAGGTCATTTGGAGAATATTTCATTAGCGAGGAGAGGCTCCTTTGTGGACTGGGGGTGTGCGGGGGGAACAGTCCGAGCACTGAAAGCCTTTTAGCCCCTGTGCTCAGTCTTCTATGAATGGCAGCTTCAAAACGAGAGCTAAAAGATATCTCCGAGAAACCCCAAAAGGAACGGGGTTAGCGCAATACTAACTAATGGTAATAAGGGCATATCGTGGTAAAAACGGCAGCCGTTTTACTTACTCCGTTTGTAAAGAATGTGGATATATTAAGTCGCCCCGCCATTGGGAAGTAGTTTGTTCTTCTTAAATATACAACACTTTTGGTTGCATTTAATTCGTAACACGAAAAGGTTTTGCTCTAGGAATGTAATTATGACCATGTTATGTTCATAAAACATACGCTGAACTAGTTCAACTAGTTAAATGGGCACAGGTGACGATTTCTCTCCTCAGCATGTCCGTCCTGTATTATCTTTGGTATAAATTGGTTAATCTACGTTAGCTATAGCTTCATTAAAAGACACCGGAGAGCTTCAAACCGGCGGCCGCTGAGTGAGTGAGCTTTCACTTCAGTCCCGGTTCATCCCTCTGAACACCGCGGAGCCTGCTGAAGAGCAGCGGACAAAGCAAAGCCTCTACCTTTGGTAAGAAGAACAGCCATGGCGCAGAGCTCCAGTTGTAGCCAAATGGAAATGAAACTGGACTGGCGCTCCATTTACAGCAAAGTACTGCGCAGACGTGCTCGTATATCCAGTAGCAGCGGCAAAGTGTCCGCTGGGCGAAGAGCCGGACGACCAGGGAAAACAAAATAAAAAAGGATTTACATGGAGCTACAGCGAAAAGTGAGTCATTCCCGAACTGAAACGCCACAGCTCAGTCCCTTCTGGAGCAAAACAAACCAAAACAAAGTAGCAAAACCCACTCGGAAAATGTTCCTCCTCTCCCGCATTGGAGACCGAAAAGTGTGTGTTTTTTATTATTAAAAACGGTCCGGCATTACGGGAGGAAAAAAACCGCAAACCACCGCGCCTTCTTCGAGCCGAAAGTAGAAAAATAGGGGAAGAAATGGAAAAATACTCCTGGTTAGAGAGTGGCACGGGGTATAAAGTTGTCACCGCTTGTCGTCCTCTGCCTTTGTGTGCAGCCGGTCACGGTGAAGCATCACTTTTTGTATTCCTGGATGGAGAAATGTTGAGGAGGGAAAAGAAGACGTACAACTCCGATGTACCCAAGTATGCAAGGAGACTCCGGACACACAAGATTTAGCAGGAGAAATAGTTGTGGTTTGTCGGAGCTCCGCCCCCTCTGAGCTGATTGGTCAGACCAGCGAGAGAAAAGTCATTCACAATGCGTAATATCATTGTATCCGGTACTATTCTAGGGTTCCATTTTTCAAAATAAGACATGACAAGTCTATTACGTTAGAATAACACCATTAAATAAACACTACAAAAAACATTATTAAAATAATAATAAAAGGGATCAGCAATTGAAACAAAATAGAATATACATTGCCTATAAAACGTTGTATTTTCCCATTGGGAAATACATTCCTGATGAATTACTGGATCACAATGTTTGGTTGCAGATAGCATTGTCCTTATGTTGTACTCTTAAAAAACGTTTTCTACATTACTTTTGACTGTCTCGTGTATTCATTGTTCATTTCCATCCTTGATGCTTTTATTTTTCTAGGCCTTCTCATCCATATTCTGGTTTTATTTACTTGTTTCTCTCACTCGTTCTGTGGCTTGACAACCCGGGTCCTTCATTTCCATAATATAATGTTTTTTAAGAAGATTGTAAAGCCCCCTGAGGCAAAATGGTAATGTGTGATTTTGTGCTGTATAAAATAAGAATGAATTTTATACAATTGAAAATGTTCCACAATTATTGCATTCCATTGGTCGGCCACTAATACTGCACCTGAATGTCCTGCTACATAGTTTGGGCATTTAGAACAGCTCATACTTTTAATAGTATAATATTTCATATGTAGACATTTTATAATATGTGTAAACATATTAATAACAACTTATTTTTTTAGATATGAAACCAAGCAAAAGTAAACAAAACGAACATTACTTAGGCCTAACCGGCGTATTTCATGGCATTGTAAATTAAAGCTCAGGTCAATTACGTGTGGTTCATCGAGTGGGCTCCGTTTCATATCGTAAGAAAATGTTGCATAAGTGAAGCCAGACCGCTCAGCCCCCCGCTGGCGGCCGGGTCGACGCCGCGTCGTGCCGCTTCCCTTCGGGCCACCAGACTGCTGCTGCAGGGAGGAGCGGACAGACGTTTAGAGAAATTAGCAATCCAAAAGGACACATGGCGCCACCGAGACGGACACGCGCGCGTACACAGATACAATTGCCCTTTTTAACAATCGACACACATGCACGCGCGCGATATGTATCAGCACCATGCCCCCCTCCTCTCTCCCCCCAAAACTAAAAGAATCGAGAAAAAAGAAACTTAGTCACATAATGAAAAATAACTATTGTCGTCCCGCAGCGAATCTTATGATCATTATATTAGATCACGGGAGAAGGGGGTGTCATGAGGAGGAAAGACCGTGGTCTGTCTGTCAGAGCTCCATGCCTGTGGAAGTAAAGCATCTCCAGGCCGTAATTGTGCCCAACAGACAACAGGATGCGGATACCGCTTTAGGGAACACAGAAAACGACTCACTGCAATTACCGTAATTATCTGCAATTCCGAGGAGGCGCCAGCATGTATTTGTGCTGAGAGCTGCGTGGAAAGGGCGGAGGTCAGCAGAAATACTAGTTCCATGCTGGACAGCATGGAACGAGCGGTTTCCGTGATACTAGCTAGTAATTGTCACCTCTCAAGCGCCCTGTGACATACACGTGTTCTTTCCTATGGCGCCTGGTAAGATATGAAGCATACATATACATATAAATATAAATATAAATATAAATATATATATATATATATATATATATATATATATATATATATATATATATATATATGTGTGTGTGTGTACTTAAGATGTTAGTTCCATTCAAAGCGATCATAAATGCCCCCTCCACTAGACTGCCAGCGGCAGCTCCATCTCCTTCTGCCGGGCATTACCTAGTGGTGGATAGTTCAATATTACCACCTCGTGGTGAAGACTAGTATATATATCTATATATATATATATATATATATATATATATATATATATATATATATATATATATATATATATATATATATACTTGAAAGAGGTATATACTAGTCTTACTCATTGTGCATTGTGTCTTTTGTTAAACACACACAGAAACACACAGCTACACTTTTGTACATGAAAACAACAACAACATGCATGACTAAGTGTTAGGACTCTTTATTTTGGGACTTGAGAGAGCTCCCTCCAGAGACACAGAATCAGAATCAGAATCAGAATGTGGTTTATTGCCAAGTAGGTTTACACCTACCTGGAATTTTCTTTGGTGTAAGGTGCTTACAGAACATGACATAAAAACACAAACACAAAAGATACTGTACAGTAAGTAAAATAAGTAGAATATAAAATATAAAATACAATCACAATATGTACAAACAGAAATAGGGCAGGATTGCAAAAATTAGTGTGAAAAAGTGAATGTGCGTGTGGTGCGTGTTAACGTAACACAGGCGTGAGGTGTGGGGGCGGGACGAGGCGGGCCTTGTTAAACAGGCCAACGGCAGCAGGGAAGAAGGCTGAGTGGAGCACCCTGTGACAAGTAAGTCACGCAATGCCCCTTTAAAACCTTTTTTTCTGACTGTAGATAATAAAGAAATAGGACAATCTCAATAAAACCATTGACACAAGGCAAGGTATGTGCTTCCATCCATAAGATTGGGATGCACGATGCCCACCAGTCAGAAATCAAAACTGTGTGTCTTGTCATGCTGAGAGGATGAGCGTCAACAAGACATCAGCACATATTGAGAGTGTGTGTGTGTGTGTGTGGGGGGTCACGTGAGTGGCCTTTTAGGGAGCGATTACGCCCCACAGGTTGCGTCTGCTTTCACACATTAGAAGAAACTTGTAGGTGTGACCCAACTCAGACTGCAGGGCCGTTGCTTAACAAAAGCGTCTCCCCTCCTGCCGGGACCAACGACACTTACTAACACTTACTGTGGAGATGGTGGAAGAGGGGGAGAGGACGGGAGGGTTAATTCTACCTGAGAGAGGGCTCACACCATGTGTGGGTTTTCAAATTCAGCCCACAAGAAACACCCAAGAAAAAGGCTAAAGTGATCTTATTTGGTCCAGATATTCCCTCTTTGATGATCCAAACCTCCAATTCTCTGTCTCTCTCTCCATGACGCACCAGGACGGGCAGACAGACAGACTTCCTCCGACACCTCCACGGCTTCCTCCCCTCTCTTTGATGTGAGCCATATCAAGGTCTCCGAAGAGCCAGAGACGGGCAGACTGTCTCCTTCCTTGTGTATCTATTTTGTTCCCCCATGAGATAATGGAGCGAAGCATGAGAGCGAGAGAGGAGGCCCAAGTGGTGAAGTGGATTCGTACGCTGGACACATTTGGGTTTCGGGCTTTGACTCAAGGGCCTCCAGGCTCAGACTTTATCTCGAGGGCTTCCAGGCAGGGGAGCCGACTGCGCCCACCTTCTGTTTTTCACTTGTTTTTACATCGAGAGGGTATTCAGCAGCACTCTTGTCCTCTTATCACATAGGGGTGGCTTTGTGGGCAATCTGAGTTTGATCACGAAGCGGTGGTGTACCGTTACTCACTGGGGTACTATGTACCACAAGTGACGTGACAATAACACAGTTCCCCAGGAAGGGAAAGAGGGCAGAGATTACACATTAGAAAAATTTATTTAAAAATGAAAAATAAACTAATTTTTGATAATAAATGCTGAAATGAGTAAAGTGAAAAATATAAAGCAAAAACAAATAATGCATAAATAAATAAATAAAGTTAAAATTAATTTAAAATGTATTTTGTATAACACAATATCACAAATTACCAATATGCCTCAAAGGGCTTTACAATCTGTACACATACAACATCCCAATACATGGTATGTACTTTCTGATAAATGACTGTATGAGAAAAATAATGAAAACATGTGGTTCTTCTGTCTTTTCTAACCTGTCTGTGGGGTAAAGACTTAGAAACCCAAAACTAAAAAAGAGAATGACTGCATCTCTAAAAATGGAAACATCTTTATAGATAACCACATGAAATGTTACTTTAAGTTGAAAATACAATGTTTTTTTATTTCATAGATTGTGGTGGATACAAAGTTTTGAATTGTGTTGCCACAACATAAGCACAAGTATGATATACTTGTGCTTAGTTTTACATTAGGCTTAGATTACAACTGCACAGATGACTTGGAACGCACACATATCTCAATCTTACAAGAAAGTCATAAGTAGATACACACACTGACCTTGTACTGTTCCAGTATTAACCGGTAGAAAGGAGACTGTAGAGCATGGGCCGGGATGCTCCAACAAAATAACGATAAGAGAGTGACCAGGGGGAGACGTCAGCAAGAACCTCCACATTCCTTAAAGTAACCAGCTTGAACTGGGGTAGGGGTTAAACTAAGTGACGAGAAATAGTATGTAATGAGGGAGTGGCACATGCATTAAATGTGATGGTATAAATAATATGTCAATATTTTTGTTCGGGAGTTGGGAAAGACATATCTGGAGGGTGGTTGTTGTCTTTATTACCGGACCCAACTCAGGTTTATTTGTGAAACTGTTGGTTACAAATATATCTATGTGAATTGAACTCTGAACCAAACTCTCTGTGTTCAGTGGGTGTTTGATTACTGAGGTCTAGTGTGTAAGTATCCTGTGGCGTCTCATCAGCAGTCAGATACGAGAGAGATACAAAGTTATATGCATCAGGTTAAGAGATTAGTCAGAATCTGTTGTTGAAGGAAGAAATCCAGCCATAACACGATGCAAATGCAGCATCAACAGCATGATAAATAAAACTATACTACAGTCTTGTCACATGTCAAGTCACAAGTTGTCAATCTGCCTCGTTCATTGAAAGTCTGCGTATGTCGCTGTAAATTACTAAAACATGAACGGCTCACGGTTGGCAGACAGGAGTCAGTCTGCTCAGATGGCTTTCAACTGTCACATGCTGTTGATAGCTTGGTGTGAACAGGATTGTGTCGACAGGGAGAAAGAGCTCAAGCAGCTGTCGCCCTCTGCAGGCATACGATGGTATGACACGTGACCTGGAACCTGAGATAGAATGCAAAGCATCTGACATGAATTACTTCAGCTCATTGTAGAAATGCAAAATCATACACCACATAACTTTGATTGATCCAATATTCTATATGCGATTACACAAGTTCACGTCTCTCTGTGTGACAGTAATATATTATCTATGTAAATCAAAATGTTAGTGCACGTGAGCATGTGTCACTGGTTAGCTCATGGCAGCTTCCGGTTGCCCCCGCCTGCACCGTTTGCACTGTTAGAACTGTTGACTGCACAGTTAGCTCTGTTGACACGGTTGTCTGCACTGTTAGTGTCTGCAGGCTACCATTATTTGTTGTCTCCACCGATAGCGCTGTTGTATGCACAGTTAGCATCATTCTGCCCCAGCGTTAGCTCTTTATCTAGTTATTCATTCCCGGCAGCTCCATCTTCATTTCCAAAATGTGCACTATACCCTATTAGCACTGTTGTCTGCACCGTTAGTTCTGTTGGATGCACGTTGTCTGAGCCGTTAGCTCTGTTAGCACTGTTGTCTGCGCTGTTAGCGCAGTTGGCAAAGTGGTATGTACCATTAGTTGTTGTCTACACCGTTAGCGCTGTTGTATGCACCAGTAGTATGTTGTCTGCTATAGAGGACTTTAACTTAAGTATAAGTAAATAAATACATACATGAATAAGTACAGGAATAAATAAATGCTTAAATAAATGTATAAATAAATAAACAGGAATAAATAAATAAATGCTTAAATAAATGAATACAGGAATAAAGCAATATAAGTTATACCTAAACAAGACAGCATTAAATCTATTTCTACATTTCTGTATTTCTACATTTATTTATGTCTCTATTTATGTGTCCACACGTATTTCTTCATTTACTTATGCGTTACATTTATGTGTTCTTATATGCAAATGAGCTGGGGTGGTCCGAACCTCTGACTAAAGTATGATTAGTCACAGGAGTGTAATGCACATGGTGTGGTATGCTCGACTACTTCTGCCTGGCACATGTTGTTGAAGTTGGCTCGCTAAACTAACCGTTAGCAGAAGTTAGACGAGACAGCTTTTTGACTTCAGCCGTTTATCAATTCCAAGTACACCGAGTACAGACGCGTGTTCTTTTGGAGTCCGGTCTTGGGAGTCTGGTCTATAGAGACCAGACTCTCGAGGACACAAGACGGTCTTTCTGGTCTTGTGACATCACCACATCAACTGTTTTTGCTCATGAATTTACTCCAATTATTCACTGTAAAATACTTTACAGTGGAGTAGAATGTGTTCCGATGTTCACTGTTGTTTGGCGTAGGCTACGAATAAACGGTAATATCTATACAACGTCTCGTAGCTTTCCTGACCCAGGGTCGCTACAATATGAAGTTATGAATCTTAACCCTCAGTCAAATTGACATAAGGCTATCTTTTAATAAATAATACATTTAGGGCTCTCAAGTTTTGAAGACAGGTAAGAGTGACAGTCATATAGACGCTGTTCGTCTACAGGTCCAAGTGCTAGGGATCGATTGCTTCTGTCTTGACCAATTCTGTTTAACAATGAGGTTCTGATCACCCCAGCTCATTTGCATACAAGGACACATAAATGTCACACATAAATAAATGAAGAAATACGACACATACAAAGAAATATAAATAAATGAAGACATTTCGAAATATATTTATTTAATGATGTCCTGTTAAGTTATTCATTCCTTTATTTATTTATACATTTATTTAAGCATTTTTTAATTTCTGTATTTATTAATTTATTCTTAAATTTATTTATACTCGTCGTTTTAAGTCCTACATAGTCTGCCCCAGCGTAAGCTCTTTATCCAGCAACTCCATCTCCAAAATTATTTTACATTTTTATAAATACATAGTTATCATAGGCTGTGTGACTTTACAGTTACATCTCACTTCATACAAAAGGTAAAACCTTAATTTCACTGCATGCATTTACTTTGATTTGTTATGAATCTACCACACTTAGCTAAAGACACCATGTACGTTTACACTCACATTAAACTATGTAAACTTAGCAATTAGCGGGGATCAACACAATGGATCTTCAGATACTCAGGATTACAATAACCACATACTTCTGAATAGAGTAGAGGAAGGTCTGAGTGCATCATGTTCAAAGTCTCTCAAGTGGAGAAGGGAGCAGGATAAGCCACTCCTGATTTGATAACACGACAGACCACCATCAGTGGCAGTGATCACAGGTTAAACCGTTGGACAACATGTTTATTATTTCCTCCTATTTTGGAACTGAATGCTGTTGATCATTTATGAATTTATAAGTACTCCATTTGATAAACTTTTTAGATAACCAGGCCCATCCTCCCATAAACTGTTAAATAACATCCTGTCCCTGCTTTGAAGCATTAAACACTTTCTTTTCACAAGAAACCAAAGCAAACAATGTACCATCCCAAGAACCCACGAACAACATGTCCCTGGAGGCATATTTTATTTTCATTTGTCAATATACTTCAGGAAACAATATACAAAGCAAGGATGTGGTCACCTTTACCGAATGTGTGGTGCGTTCCAGTTACTCAATAGTAAGATGGCGGACAAAAATTAAAATTTAAATAAAAAAACCCAGGCCATTGCAGCTTAGGACCCTGCTCTTCAACAGTGGGGAACAAAACACTTAAGAGTGGGGAAAACAAATCAACCCCCGTGCACAACATGCTCATCCAAGATCTGTTCTCGACGGTCAAAAGAGATGAAATGGGGGAGGGGGAGTGAGGCCGTGAGACTTAAGACTTTCAACAAGGCACTAGCGTATGGACCAAACCTTAACAATCCCAAGAAAATAACAAGCGCTTGCTTTAGTTGAACATCTTTATTACAATACATACAATTCACATTTGACCTTGTGACCTCTTGTTGCCCTGCTTCGACAGGAGATCTGTGCCCGCCCGCTTCTAAACCCAGAGGGCCACTCCTGAACTGCAAATAGCTATTTACCGCCTTCTACTACGACTCTTTATAAATAAAAACTTTTCATTCCATGTCCTCTTCTGAAAAAAAAGAACAAAAAACAACTCCACTCTTATCAACTGTACAAAAGGAATGAACCTGTGGTGGCCTCATCTTGAAAAATACAATGGGGGAGGGCAAAAATAGTTGGAAAAGAAAAAAGAAAATACTACAAAGTTGGGTGTGAAGTGTTGATGCCTTGGGGGGGGGGGGGGGGGGGGGGGGGGATCAGGGCTGAGGCGGGGGGAATGTTCCAAAGCAGCACGCCATCACGTCTTAACTTTTATTTATTTTTCTTCTTTAAATCACTCACTTCACCACACCACCAGGCACTGTTTTCTTCTGTTTGTTTATTTTTCCTCAGACTGGGTCATGCAGGGCCACCAGAAGCTGTGAGTAGATCACTGAACCGTTGCAAGCAGTTATGATAGGACCTGCAGTGAGAGAGAGGGGTTTACCTCGCCCGAGTCAAGGTTACAGTTCACCAAGAGAGGGGCACAGGAAAAGAGTCTAGACAAGAGTAAATCAGCATTATATTTGATGAGGAAAGAAACCACACAGGATCCAGCGTGTTCCGCTTTCTATGCTTGACTTGTGTGTGTGTGTGTGTGTGTGTGTGTGTGTGTGTTAATGGCTTTGGAATATCCTCCTCTGCTGATGTGCAGATCGTGCATGCTCAATGGTTCAATGATCCATGAATTGACCCCCCTCCCCCAGCTAAGATAAAATAAAAAAAAGAAGCTGTACGTCTGCAAACAAGTTAACGTGAAGGAGAGGCTAGCTAAAGAATGTAGCCGCCGAGGCGTTGATTAGTTTGGATGTCAAAAGCTGAGAGGCATGGCTGTCCATGGCTTCAATCTACAAAACGTATGTACAACATAGATAATAACATCTACAAGAAATCTACATTTTTTTTAAATCCACCGCCGTGTTTTTTTTTACGAAACAAGAGTCTTGTAAAGGCCCCCCCGATCACCCCCGGCCGAGATCTTCGAATCTCTCGGGGTTCTCCCAGCCAAGCTATCCAAAGCCAGCCCGACTGCATGTGTTAAGACTGGACTAAGAGGAACCAAAACAACCGCTCTCCCTCAAGTTTGCACCTAGGTGCAATGGGTCTCCCCTGCCTCCCCATCCGCTTTTATTTTTTAAACACCCCTGCCCACCCAAACTCGTGCTTTAACTCGCAACCAGAAGTTCTCAGACCATGAATGAATTCTGATTCTTCAACTTTTCAAGTTCTTTGATTTGCTGTCTCAGAAACAATATTCTGCGGGAAAAAGAAAATAAATCATTACATTACAGTTTTTCACAACTCAAGTTGTCTTGTGAAGTTATCACAAGACAACAGGTGCGTCAGCAAGGGGACTCAAAATGGATTCTCACCTCTGCTCACGCAACGTTGCTTGTATTTCACAGACTCTGACCAAGGATCGCAGGTTTTTGAGCTCGGTGCAGTTCTCAGACATACAGATGCTCCCCATGGTGTGAGCTTCTTCACGTAGTCTCGACGCCTGGATTATGAGTTTGACGCACACACACAAAAAAGAAGGATGTAGCTGTGAATAACCACAAACGGCTGATAACGAAAGGATGAGGCTGGATCGGAGGTACACACCTGCTTCTCCGCATGTTCGGCGGGCCAGCCCTGCACGTGTTTAATGAGATGCTCATCGAAGTGGGCGGCGAGGGAGGGGGTTAAGGAGCAGGAGGGTCGCGATGTAGAGGAGGGAGCGGAGGCAGCGTTGGGGGCATTGCTGCTGCTGGAGATGTGGTTGGGACCTGGGGATGGACTCCTGTGACTGCTGCAATCAACACAGGTGGCGGAAGCGTGTGAGCATGAAGACAATTATCTTCAATTTTTACTGACTTCAAAAGGCCCATTGCTTTTGTTTCTGCATGGCCTGAAGGGTTTCTGACACTTTCACAATGGTAATCTTCCTGGAAAGACCTTATTGATACATTTAGTCCGAGGGGTTCAGAAACTACAGCCATTTAAATGTTGTTGACGTTTTTGTTAAAAAATGTGTGTGTGTGTGTGTGTGTGGGTGTGTGTGTGTGTAAGAGTGAGAGTTTTCCCGTGACATTACAAGGATGATCACGGGAATGGGTTCTGGTTTCCACACATAGGCGTCCGACTACAACATAACGAGTGGAAAACAGGAAAATTGTATAATCTTCCGGTCCAAATGTGTCAGAGTCTCACTGACACGAGTGGATGTTAATTGTCAGTTTTTGCTTCTTCCCTGGTGAACCTGGCCGACTTCGATACAATAAGCAACTAATTGTCTCATCAGTTGTGTGGTGTCTTAGAGAAAAGAAACACATTACTTCAATGAATTAGTTGACTGAGGCTCCTGCATGAAGCAGCTCCCATCGTTCCATGGATGACCAACAGATGGCGCCACAGAACTACACATTGAAGATTATCTACAGTCGGTAGCCCCATGTTCTTGTGCGGTGGTAATAAACGGGCGTTCACTTCTCATGCGACTCGCTCGGTCTGTACCTACCATTGGCGCTGGAGGGTGCGCGGGGAGGCCGTGGTGACGTCGTGACTGTGCTGCTTATCGCTGGAGAGGGACTGCTGGGACGTGGGCTGGTGATGAGAGGACTGCTTCCCAGTATGGGATCCCACCTAGGAGCAGCCATTAAGAAACACTGCACATCAAGACCAAGCCCCCGCCACGAGATCAAGACACAAGCTTGTGGATGGTATGAATAGAAAGCATATTTTGTTTAATCTTAGCTTGGTTCATTAATTTGGCATCTTACTTTCGGATGCGAGATGACCGGCTGCGTGTTTAGGAGGGGTTTAAGGGGACCGGCGTTGGTCTGGGGTGTGCTGATCCTTGGGGAAACATACGACCTGGGCGACGAGGCTTCCGATGTCAGCGACATGGGTGACTGGTTCGATTGCTGAGCTGTTGGGACAGACGCAAACAAAAAGAGTCAATCTGAGAGATTGATACAATTGACTGCAATCTACTAAGAGTAATCTGTGAAATCTTTAAAAGACGGCAATTCATCACAAAGACATGTCAGGGAATAGGGATGCCATCGGCTTTGTCCTAAGCATCCAACTCTAAGGAAATGCACAGAAGGATTCTCAAAGACACAGCACATTCGCAGACCCCATCTATCTGCACACTGTGGGGGAGCGGACATTTTACCTTGGTTGGAGAGCTGAGCGGCTTGAGAGAGGATCGTAGTGATGTTGAAAGCCGACGGTCCAGCAGTGAGGATCTTATGGAGCATCGACTGTAATGAAGCTTGTGTGACAGCAGCTGTGAGAACTGTAGAGCCAAACAGAGGCACAAGTTAGCCCACCTGAACAGACATATTTTCAACAGGGACACAGTCGATATGGCCCGAGGACACGGACACATGGACACATGGACACATGGACACACGGACACACGGACACACAGGAAGCATGTTGATTTGGTGTCACAATTTCCATCCAGTGGATGATAAAGTTAATTTCACACCCCACAGCACTGGCCGTAACTAGAAAAATAGGCACACACACAGTTTTCACAGTGGAGCCAGAAAGTCTCTCTTAAGAACCCAGATTGCAGAGGTGCTCGGGTTGGATAATGTCCCTACATTGTCGGCGCAATTTTAGACTCAGCGTTTGCACTACCTTGATTGCAGGACAAGTTATTCCTCGGATACTCCGACAGAAGTGCTTGTCGGACTGTCAAACGGCTTCACCCCACATCTTCCTGATATTGGGATTGGTGTGGGGGACTGCCTCTGACTACTTCCCCTGTGCTGCAAACTGGGGATGAACTAGAAGCCGCCTCTTCAGACGATGTCTTTTAGGACAGACCAACTGAAAGTGTACATCTTTTCTTTGCATAATTACAACCAATGTGTCTCCACACTGACAGACGTTTTTTCCAGTTCAACAGTTTGGAAGAAGTATGCACTCTTTTGCCCTCTGACCATGTGACATTCTTCGACCAAGTCTGAGTACAGTGGGGATGTCAAGTTAGTCGATAATACTGTGCTCAGATCTACAGGAAATAAAATGAATGTGCAGGGTGTGTCTTAATGTCTTATTCCATTTTAACTGTTGAAACGCTGGATTGATTTTTCAGCCTTTAAATTGTGCAAACAGACTGTGTCCTTGTCTACTCTCCTTGGTGAAAGGTTTGTCATGTCAAAGCCTGCGCCGAAACATTGAAGCCTTGAGCAGCGCAGCAAGCAAATACAAAGCTTTGCCCGGCAACCGGCACTCCTCAAAAACACAGCTATCGCTGCTAGCTCTACGGAGATATACAATTCTCACCTTCGTTGATTTTTGCCATGTCCACACTGGCATTGTTTAGCTGCAGGGCGGTCTGAAGTGCTGGGAGGAGCTGGCGGAGCAGAGTGGGGTCCTGGAGGAACTGCGGTGCAGGGGACTGCAGGACCGGAGACACGGGCACCGTGGAGGCGGATGAGCCTGGCGTCCCCAATGAGGGGTTCAAGCTCCCCGAGCCAGACGACGATGAGTGGGCGGCAAGGGTAGCTGCAGGCTTCTCCGCCTGAGTCGACTCTGCAGAGAGAAGTGATTTCATCAATGAATTATCCCAATTCACTAAACAGTCAAGAATGCTGCAGCTGGTGTACTCAATACAACTAAGAAAAGAGATCACACTACTCTTGTATTAGCTGCTCTGCACTGGCTCCCCATGAAATCAAGAATCTAACTTTGATAGCCTTGATTGGTGCTCCATCATACCTTGAGGAGCTTGTAGTACCATATTAGCCCACTAGAGAGCTGCGCTTACTAAATGTGGAGCTACTTGTGGTTCCTAGAGTCTTAAAAAGTAGGATGGGAGCCAGAGCCTTCAGTTATCAAGCTCCTCTTTTATGGAACCAGATTCCACCTTCAGTCCAGGAGGCAGACAGTCACCTCATGTAGAGTAGACTTACTAGTAGTCCTCTTTGACAGAGCTTATAGTTAGCCCCTTGATATGCTGCTATAGGCTGCTGGGGGACGTTCCAAGATACACTGAGCATTACATTACATGTCATTTAGCAGACGCTTCTATCCAAAGCGACTTACAATAAGTGCATTTCAACCTAGAGTACAAACTAAGAACATGAATACAGAAAGTAACAGTTCCTCAACATAGTCGAACTACAAAAGTACCACAATAAGAGCTATTTAAATGCCACTGAAGTGTTAAGCTGTGTTTTAATCCAGATAGTCAGAAAAGATGTGTTTTTAGTTTCCGGCGGAAGATGTAGAGACTTTCTGCTGTCCTGATGTCAGTGGGGAGCTGGTTCCACCACTGAGGAGCAGGACAGCAAACAGTCTGGATGTAGAGGGATTAGCTCGAGGTGACGGAGTCACAAGTCGGTTGGCTGTTGCCGAGCGGAGCGAACGTGCCGGGGTGTACGGTGTGACCACATCCCGGATGTAGTCGGGGCCCGATCCGTTCAGAGCACGGTACGCCAGAACCAATGTTTTGAAGCGGATGCGGGCCGCCACCGGTAGCCAGTGAAGAGAGCGGAGGAGCGGAGTGGTGTGGGTGAATTTCGGGAGGCTGAAGACCAGTCGAGCATTGGTCTCCTCTTCTCTCCCTCCTTATCTATGAATTTTAATCTCTCCATTGCACATGACTAACTGCTTCCTCCCCGGAGTCTTTGTGACTTCACATCTCATCGGGTCTATTGGACCTGGCTGGGTCTGATGCCATGGCCCTGCTGATGCTCCGCCCACTCCTGATGGATCTCGGAGGTCTGCAGGATCATGGTCCATGACTACTGCCAACTATTCATACATATTCATTGAGTATGTTGTAACTCTGTAATGACTCTGTACACATGATATCTATTGCTTCTGTCCATCCAGGGAGAGGGATCCTCCTCTGATGCTCTCCTGAAGGTTTCTTCCCTTTTTTTCCCTGTTTTCTATGTCGTATGTGTACAGATTGTAAAGCCCTCTAAGGCAAATTTGTGATATTGAGCTTTAAAAAAGAAACCATTGAAAGTCGCACACAAACATCCGCTACATTATGCAGGGTTCTTACACATGTTGACCAATGGATTTCCATGACTTTAAACCAAATTTCCATGACTAAACTGAAATCTTGGTGTGTATACATGAACAACTTTGAAAATGGAGTATTCAAACAACAACAATTACACAGCATACAATATACTTTAAATGAAACAAATGAATGAGAGACACTAGTTTGATTAAAAGAACAAATTGTTTTATACATGTTTATTCTTATAAACACTTATATAAATGTTTATTCTTTTAATCAAACTATTATCCTTTATGTGCAAATCCATCTGTTTCGACTTTAAATAGTGGTTCAGGCTTGGTCAGACAGAAAGACATCGGCCCTTCCACACGTTGACATCGTGACACTTGAAGTGAGCAGGGAGACGAACGTTTGCTTTCAACACAAGCATCGAATATCAGGCTGGCATCTTCGGATGATTTAAAAGAACAATGTGAATTGTTAACCTTCAGTGGCCACATTACCTCCAGTCAGGGCTTCACTTTGTTACAGCATTGGTTATCGACGCCTGCTTGTTACTGGAGAGCGACTTTGTTTGTGTGCAATGCAACTCATTTGACCAAATGCTGCATGGGCCAATCACAAACATGAAACGGCACACATCTCTGGTAACGGTATAAACAGTTAACCATGTGATTGTCCTGGCACTGTGGCAGCATTTCAGAGTTATAAGTTTAAAACTACTGAAATGGGGCCTATAAGTAAAAAAAAGTCAGCCTCTTTCACAGAAGCACGAGCCCCACGTGAATATAGTTAAAATGGTGCAAGATAATAAATTAATGTAACACTAAGAATCACAATACAGTAATCAACCCCCTGAAGTTTTTCACATTTCTCAAATATGGATATGGTCAACTCCCAAAACCGACATGTTTATAAAAATTAACGGCATAAATTTAAAGCGTTATTTACTTAAACATCTAAACCCTGCATCCACCTTGTCGAACACATGCAGTAAACGTGCTGTAGGATTACTAATAATGTGTGCAGCTGCAGACCTGACAAACAGAGCCAAGCGGCTATGAGCAGCTGTGGTCAGTAGACATGTCTGGCCAGTTAGGTTTGCCAAGCTTTAATAAAATAAACATCCTCCGTCCGCTTTCATATTGCTATGCATGCATTATGAAATGTTTCCGGCTAATTGTGATGTGTATTGCTACATGTCCAACATTGGCTTTACCACCGCAAATCAACAGCGGCCCCTTCTTTGCCGTGACAGTGTTGTTTGACTGACAGAATGACTGATGGGAAGTAGTGATAAGGAAGGCAACGTTGGACTGGGGACGGCAGGCTGTCGCAACTCAACGAAAGCAGAAGAAACAATATCAATGCATCCTCACGTCTTTGGTTTCTGCAGATAAACAGGCGCTGAAGTGAAATATGGCAAAGGCTAGAAACATTTCCTCAGATACGACGGTATATAGGATGATGTGCACGGGCATGTGACAAGAAACGACTAACAAAGCTGGTGGCAAAACGTTCTGTGGCACTTAGTTTTCTACAAATCTATCAACAACAACTGATATCAAATGGTACCGTCTTTGTATGTTGTCCCTCTATGTATCAAATGTTCTAAAGCATTTATTCATGAACACAATTGTGTCGGGTCTATTGGAAAGGAAGTGGCTTTGGCAGTGGTTAATAGGCATTAAAAAACGGTCATTCAATTCAAGCGTAGCTCGAGTGGCTTGGGAGTAGCTTTGCCGCTGTGTTGTGAAAAAATAATAATACTATAATTGCCTTGTAGCAGTCTCGGCGGATTTCCCTCCAAACAGAAACAAAAGACAGCTGCACCTGAGTGGATCTGTACCTTCGGGTGACGGCTGCGACGCTAGTACATACACCGCAAAAACGTGAACAAGACTTTAGGGTTGAACATAAAACCGATAATTTTGAATAGAATTTAGAAATGGCGCCGCCTTTCTGACCTTTCCGGCACTCGATCAGCGGTTCACCAATTACAAGTGCTGTAAACCACCTCACGTTATGCGACTCAGCTAATCACACATGCATTACGATAATTATCGCCCTACACTTGAAGTGAGATAAGCACACACGGCAGGGAAGGAGCGAGAAGTTATTTCACATAGTATACTCTGAAAAGTGGAAACCAGAGGCTTTAAACCAAGAATGGATAGACTTAAGTTAATTCTTCTCACAGGCAGTTCGAAGCCAGCATGTCGCATCTGCAGGGTTCATACACATTTTGACCAATGGATTTCCATGACCAAACATTTTATAAAATGAAAAATTGAGAACATTTAGTATTTAAACTAACAATGACAATTCCTACGCATACAGTATACTTAAAATGATACAAATAAATGGGACAATAGTTTGATTAAAAGAAAAGGCATTTATATAAATGTAAAAAAAAATATGTTTGAATCAAATCATTGTCCCTTATGTGCAAATCTATCCGTTTGAACTGTAAATAGTGGTTCAGGCTTTAAGTGAGGACCAAGCCCGAAGGAGCAGAGATATAAGCATCTGCTTTCCCATAAGCAAATCGTGTTGCAATCTGGCTATCCGGACAACATTCATCGAAATAGCAGGCTTGCACCTTCGGATGATTTGAAAGAAAAAGGGAAATTGGCAACCTTCAGTGCCCACATTACCTCTGCAGTTAGGACACTTTTCATTATAGCATCGGTTATTCCCCCCTTCTTGCCACAAAAAAATAGATTGGAAACCACTGACCACTTTATCACAGCAACAACACTAATTGGCAAAGAAGGGAATAGAGTCCAACCTGGCTCAATATACAGCATCCCCATATCAGTGAGAGGGCACAGTTGCAGTATGTTGCTTAAGAGCCACATCAGCCATTCGTAGTCTGAGTCTTTTGGTAAGCAGTTATTAAGCGTTAATCAGCGGGAGATCAGCTCAAAAACATTCATCATCGACTAACCGGTGACAGCAATGCCTCAGCTCGGCTTTCAGACATGAGATGGAGACAAAGACGGAAACACTCCTTTTTGATATTTAGAGCCCACACAAGCAACACAATATAAAAATACATTACATTTATTCAAACCAGGCGAAGCAGACCGGTGAGGAAAGTGTGTGTTGAACACTTACTCGCTCCAGTAAAACTAGGGGCTGCCGATGATTGCATGGCCTCCCTTCTGTAGTCTCTGTCTTTGGGGAAACTGTTGACGACTGCAGTCTTTGTTGCCTCTTTTTGCCTCTGTTCTCTGGGAGACAAAAGATACAAGTGTGCATGCAAACCGATATTAGCCGTGTAGCCAACCTTTACGTGACCCTCATTAAGAAAATAATAATAATAATAATAAGGTGTGTACAATAGAACGGTTTGAGTGAGGGGGTCGGAGTTACCTCTCCAACCATTCTTTGGGCTTCTCCCACTGGGACACCTCAGTCCTGCAGTTGTAATAGTACTTCTTTCCAGATGAGCTGATGTGCTCCGACCAGTCGTCTCCGGGTTCGTAAGGCTGAGAAGAGAAACACATATTTAAGAACACAAGGCCAGACGGATGGGGAAAACAGTCGAGTGTGTGCGCAAGGGTGCTGAGAGAATATGATGCAAGAGCTTGTAAGGGAATCTGAACGATCCACAGAAGCGCCACTAGTGCCAGGGCTCATTTCAGGGAAACGTCGCGATTCTCGCAGTAACCAAAGTGAAACAGCTATTTTGGCATTTTGTGCTAATTTCCTTGCATTCCGTTAAACGTTACACTGTAATCCAGTACTTCATTATGTTGCCAATATTGTACTGCATGATATAGTAACATTGCCTTATTTATTAAATCACATTTATTAACCAAATGAGATTTTGGGCTGTGCAAAAATAGCAATATTACACCAAAGTATGGTTTACATTTTATACTACCATGTCATTTGCAAGTGCCTTCATCATTTCAAATGTTTGATTGTAAAAAATAAATATTTCTGTTTAGCATCTAAAATATTTTGCACAATAGTGTATCGTGACCACTATCGATACATTAAAATAAATAAATCATGGTTTAAATGTATTTCAAATCCCTGAGCATGTCCAACAACCCCATCCTCTGCTCCTGTAACGCCATACGTTTTGTTCTACGCAAAGGCCATTGACCTTCTGGCTTGTCACATGATCTGGCAAAAAATCACAACATAGCGTCTCACAAGCAAGCGGCCATATGTTGTAGAGCAGTGGTTCTCAACCTTTTTTCAGTGATGTACCCCCTGTGACATACGACGTGAGGAGAGGAGACAGGGTGTGTGTTAGAGACGGGGTGTGTGTGTCCGTGTTTCAGCAGCGTTGCTGCTAAGAGCCGCAGTGAGAGACGGTCCGTGAGCAACGTAGGGTCAAACTATCCTGATATGGTGGGAGGGGGGACTCTGGGTTTTTAGGTTAATTAAATGAAATTGCCTACTTAATATACAATTCAGTTTATGAACTTACACTTTTGTTTTATTAAATAACTATTTTTAAAGGATTTTTTAATGGATGCTAATTTTAAATAGATTTAAAAAAAATCTCATGTACCCCCTGGAGTGCCTTCACGTACCCCCAGGTAGTAAGAACAAAGTACTCGGGCTGCTGTACTGAAAACCTGTCTCTTTAGTCCATCATCGACCCCCATGCTGAGGTAGTGGCAACACTTACTGTGTCTGAGGTCTTGCTGGGGTTAGAATGCGAGTTGGAGCTATGAAGGGAACTGTGGTTGTGAGAATTTTCTTGTGGAGAATAACTGGTCCCTGCGACAGAAAACACAAGAGGGGAAAAAACAGTATCAATAACAGACAATAACAATAGCCTGGTTGAGAATTACAGCAACACCATGCACACACCAACGTGTGCGCAGAGACACAGGTCACAAACATTGGATGGCTCAGTAACATGAACTAGGCATGTTGGTAATAAGTGCAAAGACAACACTCACAACAACTTCAGACAAGTTAACTTTCTCTCGGCTCCAACTGTTTGCGTATTCATGCTGACTCGTCTGTCCCAATTCAGCGCATGTGGAACACACTAAAGTTACTAAGCACCAGTACCCCCCCCCCGTGCATTTTTTTTCCCCCTCACACAATTTTGATTTATTGCCTTTTGTCATACATAAGTGTTTCATTTCCGTCTATCGTTACGAGCCTAGTATATTGCAATCTGTACAATATTTTACGGGCATGAAAGATGGTACAGTTGAAGAAAAAGAAGAGGACTCGAGCAGAAACATGTCATTAACTAACATCACCCCCTTAATTGTTTAGATCTGTTGTCTTCTTTCGACCACTCAAAGTGCTTTAACTCTGCACGAGTAGAAGCGTCTCGCCCAAAGATACATCTACCCAGAGTAGCAGAGTCGGGGATTGAACTGCCAATCCTCTGATTGAAGGACAACCCTGCTCTAGCACTAAGCCACAGTATAAAGCCGTAGCATTACGCTAGCCTGCCTGAGTACTAATTTGATGTCATATTGGAATGTGGTGGTTTGTGAATGTGGGTAGTAGCAGCATTCACACTGTGGGGTTTTGATCACCAAAAGCTCCAAATTAGCTCACAATAACATACAAAACACCATTTGACATTTTGGGGGTTTTGCTATATTTAAATGTGGCACAATAATGGAAATCGGGCAGCCTATTTGGAAAGGCAACCCAAGAGCGGTGCAGCATTTTTTTTAAAAGGAAAACTCTGCATGTAATGTCAATTAAGATATAGTCCATTAGTGTTACCGTCTTACTCGATTGGTGCTTAGCTGCCTTCCTGGTGATTTTAATTCGCAGCAATCAGATGTCAAGACCGAACCTGCATCAACTCAGCGCTGCCCAACTACTATTAGATGTGGAAGCACTTAAGAATCTTTTCACATTTCTAAAGGAATTAAAACATTTTGTATTGCTTTGGAGGTTATAATATGAAAACAAATAAAAGAAAACATACAGCAGAATGGATATCATGGAAACAAAACAAAAAAAGGGACATTTGTGTCAAGACAAAAAACAAATAATTGAAGCTGATGAGTAATAGACATTATGTCATTTTGAAGCTAGACTGGCCTGACCAAAATCTTGCTACAATTACCATGGGACAAGCCGGTCCAACAACAACAACAACACCCCCTCTTCCAGGTACAGAATGATTCTCACAACTGTGCATTTATGGGCATCCTTGAGAACTTCCCAGTTCTCTTAACCTGCAACAGAATGCCACGGTGACACCTTAAGTGTGTTGTTAATCTCAGTTGCGAAACCTACAGCCTCTCACACCTGCATGATTAATTCAGTATGTGATGAAATGGTGTTTTATATCTTATTTCAGTGTTGTCTGACTGATGAAAATGATCAGATAGTAAAAGTCACAGTTCAAGACCGGATTAGCCGCGTCAATTCAATGACAAGGTTTTTCCCGAGCCAAGCTGCCCCACAGGTGCAGATTAATTATTGGTACGGACATTGGATAACAAAAAAAAAAAAGACACAAAAAGATCATTGTTGCAGGGTTTTTCCTGGGTCAAAACCTTTTTTTTTGTTTGCTTTCGGCGCTCGGGATTTGTCATAGGCGCTCGGCAAAAAGGCTCAGGCGCGTGCCCACATTTTCTCTATGAAGGAAAAACCCTGTAACAGTGAGGGCCAACTACAAATGATAAGCCTGCTACCTGAACGTTTTCTACATTTCTATCTGCTCAGACGGAAAAAAGCCTCAGTTTAAATAATTCCAGTATTCTATCAACAACTCCATGGATTCAAACTGAGAGGCTAATCACATCCACTCTATGTAGCAAGCAGGTGACAGTTGAAATATTTTTTGTAGGGTGCCCCTACAATAAACCACATCCGTAGTTATTCAGTGGTTACCCTGGCTCGAGGAACACAAGGTATTAGGCATACACGCAGGAAGAATGTTGCAGTTACATTTTGAATTTTAACTTTACAACAGTTCTTACGCCGTCAAGCAGACAGAATCAGTTGTGAGAAGAAAAAAACAATAATGTCACATAAGCTGCTGGCTGCACCAATTGCCCTTTCAATTTAGTTCTCATCCATTTTATGTTGACAAACATGACATGGGACCCCCCTTTTCCCCCATGAAAGTGTTTTTCCTGATCCGATGTGAGGCCACAGGACAGGGGTATGTGTACAGATTGTAAAGCCCTGAGGCAAATTTGTAATTTCAGTTTTATTTGCCCCACTTATCGACAGCCGATTGATCGGTGCACCTCTATTTTTCACAGCCCACTCAATTTCAATGCCGACATGGCTGCAGCAGAATAAAAACAAAAAACAGCCATCAGCAGTAAAAAACAAAACACGGATGGTATTTTTGCATGCCAACAACATATATAGTGGAAAAAAATAATATTTAGTCAGCCACCAATTGTGCAAGTTCTCCTACTTAAAAAGATGAGGCCTGTAATTTACATCATATGTAGACCTCAACTATGAGAGACAACATGAGAAAATAAATCTAGAAAATCACTGTCTGATTTTTATAACTAGGGTCTTCTGATTGTTCTGACCGCAAATCTAAATAATAATAAACATTTTAAGAAAAAAAAGGTCCTCTGAATAATTTAGTGATCTAATAATAGCAATAACAACTTTACATTGTCATTATATATAATATGGTTAAAGTCATTCATGAACCAACTTCCTTTTTTTTAAAAACTTGTGTACTCTGCTAAGCTTTGATTCTGTTCCATGATTCTGTTCCATGAACCTGTTCCTTCGACATGTCCCATCAAAGATGTTTTATTGCGAAGATCACCACATCGCATGTTCTCCGTGTCTTTGAGAAATCCTCAGGCATATCAATAGTGCTTTAATCTGTGTATATGTGTGACAGTCATGTATAAAGAGCTCCGATTGTGCACGCAGTTACAAAAACTCAGGTGCACATTTTTTTGAGTGGCAGTCTATTATGTTCACAACCTAAACATTTGGTGAGCGGCATTGATTGACAGTAACGAATAAGCTGAATTGTCTTTCTGTAATATAGCAATGCTCAACTGACTCATTAGCACCCACATTTACTTTTTTAAAGATTTTATGAGGAATGTCAGAGCAACATCTAGCAGACCTAACTTAGCATTGCTTTGGATGCCTATTCCAATCACTGCGCGCCGCAACCCCCCGCGCGCCGCAGCGCCGCAACCCCCCCCCCCCCCCCCCCCCCCCCAGTTGAATCTCTGGGTTAACTCACATGCCTGAGCCCCGATAGACTGATGTTCACGGTACACGCATACCTTATCGGTCCATTTTACACTTAACATCAGCATTTCTATATAGTAGCAGTTATATTTTATGTAGATCTTAACTTAAACAATGTTATCAAAACAAACACAAAACTAAAGCTCATTGCCACTGCAGGGCATTAATGTTAGAGTGGTGAAGCACCAACAATGTGATCACATGTACGTAAACCAGACAACGACAAACATAGAAGGAAGTTAGCCACGGTGTATTTAATTGTAAAGACATGTTATTTGTTCTAACATCGCTCTTCCCTTGTTACAGTCCTACAGTCTGCTAAGAACAAGAGTTACACTTCAATCAGATTAACTCAACCAGCAGCAAACGTGGAGGGTAGCATGGGTTTCATGTGTAAACGAACCAGATATCAACAATGCCATGATTCAGAAACCCGGTGGCCTGCTGTAATGGGGAAAACTCGTGTGTTCTCCGTGTGACGGTGTGTCTTGAGGGCGTCTCATACCTGCCGTCATTAGTTGAGATTCTCCACGTTTCTCAGACCGACGTCTTCCACAACACTAACCGGCCCGCAGTCTGTAGCGATCCGCTTCGCCAAGGCATCGTTAGCTTCTCTTGGTTTAGCTATAGCTGCTATACTCCTCCGGTAGCTAGCGGTCTGCCGAAGCCTCGCTCCACTGGGTGTCTGGTTCTATGATTCGCGGCATCAACGGTGTGTTCATCATTTAAATGATATGTAAGACTGGAAGTACTCCGGTGATGAGACGATTCCTCTCGGCAGTGGTTACATACACGACTTTGTTTCTGTCGACTCCGACGTCTTTAAGAACTTTATTTGACATCTTATTTTGAAAACCGGATAATCTTTCACGTAGCTCTTTCCGCTAACTTTGCAAATCGGATGTTGGGTTACGTGAATCCTTCCGCTAACTTTATCAAAACCCTTGCGCGCTCCCGATCAACCCCCGCCGTCATCATCATCATCATCATTTCTCGCCCGGCGCAGAGACTTCTCGCCAGTAGTTGTTGCCGCGCTCATCACTCAGCTGATGCGCGCTTTTTGTTTTTTACTTTTAATTTATTCATCTGGTTGAGGAACAGTTTTTTTTTTTCCAAAGGCCTCGGTCAGAGCACTGACCGAGATGGACGACAACAGGATCAAGATGGATAACACCCTGAATATCGAGGTAGAGGAAAAGTTTGAAAACATCAGGATCAACTTGATAAATACGACAGGGTCGGTTTGTCAAGTTGAACACCTGATTGGAGAAATGCAGTTGCCGGAGGACGTGCAGAACTGCACAATCCACGATCAGAAAGTTAACATCAGCGAGGACGCTCAGCAGACCCAGGGCTGGAGAACTGAGCTACTCGAAAAAGACCTTGGCGGGGCAAAGGCCTCGGTCAGAGATCTGACCGAGTTGATGGAGAACAAGAAGATCGAGGTCGATAACATTCTGAACCTCGAGCGGTTGGAAGTCAATCGGCTAACTGATGAGAATATGAAATTGAGAGGAAAACCAGCCGTCCAGAACACCAGTGACGAGGAGACTCAAGATTTATATTCAGAAATCAGATAAGCTGAAAAAGGACCTTTGGAAGTGGAAGCAGAAAACCACTTTCACTCAGAGTGAGCTCCAGAAAGCCCAGGTTACCATCAAAGACCTGGAGGAGACCATTGCTTCTCTCAAGGAGCCAGTGAAGCCGATGCCTCTCGGACTAGAGGCACCGGACAACACCCAGGTGGTGTTGGAGGAAAAGAACACCTTCCTCACAACTGAGCTCCACACGGCCCAGGATAACATCAGAGACCTGGAGGAGACCATCGCAGCTCTGAATGAGACGGTAAACCGGGACAACACCCAGGTGGTGTTGGACGAGGTCACCGATCTCAAAGCAAAGCTGAAAGAAGCCAAGGTACAACACCGTAAATATGCGAGGACCATCGCATATATGACGGAGGATCAGGCTGTTCAGCTTCGCGAGGTCCAGGCTGCGGCCCAGGAAGTGGAGAAGGAGAAAAAACATCTCCGCCAAGATCTCCACGCAGCCCAGGATACCATCAGAGACCTGCAGGACACCATTACTTCTCTCAAGGAGACAGTGGACCGGATGCCTCTTCGTCTAGAGGCACCCGGCAACACCCAGGTGGTGTTGGAGGAGAGTAACACCATCCTCAAAACTGAGCTCCAGCCAGCCGACGACGACATCCAAGAACAGCTGGAGAGCATCGCTTCTTTCAATGCGGCGGCGAACCGCGTGCCTCTCGCTCGAAAGGCACCGGGCAACACCCAGGTGGTGTTGGAGGAGAACACCTTCCTTAAAGCCGAGTTGACAGAAGCCAAGCTCCAGCACAGGAGGTATGCAAGGGCCATCGCTGACATGACTCAGCAGGCCATTGATTTCAACCTGGAGGTTACGGATGCAACCAAGGACCTGCAGAGCGAGAGCATCACTCTCCGGAGGGATCTCCATGCAGCCAAGGTTACCATCGAAGGCCTGGTGCAAACCGCTTCTCTCAAGGAGCCAGTGAACCCGATGCTTCTCGGCCTAGAGGCACCGGACAACACCCAGGTGGTGTTGGAGGAGCAGAACACCTTCCTCAACACTGAGCTCCACGTTGCCCATCTCAAGATCAGAGACCTGCTGGACACCAACACTGAGCTCAACGTGACAATTAACTGGATGGCACTCGATCCAAAGTCACCGGAGAACACCCAGGGGGTGTATGAGGAGCAGAACACCTTCCTCAGAAATGAGCTCTACGTAGCCCAACTCATGATCACAGATATGCTGGTTTTGGATGAGAAGAACACCTTCCTCCAAAGTGAGCTCCACACGGCGCAGCTCAAGGCCAAAGACCAGCTGGAGGAGGGCAACGTACTAACTCAATCCCTATGCAGGTGGAAGCAGAGAGTCACCGCTCTGACTCAAGAGAAGACTTCCCTGCAAAGGGATCTCCACACGGCCCAACGCCAGGTTAAACACCAGCTGGCGTTGGAGGTGGAGAAGACCGCCCTCCAGGGGAAGCTCCACATGGCCCAACATCAGTTTAAACACCAGCTGGTGTTGGAGGAGGAGAAGACCGCCCTCCAAAGGAAGCTCAACACGGCCCAACACCAGATACAACACCAGCTGGTGTTGGAGGAGGAGAAGAAGTCTCTCCAGGTGGAGCTCCACACAGCCCAACGTCAGCTTGAACACCAGCTGGTGTTGGAGGAGGAGAAGAAGTCCCTCCTAGGAGAGCTGAAAAGAGCCGAGGTCCTTAACCAAAACTATGAAAGGACCATCTCTGATATGACCGACGAACACCGTGTTTTATTCCTTGAGACACAGGTAGCAGCCCAGGACCTGGAGAGCAGCAGGAACTCCCTCCAGAAAGATCTCCAGACAGCCGAGGCCAACAGCAACGACCAGCTGGAGGCCATCGCAGCTCTGACTCAGACGGTGAATCAGAAGCTGCTGGAGCTAGAGGGAGCACGCCAGGACCTGGACCAGAAGACCGCTACCATCGAGGAACAGAACGCCACGTTGGAAGACATCAGACGAGAGAAGGAGGATGAGGACAACGACCAGCTCCCGTCGGAGCAGGAGGACACCTCCGTCCTTCAGGCCACAGGGATCCTCCAGCAGTCAGAGATCTCCAACCGCACAGGACAGTCTCTGCAGCCACAAGATCATTTAACAGAATCAAAATGCAATCTTTCTAACCACAAACAACTCTTAATCCATTCCAGCCTCGTAGATCACCACTGTGGGGTGGGGAAGGAGGAGAAGTCCTCCTTCAAGGGTGGGAAGAGGAGAAGTTGATCGGCTAGCAGGTCGTGTGCATGGTTACATTTCCTGTTTGACGCTCGCGAGGCGTCTCTCTCTCAGTAATGAGGAAGACAGAGACGACAGAATCAGCTGCAGGTGAAGAAGCCAAGTCGGGAAAGCCGATCAGTGTTATGAAAAAGTAGCGCTGGAAACGGTGGGCATTCTGACGGAGTGGATGAAAGTCTGCGTGAGCCTACAGGCGATGGGATGAACTGGAACACGAGGGTTCGATGTTCAGAGGTTAGTGTGGTGTCCTTGGGGGGGCGGGGGGTCTTTTAGTTAACTAGTTCCTGTTGCATTGCAGCAGCGTTCAAATAGTTACTAAGAGGCTTCCAGGTCTCTTCAAAAGGATTCACTGGAATCCGAGTCCAAATCGTATCTTTAAAAGTTAGGATTTAGGATCTCTTTAAACCAACAGGTATGTGTCTTCAGACGTACGAGGTGTCTAGCTAACGGTGTCGTGAAGCCAGGAGGCGTCGCCCTGCCGATGGCAGGTGGTGTGGGTGTGTAGCGAGTCACGTGAAACCGCGGAAAGCCATAAAAGCTCAAACGGGTAAACTCTGGCAAGTAAACGCAGCATAAGACGCTGAGAGGCTTCAGAGTTGAAGTGAGATGGGATCGTTGAGAATTTGGTACCGATGTCGAGGAAATGACTAAGTTGTTTAAAGTCATACGCGGGTAAAGCCATGGAGATAAGCCGCTAAAACTCTCAGGAGTTAACGCAGTTTATGGCGCTGAGAGGATTCACACTTTTATTTATTTCTTTTTTTTCTTCATGGTTTTGTATTGATTTTTGCAAACACGCGAATGAAGAATAATACAACTTCCGAGAAGATGTATACAGGACATTCAGTCGTTTGGAAAAATACAGATACAAAATCATGAAAACGAGATGGGGGGGTGGGGGGTGGGAGGAGGGAGATGGGGGAGGGGCCTTAATTATTGTTGTCACGGATGCCAATATATAGGAGACGACAATTTTAGTTTCTTAGAGTATTATTGAGTATTTCCGCAGAACACACACGGAGAACCAAACCGCACAGAGAACCAAAGCTCACACAGACAAGATTAATTTGTTATCTACAGGAGACTTTTACTCAACTAACAAGTCATTGAAGAACTGCAGCTTTTTTGCGTAGAAAACCTGCATCGTCCATCAAGTGAAAGTTACCACAAGTGAAGACGCTCAGAAGACCCAAGCCCGGAAAACTTAGCCGCTGGAGGAAGACCTTTGCGAGGCTAGAGGTCTCGATCAAAGCTACGACCGAGATTATGGATGAGATCAATATTTATAGAACCCTGAAGATTGAGGGAGAAAGATCAAGATCGAAAAAGTTACACTGGAGGTATGCAGCTGCCCAAACAATTTGGGAAAAAACACTGCATAATCAACCAGAAGGTTGTTACCATTAAAAAGTGAGTTGATCCACGCGTGGACAGCTCAGCCACTCAACTGTTTGCCCTTTGTTGGGCAACGGGCTCGGTCAGCGATGTGACCGAGCCTGTTGTCCTGTACGGGGGCAGCAGCCTCAGTCAGAGAACTGACTGAGATAAGGATAACAACAACAAGATCAAATTTGATGACACCCCGAGGGTCGATCCGCAGGAGAAGGTGGGAGCCACCAAGAATAGTTTTATAAATATGGAGGTTTCTTTCCGGCGATCAAAAATTCCATAATCTCCGTCGAAAGCTACGACCGAGACTTCTAGCCCTGCGAAGAGCTTTCTCCAGGGACTCTGAACATCTAGGCGCGAGTCTTCTGAGCGTTATCACACACGTTCCGATGATGGACGAGGACATTTTTCTCCGCAAAAAGCTGCATTTGTCCTATGACTTGTTTGTTGATTCAAGTCTTCTGTAGCCAACAAGTTAATCTAGTCTGAGTGAACAAAAAAATAGAGATATGCAGCTGCCAGAGGCAGAAAGCCCTGCATCATCCATCATGGGAACGTTACAACCATGATCTGAGCCACTGGAGAAAGCCCTTTGCGGGGCTAAAGGTCTCGGTTGGAGCTACGACCGAGATGGTGGAGTTAGAGAATACTTTGAATCTCGAGCGGTTGGAAAATAACCGTGTGTGACAAAAAAAAAAGACAACAAGCTCAAGTTGGAGCAGGAGGACAGCCCCTTCCTCCAGCAGCTATAGAGCCGCGTAAACTCTCAGGAGTGAACGCAGCTTATGGCGCTGAGAGGATCAAACTTTTATTTCTTTTGGGCTTTTTTTGTTTTTTTAATTTCTTTTATGATTTTGTATTGATTTTGCAAACACAGGAATGAAGAATGATACCACTTCCAAGAAGTTGTGGTATACAGAACATTCAGTCGTTTGGAAAAATACAGATACAAGATTATGAAGGAGGAATAGGGGAGAGAATTCAGTACCAATGTCAGACTTTAGGTGTTCAAAGTCAGACGCCGGTATAGCCATGGAGGTAAGCTGCTAAAACTCTCAGGAGTGAACGCAGCTTATGGCTGAGAGGATTCAAACTTTTATTCCGTGTGGTTTGGTTTTGTTTTGTTTTGTTTTCATTTATGATTTTGTATTGATTTAGCAAACACAGGAATGAAGAATGATACCACTTCCAAGAAGTTGTGGTATACAGAACATTCAGTCGTTTGGAAAAAATAGATACAAGATCATGAAGGAGGGATGAAGGGGAGAATTCAGTACCGACGTCAAAGACTTTAGGTGTTCAAAGTCAGACGCCGGTATAGCCATGGAGATAAGTCGCTGGAACTCTCAGGAGTGAACGCAGCTTATGGCTGAGAGGATTCAAACCTTTATTCCTTTTTTAGGGTCCGAGCGACAGCGAAGCTGTCCGAGAGGACCCTATTGAAATTGCCGGAGTTCTTATTATTATTATACTGGATTTTTATTTTTACTCTTTGGGCGCATATTGGGGGTACGCATCATATCCCAAAACTCACCAAATTTGGCATGCTTGTCAGGATTGGTGAAACTTAGGTTTTGACACTGACCTCGAAATTGGGCTCTCAGAAATTGCTCTCTAGCGCCACCTAGAAGTTTGACCGGTGACACCCCTCACCCACAATGTCCGATTGACTTCAAAAACAGATTTTCTAGACCTCTAGGACCTGCTCTACAAAAAAAGCCTCTCAGGACCCTAAGCTCCGCCTACTTTAATTTTCGGCCATTTTGATTTTTGTGAAAAATACAAAAGTGACCACCGAACCTAAACGATAGGTCCAATGTTAACAAACCCATTTGAGATAATGATAAGTAAAGCTATATCATCTGCGATATATCGTCTTTTTACAAATTGATCATAGTGGTAAGCATCTATAGCCCGACAAACATTTTAGGGGCGTGTCCCGTTTTGTAATGCTTATAACTTCAACACTATTGGTCAAAAAAAATAACAGACCGTCAGGATATGTGCAGAATGGCGTCTGAAACATTCGATGCAAATTTCGTGCAATTTGAACTTTAATTGGTGCCACAAATATTCACCAAAGTTGGCCGTTTTGCCTGTTTTTTTGGGTTTTTGGCCATTTTCCACTTTTTTCAAACGGCCATTAGACCCACAAAACGCTAAAAGAATTCGTTAAAAATAGGTTTGTTAGAATCTCAAGACCTGAATATATTACAATCAGGAAAAAAAAAAGACTTTTCGTCCGTAGGAAATGCCCGTTTTTTGACTGCCAATATTTGTAATTTATTCATCTTAAAAACTATAGCTTACACTCATATGTTTTACAAAAATCAAGTGTAATGCCAGTCAAGGCCTGAACACATTCATCAATTAAGGGACTATTTTCAACTGCGGATATATCAACAGGTGGTGCTCAGTCAAAATAAACCGTGATGATTATGAGTTCTTTTATTTTAAAAAGTAAATTATCATTAGAAAAATCATTTGAATTTCATTTGCTTTGGGGTATTTCTTACCGAGTTGCTGGTGTTTGGCAACCTCAGCACCTCAGGGAGGGGGGTGGGGTGGGGGGGGGGTGCAGGTGACTTTTTCTTTTGTCACCACACCACATCCATGTTGTTTGATGAAGCCTCAACACTTTTAGAATTACAACTACGGTCATGTTATTGTTTTAACCACAAATCTAAATTCTAAATAATGACAAACAGTTTAAGAGCAAAAGGTCCTCCGCTCTGACGAAGCCGTATAATGATAGTAGTAATACATATACATTGTCATATATAATATGGTTAAAGTCATTCATAAACCAACTCTATTCTGCCTCTACCTGGTTGTCACGATACTAACATTATAACTTCTATACCATACCTGCCATAAATATCAGGATACCAGATACAATACTATAACAACAATATGATACCATGAAGAAGAGACTGGTATATGTATCTATAATAGTAATAAATTCAATATCTGTATGGTTCACTTCTTACCAACTTGTTCCAACACTTAACACGTCAGTGATATTAGTTTTAGCCTACAGCCAGATATGAATGAAACTACATGGAGCCGTCATACATTGATTAGACACTATGAGGCCGTTAGTCTGTATCTGACCAGATGGTACAGAGTTCATCAGGATGAGCAGCTGTAGAGTTACACAACTTTACAGACTGTCTGCATTGGAGACAAAGTAATGAAACATTTCACTTCTGGCATGTTTTTTTTTTGTTGAGCCGAAGACGGTCTCAAAAGATCCGCCACGTTCCGCCCCTCGCTGTGAGCTGCGCTGCGCAGCGCGTACAGACAGCATGACACGGAGCGGAGCAGCGAGTGCCCGCTGATCACGGGCTCTTTTAATGTAGTATCGATACTAAACATATGCTAAATCACATCGCTCTTAATACGGGTCCTTTGTTAGCATCGCTACATCGTGCAGCGTGACAGCAGCAGTTGTGGCGGGCTAACATTCAAGCTAACCTAAACCACCAAACGCTGAAGACATCTAAACGCTGATTGGCCGAGACGTGACACGCCCCATCAAAGATGTTTTATTGCGGAGAGCACCACTCCACATTTTCTCAGCATTTCACTGCAATCTCAACAGTAGCGGCCAGGTGACCCCCCCCCCCCCCACCACCCCACCCCAAAACAAAAACTCTTCGGATCTGCACGATTCACGTGGACGACCCATTTTGATTTCAAAACAGTCAATTTCACCGAAAGGTGACAAGTTTGCAGGTTTGTATATACAAGTCTTTGCATCACTAAAAATCACGTTAATCAGTTGAAAATCCACTCAACCCTTAAAATAAGAATGTGTGACAGTGAAATTAGTCACCTGCTGAACAAATTCACAAAACCCCTAAATTAGACAAAAACACACCAATTACAAGACATTCTCTTAAACAAACCTGGAGTCAAGCTAAACGCACAAAACATCTAGGCTTGTGTTGGTTTTGGTTCTAGAAATCACAATCAACAGCAGGTGTAAGACAACCGTTTAAAATAAAGTGCTTCTTGATCAAAATAATCATTTGGTTTGGTGGGCCAGAAGTTCCCCAGTGCATCAACACTATGCTTGATTGATTCCAAACAACAGCTGGAATACCTACTACTTTCAAACCAAAATAGGCCGGATGTATTAAGGTCTGAAGTAAAACAAACTCAAACAAATGAATCACAAAGCTGCAGAATTGCAGCGTTGACACGGCAGCACTGTATTTAATGACCATTTATGAGTACGCCACTTGTTTGTGATTCATAACCCGTATGGCCTCAGCGACCAGTGTCTCACCTCCATCCCTGTCTCTGGCCCGGTGTGTGTGGACAGCCTTTGCTCTGCCGTGCACTGCGCCGTCGACGTGTTTGTGGTCAGGGCTGTTGGACCTCCGAAGCATCTTGCATGGAGGAGTGACATCTGAGGAGTCTCGCATCTTCTCATGCCGGTGGTCCCCTCCTGGATGGCTCTTGGACGAGTATTTGAGTGCCTGTAGACACAAAGCAAACACCTCACTACAATCTAGTGTCTTGCTGCATACAAAGATGTCATCGTGGTCCCTCAAAACCTGTTCAAAAGGAATGCAAAGTACTAATGCATCAAAGGCTATGGTATTTGAACAGCTGATTATTTATGATTAGAAAACAGCAGATTTACCTGTCAATTACATTATGAAATAGCCATACTAGTTATTAAATTGTGGCTGTAGTTGGTTTCTTACTCGGTCAACATTTACTTACGTATACTGACATTTATAATTGACGATAATAATTAAGCAAACCGAAAATGTTGTCTGACAACCAAGTATTCGCATTCGTTACTGCTTGGCGATCATATTTTGAATGCATTAGTCTATCCGTGATTTGTGCAGTATATACGAGAAGCACTTTGTTGTTCCCAGAGCTTGGCTAGCTGGATCCTTAAAATGACAGATTGCGGTCTGGCCCTAATCGGACTGGCTAGCGAGCAAAGCTAATAGTACGAGGCTACCATTAGCTTGAGCTGCAACAAAACTCGCTTGTACATTTTCCAAAACAACCTAATTCGACGGATACATTCCGGCTATCGTCTTCTTCACCCGACAATGGTCCCGCCAGTGAGTCTTTGCAGTTATCAAACGGCCATTTCAAACAAAACCCTTCTACTTTTTGAGGTTATTTTCCGCACTGACGTGGGGCCTAATGTGCTCCTCAGAAGCCTGAGCTAGAGTGTCCGTCTTAATCTTATTTGCTGCTAGCTAAGCTAGCAGGCTACAGTCAGCTAACAAGTACCTGATAGGGCTGAGAATCTCTTCGGTCGCACCTGTAAAGGAAAAAAAGGCAGTCGTGAATGTGAAGTGTCAAAATGTCAGCGTAGCGAAACTGTTGAAAGCGCCGCAACAGCTGAATGTGCAAGTTTCAAAGCCACTTATTTTGATTTCAGAAAAAAATGGCGGCTTGTCAAAGCGTAGCTACGAGAAAAGGGAAAATCTGAATAAGTAACGTCAAAAAGATGTTTACCCATCGCCGAGTCTCGGTTGTTTCCTTGCATACATTACCATCAATGCCGTGTTAGTGTGTTTGGAGTGGGATGGGAAAGATTGGTGACGGCACTGTTTTTTTCTTCTTTTTTTCTTGTTGATTCGGCGATTTAAAATCGTCTGTTATATCAACTTAGCTTGTGGGTATTTCAATGCTATCGGCAGCACTGGTCGGAAGAGCACCCTCACTCAGTCCATCTCCCACTCAGGCTCACAGCCGTGTCTATCTGCCCAGAAAACGTAGCAGTGGAGCTGCGCGTTGGGTTGCCAGATATCATACCCTCACCAGGAGGGGAAAGCCTTTTTGAGTCAATCGTGCCTAAGAAAAGTGTCATGTAATCACATTATGTCTCATGTAACCAAAGCAAGGTGCATCTGCATGTTGGTTTAGAGATGGATACGTATTGTGATTTCAGTCAGCTGCAACTATTATTTTTAATACAATATTAGCACTGCTGCTAAATACAGAATAAAACATTTGAATAATGGAATATTACAATCCTCTTATGTTAATATCAGATGTCCGGATTACGACCTTTACAATAATAATTTAAAGAAATCGAGTATTTAGAAAATAGGCAACAAATAGATGGAAAATTGGGGTATTGTAAAGACCTGGCAACCTCACTGCAAACCTCATTCTCCACCTCCCTCTTCCGATGGCAACATCCGGGACACACCGGCTCGAGTGGAGCAGTCTCAGAAACTTGTAAAACCGTTCTGCCATATAGTTTGATGTATTGACATTTTCTCTCCACATTTGCGTTTTAGCGTGTTTTTAAAAAATATCTTGTTTTTCCTTCAATGGTTGTGGATTAAAAGTTTTAAAAGCCTCTAAAGAACTAAAGAAGGCACTGACTTGTTCTCTCCTGACATCTAGCGGTTGTACTGTGACATCGCAAGCATCAAACAGTAAATGTAAATGTACTTCCATTGGTAGGCGACAATTTTCATTTGTGCATACATTATAAATGCAAGACATGTTTTTATTTGTAATATTTGGATTTGTTTACAGAAAAAAAAAATTTGACATGTCATTTAAAAAAAAGTAATACTATTAAGAGGTATAGCTTACAAATGTACCATTAATATCTATCATAAAAGACATACACATATCATACTAATTTAAGAGTGCTACACATTAGTCCCTTGGGAATCCTTGAAGTATAATGGTCACTTGGGCCTTTGTAATGAAACAAATTGGATGTGCATGCAGAGCAGTATCTTCACAGTTTGGGACTTGGACCTGGTTGTATTGATGATCCAGAGTGAGTATCTGTCAGAAGAGGGCTGCTGGGCTCCATTGTTCCCAGACAATATACCCCACATCATATCCCAGGATGAGAACAAAAGAATCTGCGGTTCAGCGTTTAGGCACACAACACACTTTAATGTTGTGACACAAAAGTGCGTGCTTCTATTGTTGGCACATTTCTGGTACTTGTTCACACACACACACACACACACACACACACACACGCACACGCACATGCACACACACGCACACGCACACACACACACACACACACCTTTACCTTTCCGACAGGAGCTCCTTGCATGAGGGATCATAGTGAATCCAAACCCTGTAGTACAATATGATGCGTAATTGACAACAGCATGTTGATGTGCCTTTACAGCGACGCAAACTAAAAATAAGTATAAGTATAATATGATTTTGTTTGATTTATTCCTCAGGATCAAGTTTGTAATTGTCATTTGTCACATATCACTCACACTCACATACAAAAATGATTTGCTACCCCCTCCTGTGGTGCTTGACATATAACCACCTTGAAATGAAACACCATATATTACATATAGGTCAGGTATTGCATGTGGTGCATCTATTAAAAGGATGCAGAGGAAGGGTGGATGTAAATGTCAACAACATCAGAGGCAGTATCCTCGTTCAGTGCTTAGAGTATCACACCCACTTGACTGTGACTGAAAATACATTAAAGATACACTGATCTAACATTATCAATTGCGTTGTTGTTGTTTAGAAGAATCCACTCACATCTTTAAAAGTGCAGTTTCTGGTCCTTGACTACTTGTTAGATGACCTATAGGTGGAGGTATCAAACAACATTTATCTATATCTCTAACATTAAAGCCACTAAACTCAAGTGATAACCATTGCAATAGCTGATAACACCTAAATAAGATCCAATTAATTACAAAAAATAGTAAAACATTGTCACATAAAAAAAATACAACTGAATTATTGTTTTGCTTTCTACTGTTGGTGGAGAAGCGAATTTAGAGTTAGAGTTAAATGCTGATTGACAGTACCTCAAGCCAATAAAAACACAGACGCGAACTATTGAGTACGCCCTCACAGAATGTTGAGCAATGAAAGAGCCGATTGAGCGGCCTCTGTGATAAAAGCCTATGGAAAAAGACCCGTACGGCGCGGATCCCAGACCAGTTTGTGTTGTCACACACCAGGCCGGGACGCCATAAACAAACCGTTTCCAAATCAGCGCCTTGACATACCCCCTTTATCCGTCTTGGAGAGAGGCACGGCAGAGGCGTAACATTTTTGAAAGGTTGCGTTCAGCAGAAAGCGGGCATAAGTTAGGAAGATTTAAAGGAGCATATCGCGGTTTTCTAGAAGGGAGGATACAACAACAGAAAAGTACGGGTTCTCGAAGGAACCACTGGAGTAACTTACATTGTGGCCAGCAAGCAGCAACTAAAATCCGACCTCCGATGCAAAGTGAGTAACGTTACCATCATCTAAAAGAAACTTCCCTTCAAACTTGTCAAGCGAATAGAAACAAAAAGTCAGCGGGGGGATTTCGTAGTAAAACGGTTGAAAATATATCAATGGCTTTTAGTTGGGCAATGCGGGGCTATATTACAGCTAAAATATGAACACTTACCTAATGACGGAGCAGGCTTACTCGACGTGGTTTGAGCAGTGCTGGAAGGCAGAGGGGAGGTGTAAAGCGTTAGGTTAACCTAGCAGCGAGCGTCTCTATTTGCTAACCTACAAGTTAGCTTGGAGCGTGATATTCATCTAAATCTGTGAGCCTTTCCATGCTGAACCGTTTTTTGTTGTTCCAATTAACAGAAAGCCAAACCCCGCGAATTTCTGCGCACCCAAAATGAGCAATTCTTCATTTCTAGGACTTTTTAAGTGTCAATGAGATTTCACCTGACTTATCGTGGAATGTGGCTTTTAGCGGACGGGCTAACGTATTACAGCGACGAGCTGTTCGGGAGTGCCTCTTATTACCTGCACAGCGCGTATTAGCATAGAGGAAGAAAAAAGAAAAAGGACATAATCGTCTCTGTATGAAAACATATACACAAACCACAATGACAAAAGTTCCACCGCGTCACACGCCTCTCAACTAACACACAAACGCACCGAAGTGCCTCCTTCACCAGGAAGTACAGTGTGCCCTGTGGTATGGTCGTGGGGGATACAGCGCCCTTGTGCCCTGAGAAGTCAAGTGTGGTGACACGGAGCTCGCCGCTGGCTGGCAGCCCACTGAGAAACTCAGCTCTTGACCGGCCAATCAAACCATATCCCAACCACTGTGATTCTGTCTAAACGCCACTCTTTGTTGCTTTGACGGTATGTCATGATCCCAATGAGGCCTTGTCAGACCACATAATACCCCCCCAGTGTATCTTTACTCTGACATGTAGCCTCATCACAGCCGTGACATCTTCTTTGATGTGGTTTAAAAAGAAAAGGTGTCAGTAGCAGTTTGTTGAAAATGCCATTAATTCATCTGTTCCCTCTAGACTGAGTCTGCAATCTTCTTCAGTGCAGACATGGTCGTCACGCAAAGGTGCAGTGCTTGATGTTCAGATGTTGAGAAAAAACATTTCCTCTGAGGTTAAACCGGGTAAAACGTCTGTGACATCTCCCATTATTCATTGACATTGTCTCGTCAGTCTCCCCGTCACAGTTATGATGCTCTGCGAGGAGAAGAAATGAGGAAGATAGTGATATATATATATATATATATATATATATATATATATATATATATATATATATATATATATATATATATAAATTCCACAGAGGGGACTCTCTAGAGAGCTGACATTTATCTGTGTAAACTCCGAAGCCTCAATGGCTTGTCTGCAGTTTTTGTCCGGCTCCTGGTAGTAACCTAGTTCTTTTTTGCGTGTGAAAGCGGTGGAATCTGGGGAGGGGGGCACTCTCCCACAAGCATTTTTATTATAAGTATTTCAGTCCAGTTTATTGCTCTGGCTTATACTGTTTATGAGGTCAACAGCCTACTATCTTGACAAGTGTGTGACGGTTTTATTATGCCCCGGTAAATGGACTCTTTAATCAAGAGTCATTGCAGGCATCATACAGGGGGAAAGTGTTCAAAAGACCTGCAGAGGTTAGCAATCTAGATGTTCTTAGCTGGCTTGGCCTGTGTGAGTGCATATGATATGAAAACAAGCTTATTTATTTAATTCAGAAAAATGTGTCCCACGCATGTCTGTGTGGCCAAGGTCAGGGTCAGATGCAGATGCAGAGGCCGCAGATGAGACTCAGCGTAGGTGTCTTTGCCCCGTGTTGTCTGTCTGGAGAGGTGCCCTGCATAGCTCACATTCCCAAGGTTTTGTTGCTGGCATGGAGGGGTCACCAAGTAGAGGAGGGTGGCTGGAATGGAAGGGGGGGGGGGTTGTGGGAACTAAGAATGCTATGCGCCCAAGGCTCAACTCCTAGAATTCCTCCAAGTGACCTGCTGATTGAGACAAACGTTCCTGTCATCACAGCGGCGCAGCGTGTGTTGATGAGACACTTGTCAGCAGACGAAGAGCGCTGTTCACGGCAATGCCAAAGAGTTGGCCTCCATAGCGGCTTGTCAGCAGCAAGGCTATTTTCTTGGGGCTTAAGGGTGGGTAGGATATAGTGGCTTCAGACTCTTAATCCAACCATTAGGTTGGATCACTATCAGCTCACTCCGACTCACAAGGAAACTGACATTTTAAACAGCATTGTTTCTTTCACTCACCTTTCCTTCATCTTAAATGTCAACCAGGGACTAAATAGATCCTAAACTGGGATCTTTGGGACAAGTGGTCAGCAGTCGCGCTTCTCAATGCCTGGTTTACAACAATGTCTGTTCCTGCATGAATGCTGCCATTCTGGTAGTAAAGCGAAGACCAGAGAGTTACCATTAGTGGTTATCAGATGGTCTTGGGCCTTTTCATTAAGTGTTGAGAGGGTCCTCAGTTCAGGTTTCCTGAGCGCTGCCTCCTGACCACATTAAGGGGAACCTACTTTAATAACAGCCCGTTACTATACCTGGCATCATATGAAATATGTATCTATGCTGTTGCAGAAGCTTAATCTAGTTTAAACATTTTCATACTCCATATTTGTCTGTGAATCAGACTTATTGCATGTGCCTGTCTGTGCAGAGCATCGCAGTCGATGTTGTGAATCTCATCTTTTTACATTTTTGGTTTACCAACTCTTCTTTATAGTTCTGAGTAGCATACAGAGGACCAGCTGAGGGCTGCGACTAACTATTATTTTAATAATCAATTGAATTTTTTTATATTTTTTTTATCAATCGGATAACTCTGAAAGAAAAAGCATTAATTTCCAACCCTTTATTAAAAAACAGAACTGACAACGCTTTACTTTGTGCTTCATTCGTGTCGGAGAGAGGCCGGGGCTTATCTCCGTTGCTTTGCTCTGTGCAAACGGTTATCATTTCCCCCATCAACCATGGCAGAATTAATCACTAGTTCTACGTTATACTTGTTGTGGAAATCCCGCAAACCTCGTAACATCTAACGCCCTCGTGTTCGGGTTCATAACATCACCCGCTCACTAACTCCGTCAGAATAATTGTCACTTGTAGGGCTACTTAAGTTAGTTAGTCAGATTCAACAACGGCATGACGTCAGTGATGACGAGCGGAGCATCTCAACGCTAATTGGTTTTCGCAACACAGCATTGTGGTATTTCCTCCTCTCTGCTCTGTTCTTTTTTTGTTGCTCCACTGTGCGCTCAACTCAACTTTTTTATTATTATACTCAAACATCTCCGCGACTTATTAAGTGGCGTAACAATCATGTGACACAACATCAGCCTGATGGATTGTGGAGGTCTGGAACGTGATCCATGCCTTTTACGAACTAGTCATACAATCTGTCATACTCATTAAATGTGTTGTAACTCTGTAATGATTCCTTCTTTACACATGACATCCATTGCTTCCATCCATCCGGGGAGAGGGATCCTTCTCTGTTGCTCTCCCGAAGGTTTCTTCCCCTTTTCCCTGGGAAAGGGTTATTTCTATCTCTTGTTTGTTCCTGATCCGATGTGAGGTCCTGGGACAGGGATGTTGTATGTGTACAGATTGTAAAGCCCCTTGAGGCAAATTTTTTTATTTCTGATTTTCGGGCTATACAAAATAAACTAAATGTAATTATTTACCTATGCATATTCGCCGTCTTACTTGACGGTCCATCACTAATGGGCTACGAGTCGGTCCACAATGTACTTGTTCCGCTGCTCCTGGACAGAGAGATTAAAGTGATGTACTTGAAACAGGGTTTGTGGCAGTGTCCCAGATGATGAGCATCACCGTTGTTGTTTTGCCTCCCCAACCTGCCTGCCCCCAGAGAGGTGTGGGGTTTCTCTCAGCACCCTGTAAACTTCTGCGGTGCTGTGCTGGAATGAGCCCACCCAGCAAATTGCAGCCATTAGACACTTGGGTATGCTGAATGACTCTCTGCATGCCGGCTTTTGATGGAGAAAGCAGAGAGACGAAGTAGCAATAATTCAAGTACAGGGTGTCGGGAAAGCAGGTCAAGATTTGAACGCCTCAGGGAGAAGGTCAAGGGTTACTTTATATACGTAGGTGTTGACGCAAGTGGTCGTAAATTGCACTGTTTTGTTATGGGACACTGTTTCATTATTGTTGGAAAGCATTGACTATTAAGAAGTGCAAAAACTTCAGATGCAGAGTACAGTGGTCCTCTTATTCATCTGTAGCCTCACTCGGTAGTTTGCATTTCAAGCTTCAGGCTCCACAAGCTATTGCTGTGGGAATACTCTACACACTAAATGCCTCGATCATAATCTTGCAAATTTGAGGTTTTGTAAGTACTATTGCGAATTAAAAACGTTGCTTGAAAAAGAATTGTCGCACAATCGTGCACATACTTGAAGTCTGCGAAGACTTGTAACTAATTTGTCAGTCATCAGTGAAAGGTGTATAGCCTTACACAGCAAGACAGTGGATTCACTCGACTGAAGTCAAGCTTATTTGTCAAAAGTTGCTTTATTTATGAGGGGTTTCCATGTAGGGCCCCTGCCTTACATTACTACGCCTATTCCCCTTATGGCTGCCCTTGAATAATTCAACACGCTTGGAGCGAACTCAACCAAAATAAGCCAAAGTTTGCACTTGTTTGTGGCTCCGTCCACTAAATCGAAATAACCACAGAGGATTTGTAATACAGTACAGCTTCAAGTTTGCACCATCAGCATGAAAAGATCCATGTCACCTGTCAGCAATAGCTGTCGGGTGCTCTATTAATGCGCCGTGAGGTTTGCAGTATTCATGTAGCTTGTGTTGTAATGTTTAGACTAGAGTGCTTGGAGAGCTCGGTTACCAAACGGCGGTCCTGTGACTGATGCTTTCCTTCCTTACTTGTTCTAAAGATGACGACGACCGTAACTCGACCGTGCCGTCCAAACTGTCATTCTTCCAGAGGTAATTAAAACACAGTTGTGTTGTGAGCAATGTAATGGTCGCAGGTTGTGGCTGGTAAGTTCACACGAAGTGGCCTTACCTTGCGTTAAGGAATCATACCTTCACCACATGACTGCTCCTTGTATACTAGCTCCAGTCATGAAGCGCGATAATGTCAGAAGGCATAGCTGGTCCAACCTTGCTTCCCTGTCCGATCGCATTTTCCATCTAAATATAATGCCGACCATGTATCACGTCCTGGTGCCTCTAGAGATATTGATTCCACCCTTGACCTTTCTGCAGTATAGGCATTGATTCGATGAGACAGGGGATGGTGGGGGAGTTGTGCCTGAGTAGTAAGGCATGCTGTGTTCTTTGTGGTAGTGGGTGGGCTCTTGCAGCGGCCTTAAGTTCTTCAGAATACTGCTGATTAGATGCTGTTTTCTTTAGCGGCCTGTTTCCCCTCTTGCTTAGACAGCAACGCTGGGCTAAATCTCCCCTTTGTGTGTGGGCCGTCTCAAGTAGTGTCAGCTGTAGCTCTGCACACTTGTTGCCATGTCTCCTGCCACCTCCTTCTGGCTACAGGACCCACAAGGTCTGTAGCCCCTGTATTTTCCTTTGCCTATTAACATTTTTGCCCCCACCCTTCGTTGCCTCTCGACTACACCGAACAACGCGTTTGATTGGCAAAAGGAGGTCTGTGTGTGTTTGTGAATGCAGGCTTTTGTCCCTAAACTTGAAAGCATAATGTCAAGCTCCTGTGTGCATGCATGTTTGTCTGTGAATGTATCGGACAGGCATTCATTCTTCTTCACACTTGGCCCACTCTCTGTTTATTCCCTCGTTGCTCATTGAGTGCAATTACAGCAATTTGACTGTGAATACCCCTTCACAAGAGCCCATTAGAACCATTAACTATGCCAACTTCACTCTTTGATGGCTGGGCCCACGTGATTAGAACTATTCAATCTGCATGATGGCAGACAAGGGGATAGGATTGTGAACCGTCTAAACCAATGGGACTCTGTGTGCTGGTCTCCGATCAAGTCATTAAAAAGAATATTGCACATTATCCTCTGTTTTTAGACATTACTTGCATGTCCACTAATAGACAAGTCTAGTATATAAGTAATTCAGTTGCAATTTAAATTACAATAAAACCTGTCAAATAAAGAAATTTAAAAAGCAAGAATTAAAGAAGCACAAGCTAATTTACGAAAACAATTCACTAATTGAATGAGGATCATCTTTACTTGACATAAAAAAATTGTACTACAAATACAGAGAGTAGGTTTATAAGTGTGGTATGACCCTTAGCTTATGGTGGATCATTTCCAACTTGCGTGATCCAAACATTTCCACAAAAAAAAAAGAAATACCACTGCAGTCAACAGTAGCAGCAATCTAAAAGTCCAATTAATTAGGATTTATGTAACAATTCTGAAACAAATGTTCATCCCTTTTTTTAGGGTAATATGACACATTTGACAACAGACATTCTAATTAGTGTATGTAAACAAATGAGACATGGGCTGAGTGAGTCAGTTTTACTACTACAAGGTCTACTTGTTTCCTGAAATTTTCCTCATCTTCTTGATATACTTATCTCACTATGTAGTGTGATGTGCTTTTAGCCTACTGTACCCGCACTGCTACTGGATAATGTTATTTAAAAATTGTTTGCCATTTATTTTCAGTAAAACGCACTTCCTCCCACACTATCATGTAACTTGCCAATTTAATCAGTTTTGTCCCCGGTGTCCAAAAGCTTCCTTTGAATCACATACGCCAAGAAAATACAAAACCAACGTAGTAGCCGAGATAATTAGAGCCTTCCGTTGTCACAGATGTAATTTTTTAATTTGCCCTTTAAGAGTCATATTATTCTCTGCTGCCTATCATATGGCGCCCTTATATCAGAGGGCGGGCCTCTCGGCTAACTTATACCTCAGCTCACCACTAATTGCTAAGTAACCTCATGCAAATGCCATTGAGCAGAGTTTTTTTGGCTCTGGTGAAATTAAAGTGTGATATTTATAGTTTGCTTTGGATTGTGGGGCCTGGATAACAGAGGGCATATGGTGCTTTTGCGCATGTGTGTAGGAGTAGCTTACTCTGTGCACAGCCATGGTGACTGCGTCATCATGCAGTTTGTTTTAGTCATTTCAGATTTGAATGACGTTTGAATAAATGAATGCTGCAGGGTGGAGTTGATGATTGTAAGTTCACGGGTCCGAGAGTTTGTTTGTTGTTCCGAGGGCAAAATGTTAAAGAACTGTAGATTGCATGGGTCGTCGACACGTTAATAAAGCAGATGTGATGCAAATGCTTGTCTTAATGTCTTAATGCGTTTCTAGATCTAGTGCAGTTGAGTAGTGGACTGTAAGAACAGAAGGCTCTCACAGTCGGTCTTTATTATGGCCTTTGTAATGCTTTTTTCTATCCACCCAGTTTCCTCTCTTGCTTCCTGGGTCGTCGGCACCGGGTCGAGACAAAGCAGCTCTTTCTCTGTTTGTTTTGAAGTTGTCCCTTCAGCGGCTGGATGCTAATCTGACTGATGATCAGCAGTTTCTGTCATGGTCAGGGAAGGACAGATACAGGAAGAAAAGACAGAGACAGCAAAATGGGAGGGACGGGGGCTGGGGGGCTTGGTGGCATAGAGGGCGATGATTGGGTCATTTGGTCTTTGGTGAACAGAGGGGTATTGTGTGCCAGTGGGCCACTGTGGAACTGACAATTACTTTACAGGGTGGAACTGGTGTTAGAGATCTCAACATCTTCCAGGGATGTAACCATCCACCGGAGGTCTACAGTTGTTCTCTAAAACAGTTTGAAATGCTGGATTGGGTATTTTATCAGAAAATCTATCCGTTCATGCTCCACAGGGTCGACAGCAACAACAACAACAACAACAACAACAACAACAACAACAGCAGCAGATGTCACCCACGACCCGTCGGTCAACATTGGTGTCTCATCACCCACCCGACCTATCTTAGTCCTTCAAACGCATGTACACGTATAGGTTTTTTTTCCCCGACAGAGGGGAACTTGTTAAAGTTAGCTGTTAGCCGCTGGTGGGCAGTGAGTACTATTTCCCTAAATAATGTGAAAAGAGTTACATTATGATTTATTCAAGCTCTATTTAGTAAAAAGCTGAATTGGGTAAAAGTTAAATATAACTTTATCACGATGTGTTCAAATTAAATCATGTACAATTTAGTTTTTTGGCAATTCTTTTTCTACTGTCCATATTACTAGCTATAGTACATTATTAAAATGACTGATACCAAGAACTTTCTTTTTAATTAAGGCAAATATTTAAATGGATCCACTGGCATTGGATCGGTACTCGATATCGGCCATTAATCAAGTTCAGGAATCGTTATCGAGACAGAAAAACAGTATTGGAAGATCCCTGCTCAGAATTAAATGTCCATTACCGATGTAACCACTATAGAAACTACATATTTGGCCAGTTCCACAATCCTTGTCTGTGGATCATTCTCTTCTTATGCTGTTTTGCTCCACTGCACTCTTTCGGTTTGCGCTAATGTAACTAAGAGTGGAATATTGGGATCCAGGTAAACATCGCTAATACAAACCCTGAGCTGTTACACAGTGAATGTCATCTAGTCTGAGACACGGTATCATGCTGTGAGTTAGTCTAATATAGCAACACCAGTCACAGGGAAGATCAAGGAATACAGACTCAAGGACAGGATTCGTATCAACATTTAGCCAATTTGTCTTCCAATCCTGCATTCTTCTAGGCCTCGACCAGCACATGTTAAGTTATCATTTCATTTTAGAATTAATTTGACTGAGTGTGCACGTTTAAACATGGGTTTTAACTTACCTGGATTTTTCCCCGATTGTAAGAATGCATCAAAAGTTGAAAGAAACGCCTCTTTATCGGATTTGATTCTTGAATAATTATTGGAAAAGTGTGTATGTTCTACACCCATGGTATATCCAGGGTGTAGATGCCACATTGGCACCGGTTTCCGGTACCCAACCCTAGTCACAACCAACCTGGAGGCGAACACACAAGACACACGATCCCTTGCAGCAGCGTGTTCTGAAAAGAAATGCAACTTCATGAAACATAAATGTCATTTTGTGTTCCTGGAAGATAGTTTCCCTACCGAAACACCAATGTGTTCCTCCCTAAATATTTGAAGGAAAGATGCTTGACAGCTCTCACACAGCTATAAGGTAGTGCATTTTGCTAATGTAAAGCCACAAGATCTTAGGTCACAAGTTTCAAACCGTTTTCTTGTGTTAGCCGACTTAGTGATAGTTCCTTTCAACTCTCGCAGCCCGGTGTGGTGCACGTTTTGGTCCAGACAAACACTGCAGCAGCTGATTTTGCTGAGCAGCACAACTTCAGCCAGAGGAAACTGATAAACAATGAGATTGGCATCTGCAGTGCTTGGAATATGAATACAGTGTTGTCTTGGTCAATATGAGGCTGATGGTTGAGAATCACTGTCTTGTATGTTGTACCTATACTCTATGTTATACTTTTTTTAAATAGTTTTTTGTCAAGGTTGTTTTTAATTTCAAAAAGGAGCATGGATTATCAGTAGTCTAGATTTATCTCTGCCTGGATTAATCTCCCTGTATAATCCAAATGGCCAACATGCTTTGTCCTCCAAATGACAAACTAGAATGAGACCATGTCTGGATTGTGGTTCATCTTCAGAGCAAGTGGGGCTTTATCTGGACCCACCTGCTCCTGTCACAGATATGATCCAATCAGATCATGGCTCGATTCTACAGAATTATTACCGGGGGAATTGTTCATGGTTTTTAAAGTGATTTGCATTCTATCCAGCTCTAACGTTTGCGCTAGATCAACATGCTTTTGTCATTGCGCAACGTCCTCTTGTAGTACTTGGTTTGGCTTCTCTATGATTCCTTAAGCAAGGAGTGCCTGTCAGGTTCAACGTGTTTAAAAACATCATTTAGATGTGTGTATCCCCGCACAGAGTATTTCACAGCATCCTCCACTGACTCACTAAGTTATCTGGGCTCTGCCAAACGATGAGCTTCTCCACAAGATATGTTATCTGAGAAAGACATGTCAGTGTGTTACAGAGCTGGCTACTCCCTTTTGCATTTGGGAGGTGTGGGAAATAAGTTTGTGTGAAGTGGCCTGAATGTATATTTTTAGAAAGAGCTGTTTATTTAGCGTCCGTGAAGTTCACAAACCAGACGAGTTCCCTCCCGATATGTACATAGTTACTACATTTCCCAGTTGGGCCCAAAAGTGCTTTTGGTAATATGATGAGGTTTCTGTTTTTGATGTGGTCCAGGAAAAATTGTGACAAGCAGAAAACGCCCAATGAAGTTCCTTGAGTTGTTAACTCTCACAGAACTTAACCCCCTGACCTTGCAACCTAACCTAGTAAAGCCTTTAAAGGGTGGAAACGTTGACGATCAACCCACCGGGTCCGCTAATCGCCTTTACATTAAACCGTTGTACCGCACGGCACGAAAACACTTGTTTGGATTCTTCTGGAGAGTTTGATGCTTTATTCCAGGCTTAACAAACTGCCTCTCCGCATCTACGATTTCACTGACAAAGCAGCAGCAACATAGAGACCGCAGGCCGTGGCGGAATGTGATACCACTCTACGCTTGAGAGGAGATGGAAGGAGGAGGGAGGAGGAAGGAGGAAGAGGGAGGAGGAAGAGGGAGGAGGAGGAGGGAGGAGGAGGAGGAGGAGGAGGAGGAGGAGGAGGGAGGAGGAGGAGGAAGAGGAAGAGGAAGAGGAAGAGGAAGAGTATAGTGTAGATGGGAAGCCCCCTCAAAGTGAGGGACGTTGAAGGGCAGATCAACGGAGAGGTGTGTGTCAGATTCATCTCCCTCTCAGTTTGCCTCTTAGAGAAGCTCTCGTAGACAATCTGGTTAATTATTGACGAAATGTCTGTCAGCTCAGGCATCTGATCGAAAGAGACAAGGGGAGAGGGGGGGCTATGAAGCTATGGAAGGCCCAAAACATTCACACCAGTGAACACAAGCTCTCTCGATGGCCCTTTTTAGCACATTTTCAGAGAGATGATATTAAAAAGAGGTAAGGCACCCAATCAAGGCATTGTTATTTTTATGCGTCCACCACTTTTCCAAGCAACCAGAGCCTGAGCAAAATGATCCGGGGAATCAGGGGGAAATGGACTCTCACACACACACAATCCCGTTTTCAGTTATTGGTCTGACGTGTCCAAGTCCTGCTTAGCAGAGGGTGGGGGAATGTATTAATTGGTCAAAAGCTAACCAAGAAATAAAGGATGAGGCCCTCTGATACAGTCATTCAGAATAGAGACTCCGCCCACTCCTCCTCTCTACCTCCATCTGCCTGATGGATCGTGGAGGTCTCCATCGTGGAATCTGCCTGCTATCAACTATTCATACACTCTGTCATATTCATTGAATGTGTTTTAACTAATCCGTCCCTCTGTACACATGACATGCATCTATTGCATCTGTCCATCCTGGAGAGGGATCCTCCTCTGTTGCTCTCCTGAAGGTGTCTTCCCTTTTTCCCCCTGAAGGGTTATTTGGGAGTTTTTCCTGATCCGATGTGAGGTTTTGGGGCAGGGATGTCTATGTGTACAGATTGTAAAGCACTCCGAGACATTTGTAATTTGTGCAATTGGGCTATACAAAAAAACTGAATTGAATTGAATAGAGAGAGAGAGAGAGAACTATTTCCCCTGCTGGATCATCCTGTTCTCTTCTCCCCATTCCCTGCCTCAGGTGAAATCAACACACACACACGCACACAATTTCCCGGGAGCAAAAGCAGTTGAGCTGCTTTACCATGCGTCAAACTCAGCTGATCTTTGTGTAAACTCGCCTCGGCAGCTAACTGCATGCAACAGCTTGCCCGTCGCTGATCTTTTGTTATCTTTCTCAGGAGTGCACGGTTACCAGAAGCGGAGCAATTCAGCTCTCGGTACGCTGGGCTAGACACACTCCTTCAAAAGCCAGGCTTGATGCGCATGATAGTTGAGCTATAAATTAGTCGGGCAACAGGAAAAGTCTGCAACTATTGAGGTAATCAAAGCATCTTTGAAGTCATATGTGAAGTAGCCACTCTGACAACTCCAACAATGTGAAGATGAGTATATCTTTTGGACAGACATTTAATGAACACTGGAAAATATTGCTAAATAATTAGGAAATCATTATATGTTGCTCTAATAGAGCGGTCGCCAAGCTGTCGATTTTCCTGTTGCTGTCCAAATTAATAGTACATTCAGAAACACATTGGGCTTCGTTCGTGAAAAATTTCTGAAGTGGCTTTTAAAATGTTTTCTTACGGACTTCGGAATACCAACGTCAGAAAAGATCTGATGCAAATGGTTTCTTACACAGCCAAAGTGTCCTCAGCTGTGCTCCCCCGAATCAGGTTCCTTTGCACCTAGATGTGCATACAGAAACGCCCCGCCTGCTCCTTAAAAGGGCATGCAACTGAAGAGACGTGTGCACAATCGACTCCACAGGCAACGCAAAAGCAACTTCTAACTGATTTTAAAATCGGAAAGCGAGCACCCATTGAATAAGATGACTGAGACCCAACTTCACCGGTGAAGATACTTTGGCAGAATGTAGATTTGTCCATTCTATTCCACTGCTATAGTGCTTATTTATTTATTCACTTACATTTGCAGTGTTTGTGTAGTGCTTTTGTTTATTTAATGATATCATGATACCTCGTAGAACCATGACTATAAATGTGAAATGTAATTCTTAATGATATGAATATTCTTGTATTATTTAAATCTGAAAATGTCTGTAGAGTTGATGTGAATGTAATTACCAACGGTCTAAGTTCAGAACGAATCCCCGACCAGAAAGCTTTCATGCTAAATTTGTCCACAAGTAAGTGGAGTTCAGAAAATCACCAAATCAAAGTCCAGGAGCCGGCTTACTGACACAGCTCACAGAATGCCTCAGACTGGCTGCTTGTGTTGATGAGCCCAACTATAAGCTCAGTGTTCAGTCACAGGCATCACACTGACTTGAGTCACATGACATCTGATGGCATTGTGATGGGACACAGACCTGAACTGCACTTACATTAGTTGCACTGACTAAGAATGTTGTCAGTGTTGTTGATATTCATCCAGCCTACTCTTTGCAAATGTATTTTCTCTTGTTTATATTGCGTGCGGTTAACAAATAATTTCATTTTTATGTTGCACTGAAACAAAAAAAAAATCTTGGTCACATAAATTTGAAAGCTGGACCAAAGTGTTTGAATTCATTAATATACAATTAGGCCAAATAAAAAGCCTGAAGTTGTAAGTACGTACAGTCTGGACAATCTTGTTCTCTCAACGCCTCAATGGGGAGGTCTTGCCTGTCCAAGGTAGAGGTCAGTGACTTTGGGCTTAAAAAGGTTGGTGGACATTGCCCTAATATAATAACCGAAAACGATTAGGAATTGATTTTTATCGCAGTGTTAACCAACGCCTCCTGTCTGATCTTGAGCGTCGTCGTCATCATCCCCCCCACCCCCACCGAGGATCCTCCCTCATCGTGCGTGCGTACAGGTGTTTTTTATATATAATAATAACAGAAAGACAAATGCAGGTGAAGCCGGTTTGCGTCAAGTGAAACCGGTTTAAGCCATACCGCCAAAAGCGTAAACCACCTCGAACAACCCTTCAGAGTCTCGTCTAGGAAATGCACCAGTTAATGCAACACCGTCATGTTGAGTGATGGGATGTGACGGGCAAGAACTATCCTGGGCCTCGCAGGGGAAGTTCGGTATGAATCCTGCTCATCCGCGTGGCGCTTGTTCCCACACGAACAACACGCATCTCTCCGATGGTGCCGACACTCCCCTGCTCTACGCTCTAGACGCTTCTCGCTGAACTCGCGGTCCCTTATGTCATTATAAAATAATGGCGGCGATGTTGCCGGACACCCTATCCGCGGAACCCTCTTGTGTGTGCAGTTTCAGACGGTGATGTAATGCTTTCGAGAACAATAACATGCAGCAGAGCATTCATGGGCGCGGGGGGCAAACGGCGACAGTCATCGAATTCAAGCTCATGCAAATGTCCAAAAGGATTTGCATGATCGTTTGCATTACTATGTGGAGAACCAGCTCAGAACTCATGTGTTTTATATTGCAGGTCAGGGTCAGGTCACCGCCAGGGTCCTTGCTTCATCACTCAAGTGAAGAACATGGCACAGATTGGTAGCGGCTTTATTTGCCGGGGCGGAAGGAGGACGTAAAGCGGCGCACGTTGACTGGATGCTGGGACCGAGTTAACATGTGCAGGTTGAACACAGAACAAAGACGCAGCCTGGTAAGACTTCTAAGCTAGAAGCGCTCAGAGCGGCCACACAATAAAGTTTGCATTGCTCTGAGAAAAGACAAGAAACTCTGGGAACATTTAGTTTTTTCTAATTCAAATAGCAGAATTGAGTGCAATTTCCCAGTTTTGCTTCTATCCAGGACAGAGTCTCTCCTCCTTTGTTCATCCTGTGGAACATTTTCTCACCAAACTGGGTCCTTTTTTGTAGATTGTGTAAATCTTCCCGGGCAGACGTTTGGTATTTAACAAAAACATTCTCAACTACTCCCTAATTCACAGGCGGAGACATCATTTAAACCTGCCCCACCTCTTCGGAACTGCTTTTGTAAGAGGCTCTTCCTCGTCCATATGGGAGGGTGAAGGCGAGTGATTGAGGAAAGGGGGAGCATTGAGTGGTTCACCGTCACCCAGAATGATTTACACCTTTGTTTCTGTGGCTGCTGAAAAGTAATTTAATCTTGCTTTTTTTCTTTTTGTTTGTTTGTGTGGAAATCTACTCTCCACAGGCATGATGTTTTCCCTCAATGTACTAATAATACGGCCATTAAGAGCAAAGCAATGTTCAGATTGAGCTGTTTCTGAAATACAGTTTTGAATCTTGCTGCAGGCTAAATATTTATCGCTATGGAATCTGGTGTAAAAAAATAGGATGCTACACACACACACACACCACCAGCTGGGTGGCATCTAATAATTGTTTGTTTTCAATCATAAGCAGCTTAGAGCTGGGATTATCAGCCACTACAAGTGATGTTTCTGTGTCGCAGAGGGAGCGGTGGCTTGTGTCTGAGGCCATCCCTCTCAGTCCTGGGTCTTACTCGTCTTTCAGAGCCGGCTAGAGCACCTGTGCTTGCTGTGAGCGCTGGGCGTGGCTCTTTGTGGCTTTGTTATTGTGGTCAAAAGCAGTAAAGAAAAAATAAAAAGTAAAAAGGACAAAAGAAGGCCTGGCTGCTGTTCAAACACCTGAGCCCCAGGTGAGCCACTAGACGGAAGGAGGGAGATGGAGGCAGAATCAAGATTGGCGTCTAACAGACTGGCATCTGTTTTTACAATACAGCCAATGTGATCTCAGTTTAGATATTTACTCTCTTTTTGAGGGATGTTCTTCACACAAGCTTTTTGCAATGGGACCAAACATTGCAGATCACTGAAATTAACTCTGATCTGATTTACTTTGGCTACTGAAGCAGCATCCCATCAAGCTTGTTTACATGCCTGGATAGTTTGGAATTGCTTTGCGTCAGGACTGCAAGTTAAAATGCAGCGTATCCAAAAAGCCGCCAGTGCAGGGATTAACAAAATAAAAGCACTATATTTAGATTGCTCTTTTGCAGATAGATGGTAGCTTTGTAATCTAGTAGCTGGTGCAGATGTCTGTCTACCTGCTCGCTGGGCTGCGATTGACCCCCTCTTAGCTTTAGCTAGGATTTGACTCTTTACCTCAGGGGTGCTCAATACGTCGATCGCGATCGACCGGTCGATCGCGGCGACCTGCCAGTCGATCGCGGCGTAGTGTTGGCAGATCGCATCACAGAAAAATAAATGTGCCCGCCCCCGAGTAACTTCCTCTATAGTGCCAGATTACAGCAGAAGCGTGTCATTTCTGTCACTCCGTGTCGCGTTAACAGTCCTCCACTCGCGGCTGCTTTACCTGAATGAATAAAACCCTTCAAGGTGCTTCGCAGAGTCGATGAGGGTCTGCGTTATTAACTTGTGTCTAAAGTTATCTTGGGAGTGTTTCCATCTCCTGATGGCGTGTGTATTTGGGTCTTCATTGGTGTAACCTAACCAGGCATTGGTCCTTGGCTCTCTTCACCTATACTCTCTGGCTGTCCTGGGGTTCTCGCTCTGCTATCTGAGCTCCCGTCACCCCCCCTCCTCCTTTCCCTGCTTAGCACAGCTAGCAACACAGCAGATATCAGGGCTCTAAACAGCCACGCCACATAGTGTTTTTCTTTTTATATATTTTTTTTGCCAGGCTACATGTAAATGTATTCAGGGTCCCCAGATGATTAATATAAGGATTCCTTTTTCTATTAGTACCAAGATAAGATATGTACATGAAATGAAATTCATAGAAAAATACTGCTATCTTCTGGACAACGGCTGCTAAATTGCTGCAGATATATTTTTGCCATTGTTTTGGATAATTTTTGGCATTTCTGCTTTGTTTTGATGGAGAGAGAGACACAGGAAAGCTAGGGGTATAAAGCAAGGACTCGGCCTCAAAGCTACACTTTTCCTGGTCCATCTACTGGGGCGCCCCCTTTAAGGCATTCCTGGACAACATAAAGCTGTATCCGCTGTAAGCTAATATTAGCTGATGGGATACCCAGGTCTATACTCTGGCCTGCTGCATGGGCCCCAAGTCTACAATGTGGACACGCATGCTTTTTCATACTTTGAGGAATTCTTTTTTTTTAGCTGGCAGAGGGAGTTATTTTTGTCCAGATGTGGGCCAAGCAGCTTTAGTGGTTAAGCTTACAAAGAGAAGTGAATTCTCCAACTTGTTTCCCTTCTTTCTTTACCAAACCTTAAATTCTCTTATCTCTCATCCTTTCTCATTATCTTTCTCACCCCCCTCCAGCTCCCGGCTCTTATCAATTATTCATCCGTTAATGGGGCTCACTTCCACTTTTCCACTATTGCCCTATTAATGTATCTTGTAAACATACACACACGCACGCACGCACGCATGGACACACACACATGCGCGCACACACATGCCTGTGTAGACCCGGCTCCATTCCATTGGCCTCTGCGTCTGTTTCATCATTGTTTCCGTATCTGTTTTATATCCCGTCTCACCATCTATCTGTCCGTCTGTCAAACCAGCTGTTTCGCCTTCTCTGTACAGTGTTGGGAGCGCTTCCTGTTAGCGCAGCGATATCTGGTGAGGATGTAGGTTACCCAGCAACAATGGCATTTAGAAAGCATTTCATATTACTGAGGTCTCTTTCACTGTGTGTGTGTGTGTGTGTGTGTGTGTGTGTGTGTGTGTGTGTGTGTGTGTGTGTGTGTGTGTGTGTGTGTGTGTGTGTGTGTGTGTGTGTGTGTGTGTGTGTGTGCATGCGTGTGCCTCTTAGTAGGTGCATTTCTATTTGCAGCTCAAATCACTCATCTGAAAATCTTTCGTCATCTAATTAATGTCAGTGCAAGGTACATATACTCTGTGTATAGAAGATTAGTGCGCCGGCCTCTCCCTACCTATAAATTCATACCATTTCAGACACAGGGCTTAAAGTAGAGCAGTAAAGCACTTGTATCAATGATTTATTTTATTTTTTATTAAGCTAAGTGTGTTTCTTTTTTCGTCCCTCTGCTACCCGGCACCATCAAAACCCCCATCCTCTTTTCTTTCCGTCCGTCTGTCACAGGATAATTAATTTGTCCATTTCATGTCTAGGATAATAGAATTGGTCATTAACAAATTTGCTGGGAGTGTGTGTGTGTGTGTGTGTGTGTGTGTGTGTGTGTGTGTGTGTGTGTGTGTGTGTTGGACAGAGACGGTGTGGAATGTGTGAGCGGCGACTGATGGCCACTGTGGTCTCGCTTGTTAATGGGTCAGAAAGAGACAAAGAGCTGCTGTGTGTGCATGGGAACCAGAGGAGCAGGGATGGGAGGAGGGCAAAGAGGAGAACGAGGTGTTGGGACAAGGAAGTGATCGGGACGACATTGCGGCTCTGTAACTAGTGATTTGTATTATTTATTTTCTCCATTATTATATTATTTTCAGAGCCCACAGTGATGCCTCCAAATGATGTCTGATTATGATTTAACCCTGTATCATTTTGTAGAGAAGTACTTTATTTATTGTGTGTGTAATCTGGCACATGTAATTTACAGTTGTAATTGTTTGTTTTGAAACAGTAACAATCTATTTGTACCATTATTGCCAGTTCCATGTACCTTTTTAAGAAAATATATTTTTTTTACAGCTGACATTTTGTCTCGTCATTGCAGGAAAAGCCCAGGTGTTGCTAATAACATTAACGCCAGCTGTTTTAACCAAGTGTCTTAGTAAGGCAGCAGGCACAACACATTGTGTGTGTGTGTGTGTGTGTGTGTCTTCCTTCCTTTTAGTAATCAATGGGGCTCTGGTAGCCAGTGGGATGAGATTGCTGTCACAGTCCAGGACACAAACGCACATCAGCAAACATTCAGAATTACACGGCCTGCAACTTTTCACAATTTTTAAAAATATATATCTTTTCCAGATATTTAGTGAGCCGGTTGCTCCATCTAGTGGCCACCTGAAGTTGTTGCATGTATAAAGGAGACTTTACTGTGCAGAGTGACGTGTTTTGAGTGCAGTTTGTAACACTAATAAGTAAAGAATTAATTTAGGTTCTGTGAAACATGTTTATTACCTTCACATTGAAAATGCGGAAGGTAATGTTTTGATCGCTGTGTGTGTGTGTTATTCGCATAAGTAAAAAAGTATTTTGCATGAAATTTGGTGGGATGATTGGTTATTTTCCGGGGAGCATTCGATTAGATTTTAGGATCGATGGGGCCAAAGGTCAAGGTCATAACAGGTCAACATCTCCTTTTTACCGTAGCACGGTATATTTTTATCCAATTGGCATGCAACTAATGGGTTAGGGTTATTTGGAAGTTTTTCCTGGTCCGATGTGAGGTTTTGGGGCAGGGAATGTCTGTGTACAGATTGTAAAGCACTCTGAGACAAATTTGTAATTTGTGAAACTGGGCTATACAAATAAACTGAATTGAATTGAAATGCCAAAATGTTCATAATTCAATGCCCAATCTTGTGAAAGTATGCGCTCTACCGAGTGCCCGTTCTATTTGTAGTATGATATGATCAGAAATGGCATCAAGATCCATCGGAGGTGGAAATCATGTCTTGTCAAACAGTCTTTAATTTGAACTTCTTAAACAATTGGGACGGAAAATATACTCTTCTTTTTTCTGTCTACTATCGAATTGTATTGTGAGGTCAAAACTGGAAAAGCCCTGAGGCAGAAAAATAAACTGGAGTTTCAGGTCTCTTCAGGTTGGGCCAATACACCTGGTGGGCGGGTGTCTTCCTGCATGGGAGGCTTTAGTTGGTGTGCGCTGCGATTGTGTTGTGGCAGTGTCTGCTACTGTGTGCGAAACTGCCGTTTGTGTTGCAGGAAGAACGTGTCCTGGTAAGTCCCCCCCCCACACACATTTTTATAGTATATAAACTATGCTATAGCTTCTTCTTTGGTGGATAAGATCAGATCTCTTAAATCCATCCAACGTCTTTACTGTTTGGGAACAGGTGTTTCTGGTGAGTGGAATATTGTTAGGACAACGTGCCTTTGACCCTTTTTTTTGTTTTTTGTTTGTTGCTATGAATTGAGAGAATTTTCTACATTTTATGTTCCATGTGTGGAGCAGTTAAAGCCAATAAATATCTACCAGACTCTGAGTCTGTCACCTTTGATTTTCTCAAAGTAATCTTGACTCATATTCTTCCATAGCAGTGAGCCCTGAGTTCCTGAAACATCGTTTCATTTCTCTTGTAAATTACGCGGATCTCTCTCTGTTTTCTTTTCTTTCTTTTTTTTACTGTTCCAGGCGGTTGCGTGTTGTGGCGTCTGAATGGTTGAGAATGACTTCATGCGTCTGGAAGGACGGGTTGACCTGAACACAGATCTGTATCTGTGTGCGCTAACAACACACATGTGTACACATGAGCGGCTGTTTTTTATGTGGAACGGCTGTACCCTTATGAGCAACACATGGCAGACTTCTGATCCAGAGATGTCAAAAAAAGACCTACCTGAGACCAGGAGAAGAGAGCTGACCTTTCCTATTTTCTCTGTCAACCTCAAACCACATTTGCTTCCCCTAATCTATTTCCATATGCTTTTTAAATGTTTGTGTAGTTGTACGACTACACTACGGCTCATCGTTATTACCGCTCCTCCTCCCGCAGCCGGTCATTCCAGGAACATCGGGTGTGCCAGGTACCACAGAGCCTTAATTTAAGCAGCCCCGATCCCTCGTAAAGCCAACGGCTATTAACGAGAAGTCGTATGGCACGCGCCTGGAAAACGCAGCCCCGTCCCACACGCGTCACAAGCCTTATGCTTAATAGGAATAGACGCAGCGCCGCGCCGATGGAAGGAGTAAGACATTATTTGACTATGTGTTTTTCCACGGAACAAACGGAAAAGCTGGCATCAGGAGGGTTTTCTTATGTTTTTTTCTTGTATTTTTGTACGGTCTTTTAGTTTCAAAATGTCATGCGGATGAACATTCCCCTGTACCACGGTTTAATACACTGCAATTATGCACAGCCCATTGAAATGTAGTTCCACCATGTGCCTGTGTGTAAATTAATGTTCGCTCTACCACAGTTGGATACATTGCAATTATACTCTTACGATTGTGTCATGTATGGTTGTGTGCCTGTGGCTGTAACTTTATCTACTTCTGTCTGTCTGACTTTGCACTTTGCGGCTCCTTAAAGCCAATATGATGTAATACAAATTGATTTTACATCCAATCTGTCTTCGAAGCTAGCCCATACCAATACCCCAAAGCTGAAGCTCACCAAAGGGTACTGAAGTAAAAGAACGGAGTTTTCCATAAAAAGAGAAACCACATGGTAGCACACCTCTCCTTTTTGGTCTCGGTCACTTTGGGCTCTCTCTCAACAGCATCGCAACGCAAATATTTAAAATCCTGTTTCGTGTACTTGGAAGATTGTGTGCTTTCGGCTGCCTCGGTTGACCTTTTGTATGAGTATACAAGAGCATGCAAAAAGCAAGATGCGCACCCTTCAGCTTGCAGCTGTTAAATACGCATTGCCTGTAGCCTTGGATGCAGGATTATGAAGTGGGGATGGGTCTTCAAGACTGGATTTAGGTGATAGCATTTTTTCAAAGTGCAGCTGGTGGAGTGTCTGTATGAAAATATAAAAATGTTTTGCGGTTCCTTTTGCTTTGGGCTATATTGCTTCGGTCGGGATGTAGGTCATTTTGTATCTCGGTAAGAATATAAATCACAATCTCTTGTAATGAGTTGTTATGAAATAGCTACGTGGTCTTGGATAGTCTTTGTGAAATGTAAAGTTGACAAATACAAAAGTACTGAGTATTTCATCATTCATTGAAGACCTTTAGTGTAAAATAATCAGATTTTCTGAAGGATTTGATAGATTTACACAATTTAATTGTGTGCAATGTTATTTTGATGTTATATATTCTTTAATTGTAATATGGGTCCAATGAAAGGATATACATTGTCATTTTAGATTGTTTCCCTGTTCATGGTTTATTCTATCGAAGATGTGGTGTACCTAGTCAGTGTTGTGTTTGCTTGTTCTTTGATCGCATATTCTCTCATTTATATAAAAATCTTGATATATTTTGTTGGCAAAGTTCTTGTATGGATGCTTACCGTGGCTTCATTTTTTACAAAAAGAAAAATAAGGCCCCTCAACAACTTGACTTCTGACAGATTGGGGAGGATGAAGTAGATTCCCATGACCGGTATAAGAAAGATTCAAGATGGTCATTGGACAATAAAACTCCTTAATGAAAGACAAGTGCATAACCAATGCCTCACAATGTTGCAGCAGACTGTACAGCATTGAGAACCTGAGCAGAACTGCCAAATAGATCTGTGGTCTTAGCAAGGACCCAGTGCAGATAAACTCGCCGTATTGGAGCGGAGCAGCAGACGTCGAAGCTGGTGGCTCACTTTGGAGCTAACTGGCCGTTAAGCTGTAACCAGAGCAGGTGTGACAGGGGTGGCGTCGGATGGGCATCTGTCATGCGTTGAAGGGGATCAGTGTCGTTCACGGTGGCCCAGTAAAAACCCTGGCCAGTAGCTGGCCTTCCTGTCACTTGATGTGGGACAATCCAGGACAGAAAAACCCAACACTTCCAGCAGCACCCCGGGGATGTTTCAGTTGAATGTCAGACCTGACCTCTGCCGTGTTCTTTTGTAGCCTTTCCTGCATGGGTGCCAGATGGAGGCAGCATGAGTGCAGAAACATTCAGTCCCCAGCAGATCGTGTGAAGGCTTTCAGAAGTGACAGGTCTCCCAGTCAGTCATTTCACCTCCAGGCTCTGTCAACGTCTAGCAACGTCTAGTCGGGCGGCACCACCCTAACCCCCCCAGCTGGACAGACAGGCTTGTATTTGAAAAGAGAGGAAGAATAACAATCCTCCGCACCTCCATTGTGTCCATCCTTCAACCTTTCCATACATCACCTCAGGCTATTTTCTCTATAACTACTAATTCAACACTCGGAACAAGAATAAGCAGACACAGATAGCGTTTACCGACTTTCATGCATGCAGGTTTTTTGCTTGGGAGAGGGGCTTCGAGGTCCTGTCACAGCTGGATTATTTCAGGGTCCAGACACCCTGCAGTAGTGAAAGTTCCCACTAGATGGTGGCAGAACCATTTAACAATGTCAGACTTCACAGCGGCAGAGGATGCAATTAAGCAGCCCCAGCTCTTGTCCACATGGTATCCCTTTTCTCCTCTGATGACCATCTGATATTGTGTGATCTGAACAGACATGGTTGAAACATTCTGACAGTGGGGAATGTTTCTTCAAGCCTGTCTATTATGATTCTTTTGGGCCCTCTTAAAAAGTCCCAGGTGTTCCCAACTCTGGGACATGCTTCTTGGCCCTAAAAAGGCTCCTCAGATGGAAAGATGGATCCCTTGTCAGATCGGGGACTATGTGGTCATTCCCCTTTGGATGGAACCAAAGACCGAACGACTGATATTACAGTGCGGCATACCTAAAGAGAATTCATGTCCCTTGTCTTTCCTTACGTCTGTCGTTCCAATCACAGAGCCTTATGACAAAACCGTGCTTTTTGAAACACTGAACTGATTTAGCATGGGTCAGTTCTCTTGGCACGGGCGCACTGACTGTTAGGTTCAGTCCCCTGTTCAAACCGGCCTGCTGGAGAGATTTTGTGGTCACTGCTCTAGGCGCCGTTGCCCTTCTCTGCTGCTCCCCTTAACCTATTTTATTGAAGTCTACGAGAGCTGAACAGAACCAAACTCAGATTTCACCAGGTTTCCCGTTTGCACTTTGTGCTCATGCAAACGACTGATAAATCTGGCCTACAAATTGGCCCTGGCGTGACAGAGTAGCGGGGTCCCAGATGTCCTCTCAGTGGAAAATCAATCCTTTTTTTGAAGTGCTGTTTGATGAATGCACCATATTTTCTAACGTCTCAATCCAGAAAAAAATATATTTTTCTGATTCGCTCTTTAATGGTTTGCTTACCTGCTCACTCAGGCATCTTCTGGACCGTATTGTCTAGATCACAATCCTGCTAAGTTATCTCTCTGCTGGTGACGAGCCTTTTCGTCAGGACTCCATGGCCGCACTGTCTTGGTAACTGAGCTTGACTGGGCCACAGCACTTGTGAGCTGACAAATAACAGGTCATTAAAAACTGAAAGGCTCAGACCTAATTGTTTTCTATTCTCCCCGTTTGGTTTCTGGTGGAAGAGGCTGTGACAAATGTCATGTTCATCGGGAAAAAGGGCTGCTCTATTGTGGTAAAGAGGCTGTATTTGAGGAGAACAAATTATTCAGTGGGAAACAATAAATTATCTATATGAATAATGCTGAAAAGTCACACCAACAGAGTGTGTTAAACTAGCAAAGTTTCAAGACGGGCCAAGTTGGCTCCGACGTGGCCGCGATGAAGACAGTGGGCCCCGTTTAAAGGGGTCGAGGTGGGAGCAGGGAGTTCCGTCCCTTTTGTTAAAAAGCAGCCACCTTCTCCCCGGGCCGTTCCGATTGCAACGCTCCACCACGGAGGAGATCCTGCTGGCGAGGGTCAGCCAGTGCCGGGGATAGTTCCCACGAGTGTACGTCTTGAAGAAGCCTCAGAAGCGTCATTGCAAAGCCGAAGGTGGCACAATGATCGATTTATGCCGATTTTGTCAAAGCTAATGCCACAGGTAGCGAGGTACAGGAGCTCAAACGCAGAGGAATTGGGAGGACTCAATGTAGATGAACAAAAAATGCTTTACTGAAGCCAAAAGGGTAACAAAAAACACAACAAGGTCCAAAAGGGGCAGGCAGAGGATCGTCGGTTAGGGCAGGCAGGCAGGGTCGAAGCAGGCAGGATCAGGTACGAAAGCCTGGACGACGGAAAAAAGACAACAACCCAGCAACAGATGAGGGAAAGAGTGGCACAATATATAGGGGAGAAAACAGGTGTACGACATGAGACGGTAACGAGACAAGAGTGGCTGAGGGCAGGTGCAGGGAATGAAAAAATCAAGGAGACAGAGGAGAGACAGAGAGGACACAGTAGACACCGAGGAGACACAGAGTACACACAGAACTTGTTTTCATACTCTTTGCCAACATGGTAATTTAAATTCTCAATGCTCTCCGAGACATGACCGAGTCAAGCCCTGGGAAGGGTGGATTTTAGCTTCTTCTCCACCTTCCAGTTTCCTGACCTCCAGTCTGGCTCCAAGTCTGTAATCAGACCTGCTCTGCAGTCTCGTCCTTATTACCAGCCGCTCTCCTCTTGTTGTGGTTCAGGAATTCATTGTACGCCACTACGTGTGTCGGCACATGTTCATTCACCGCAATGGGGGGTGATTTCAAATGAGCCACAGGCTTTTTATCCGTGTTTTACATATACTCTCTTCCTGTCCTCGCTCTATCTGGCTTTCTAGTTGAGCGCCTTTCTTTACGAAGCGATGCTTTTCCAAGCCCGTTTTGATTTTTTTCACAGGTCTGTTGCATATGCCTGCTTACTTTCCCCACAGCGGATAAAGTTTCCCTTGGTTTTTGCTGGACGCTGAATAAAGCACAGTGTGGCTATATTGTGTGTGTGTGTGTGTGTGTGTGTGTGTGTGTGTGTATACGTGCATTTGTGTGTGTGTGTGTGTGTGTGTGTGTGTGTGTGTATATACGCGCTTGTATGTGTGTGTGTGTGACGCTGGCCCATGTTGGGTTGTAAACACCCCAAATCAACTGTGAGCATACTGTCAACACACACACACACACACACACACAAGCACACACACATGAGCACACACACACACATCGTTGAGTGAGTCATTCGCTGTCGATAGCTGGCATGTGTTTGCTCGTATGGCAGGTATTCCGATCCCATAACACAGAACACAGTGTCCGTCAGTGACTGACACACACGTGCATGCGGCCGCTCGGCCATCTCACAAGTGGGTTCTAAAATGCTGTTTTCTCGCAGGGCTCCATGGCATAAATCCTGCGCTCACATTCAGCCGGTCCCCGGGGAGAGCTGCCGAGGATCCCAACGGCCTGACGCCCCGCTGCCATTTTCCACAGCCTGAGGGGAACCGGGAAGCAGCCGACAGGAGCCATGCCCGCCCTGGCCACCGGAGCCGGACCTGAGCCAGGTACTGTGTAGACCCCCCCTTTCGACCCAGAATAGAAAAAAAAAAAAAAAATAAAAAAAAAATATATATATATATATATATATATATATATATATATATTTCTTTTTTTAAACAGAAGAATGTCTGCACAAAACGCATTTGTTTTTTTATTGAAATTTTGTATTTCAACCATCACTCAACATGCACAAACAGAAAAAGTAAATAAAGGTTGTACAATCCCAGCCTTGCATTAAGTTATTACATTTATATGCAAGCGTGTGTATATTCTGGTGGTGTGCTGCCACTTAAGTTTAATTTAATGATTTGCACCAGACTTGTCTTGAGGCTGCTTTTTGTCGACCGGAGGGGACCGTCAAAAAGCTGCGGTTGGGAAAACAAACCAAAGTCCATTTGCACTTCATTCCGCGCCTCGCCAGATGAAAAACACAACATCGCAGATATTTACAGTTTAACAACAGAGAGCAAAAGCAATGTCCAGATATGCTGAGGGCTGTGCGTGCGTTGCGTGCATGAGAGAGTGTGACGTCAAGCTTGTCAACGCCAAGACAGCTGCCAGAAATCACCAATTTCCCCCCCTCAGGACCACTATCCTCCTCTCAGCCTGGCTTAATGGCTGGCTACATCATCATCATCATCATCATCATCATCATCATCATCATCATCATCATCATCATCAACACACCACACCCACAAAAACACACACACACAGGACCCAACAAAGATAGCAGGATAGAACAAAGGACAAGAGGAGGACAGACATTATATCCCGCTCTGATGGATATAGAGCGTGTGTGCTTCCGCGTCCAGACTTTTAACAGAGTTGCCGTAACCCCCGTCATCCTGGAAAGTTTGTGCAGACAAAGTAGAAAGCCAGACCGTCAATTACGATTACAGTCATTTTGGGCAATTACCGGCGGGGGCTCAGGTTTCCAAATAAAACACATAAAGACTCCTCCGGCCCATCTCCCCTGCTTTCTCCCCGTGACGGTTCTGTGAAGTCGGGTGTGCAGGTGAAACGCGATGAACGTTGAGGTGAGGTCACAAATACTTGTGGCTGGCCTGGCATCAGGACCACAGGGGAGGGCATTGCAGTTGCACCATGAGTACACAGAGCACCGATAGTATGACTCTCGGTGTTGTAATGGTAATATGGTTGAGATGACGGATCTGATATGTCATATTCATGATGCGCTGCAAGAAACGGCTTTTCATCTCCATCTGTTCTTGGTCAGATCAGTAAGCGCTTGATAGGGTCTAATAAAAGAAAATCCCTCTTTGTAGATTATTTAAAGTCCTGGTTGTAGATCCTGCTTCACAGTTGCATGATGCATATTCTTTTTCAGTGTACTAGTAAATGAATATTAACACATTTAAAAGGATGTTCTCATGTCCTCTCCCCAAAGCACCAATTGTCAACTATCCTATCACATTGAGAATGACATGTTTGATCATAGATATTGTGTTTTTGAGTTTTTATGTTAAAGCCCCACTATGTAACTTTTCCACCTTAAAATAACAGCTTGAAAAAAATGGTGCCGCTAGAATGACTTTTAATATGTTGATTTGCTCCTCCGCCACTACCATCGGGGGTCTGTGGCCAGAAAACTGCTGAATGTAAGATGTTGGGAGCCGCCCGGTACTTCCGGTTGAGGAACAGGAAGTACTTAAACTTGCTGTCTGGCAGTGATTACCAACGTCATATAGTGCCAGTCCACGCTCGCAGGTGACTTTTTATTTGCTCCGCTACGCGACTCGTAGAGACGGAGTGACATGCTGCTGTGGAGAACACCGGGCCGGGTCTGAACGAGACGCGCTGCCGATCAGCTGTGAGATCAGCTGGGCGTTCACAAGCCGGGCGCTACAGGGGAAAAGTTACATAGTGTCGCTTTAAGAATGCAACATTTGGCAAAGCAGCGAATTAAAACAAACAGATTTAAATGTAGTTTTAGACATAAAAATAAAGATCATAGAATCTGCTAATATGAGTTCATAGAAAACGTCATGTTTTTTTACACAGAGTAAACAGACCTGGATTATTATTATTATTATTATTATTATTATTAACCTCAACTATATTGATTTATTGATCAATACTGGGATCACGATCATTCATTCAAGTACTTTATCCTCGATGGCTGGCTGTTGGTGTATGAAGCGTGTGACTTTTCTATGATCGGAGTATATGTATTTCAAACGTTAATATCGTAGTAGACCATTCGTTCATTTAAATGAGGGAAGCCCAAATAGTGATCCAGGATTAATATTCAATTCAAAATTTTGCAGTCAAGCAAAAAAAGACTTTCTAAAAGATGTGTAATCATCTTTGTAAACTAGAAAAACCCAGACATATATAAGACATGTTTGACTCTGTATTCAGCCAACAGTCACGTTGTTCCCCGTTGCATTAAGCAGTTAGAAAACTCAAAGCGCAAGAATGAGTTGAACAAGCGGAGGGAATCGTGCCTCCATTTGTTTTATGGATGGCGGAGGACGAGGTGTAGTCTCATTTCTGAGGACCTCGTTCACATGGGCTGCAGCGGGACCCTCTGCGTACTCCTGGAGATTTGGCAAGCCGGCAGCAACACCTCTGCAGACGAGCATAAATCCACCGAGACTAACAATACCTCCTCCACATGCGCTGGCTGCCAGTAATCACAGAGACATGACTGGATCCTTCATTACACACCAACCAACCCGTGCTGGCGCTTTTAACATAAGAGGGGGAAATATTATCATTAATTGAACCATTCTTTAGTAGCAGCTCTCCTATTGCATCACCAGCTTTTGGATGTCTAGGTCTTATTAAAACACTCATTATTGAAGTGTTTGGAGAGCAAACACGTGGGTAGACAAATGGAGTGGCACATTTGTCTCTCTCTGTATCTGTCTCTCCGTGCCTCGGCCCAAATAAACAAAAAGGCCTCTGTGTGAATTAGATTCTTATAAATTAGACCAAAAGAAGTGAGAAAATACACGTGAAAAACAAAGTGCTGGAATACTGACCTTAATATATGCCTGTGGGGAGCACTGGATAGAATGTCTCGGTTACTGTGGACTCATTTCATTGTGACCTTCAGAACTGCTTTGGTAGCAGATTAATGACGGGGGGCTTTCAGCTGATGATGCTGGCCCTGCTCTCGGGGCCTGAAACATCTTTGTCAGAAGAAACAGAAAATTAGCTTTTAATTGTGCGAGCGTCTCACAGGGTTATAATGGGCAGCTCGAGCCACGGATGCGATAAGTCAAAACTGTTTAACCTGAACAACCCCCCCCCACACACACACACACACACACACACACACACACACACACACACACACACACACACACTTCACACAACTTCACACAGCAATGCATCTGCTCTCCAGGTCATCGGTCTCCTCCAGACAGCTGCTGTTTAGTTATTTCTCCTCCTGTTCAGCCGTGATGGAGTTCTGTTGTGGGCTCAGTCGGGGACAGATAACTGCTACGCCTCTGCTACGTTTGGCTCGGCTCATCTCAGTTTATTTCAGCTCCCACTCTGGGATCTTCAGACAGTCAAACCCAACCCACTCCTCTGTCTGCTGCACATGATTTATCTCCCCACTGAGCTCCATTAGTAGCAAGGTTAACTTTCGAGATTTTACGTTTTATTACATTGTGTGGGTGTCAGTGTTTTCCTACATTTATACCAAAAACCTATACCTCCCCTGAGGTCGACGGTGTGGATTGCCAGGTTGCTAATGGTTGTCCTCATCAGGGCAACCCCTTCTTAACATTTAAAAGTAGGGACAGAAAACAGACAAAAGTATACCCCAAAATGGATACATTTTCAATATGTGTTCCATTAATAATATTTAAATATTGCTGCTCATCCGTATTACAGACAAGTCTCTGGAAGAAAAGTATTCTGGCACCTTTGAGCTAGATGGAAAGTCCAATGTGACATGCATTTCACATTTTTGTTATTTAGGAAAACTTCACACTCAGAATGACAGTTTCTATATTAATGAATCAACCAATGCTTATTTGAGCTCTCAGAGAAAACTTAGCTTTTCTCGCAGGTCTCTGTGGCAAACACAGAATTGGATAAAATGGTAAAAAGTCTTGATGAACTGTAGTAAGTGGGGAGCTAAATATATGTAAACACCTGCTGATGCCAGCCTTGCAACTACTTAAAAAAAACTGGATAATGGCAGTTCGCTGTCTGTGGATGAGGAGCTCCATTAATTGCTCCCAACGTCCCCGCTCTTCCATCACAGACCCTCAGCCGTATAACATCTGGTTGATATCATTTGGAGGTCATAGAGCCTCTTGGAGTGGGTGTTTGCTCCTTGTAGCATCATTTCCTCCCTGCTTCTGCAGTTTCTTGTTAGGTTTGTTTATGGGGGAGAGGTAGAATGGTGTAGATATTGGCGATTAGGGCCAGAGACCTCCGAACATACAGCACAATTTAAATCTTTCTTCGATACTAGTGGGAGATAACTTCCCATATATAGTTTTGGATTGATCTAAATGAAAATTGCTCCCGTTTTTGTCACTTTTTCATAAAGTCCAGTTTGAGCAATTTCAAAATAACCTCTAATTCATTATAACTAATGTAGTTTAATGTGTCTCCCACCCACAGAACATGTCCATTCATGGCTGATGTCAGAGAGTGTTTTACCCTTTAGTATAATCATTATACATTTGATATCCTGGCTCTAGACCTGTCACTATCTGGAAAATCTCCTGAATATAAACGCTGCGGTGATTTTTACGAGCTTCTGGCGTTGGTCCTGAGGATGAGTGTAGCAAAAAAGAAAACAAGACAGTCGGACAAGATTGTCCTCATCAACGGTGTTTCTTTGTCATGCGTTTTTTTGTTGTCTTAAATATCTTTATCAATGCCAGCCTCAAAACTCCAGTATCAGTCAGGCTATATATAATTAGTTGTTATGACTTTCTAATTTTTCTAAGAGAGCCTACATTTATTTAACCTTCCACAGCAGCTGGATTGTCACCATGTCTCGCGATCACACAAGAATTGCAGTCACACATCACATGGTAACCCATCGTCTTCAAGAAGTCTTTGTGTCTGAACTAATTGACCAATTGGCATCCTGTGTGGAGCTACTGGCAGCTACGATCATGTCTTAGGTGTATGTTAGATGACATGAATAGGCAACTGTTCATTCTAAACGACATTGAAGTTGTTAGTTTAGATGCTGCAATAGTTATAGCCGGATCTGGAGAGCAAAGAACGACTTTAAAAGCTTTTCTCCATGAAAGAGATGTTTTCTCTCTGATCTCGACTGGCAAGAGTTTTGACAGATGGTTCATGTGACCGCTTGTTACACAGAACCTCTGGTGGCTCAGGTTGACGTGAACAAAGACACACATTGGTGTGATTCCAGATTAGTCGTTGCTTGGTTTTGGCTGACTGGTCAGCCCAATAGTGCTGCTAACTCAACTGCCGGCTGACAAGCCCCCCCTATGTGCCATTACAGTCTTTGCATGGTGCCCCTTAAACAATACACCCGAGACAAGCCCTAATCCTAGCGCACACACTCTGGAGCAGGCACTTCTAGAGACCCTGATGCCCTTTTATTAACCTTATTAAAGTTAACTGTGTTATTCCAAGCCGTACCTGCGTGTTCTATCCAGGTTTACGGCCCCCACACTGCATTTAAAGATAAGGGGGGTTCAGCCATGCACAGCTGCGGATAAGGTGGGCGACACTTGCATGAAAAACTACACATGGAAATCTTGTGATAGGACAACGCTTTTACCAGATACGCTAATAACTTACTGGCTCCATGTGTGCATGTTTGTGCGGGAGCGTTAGATGAGCGATTCCAGCTATCTTATCCTCTCCAATCTTCAACTCCCCTGTTGGAAAAGGCGATGGCTCCATAATGATTCCGAGTAATGAGATGCAGACATTCCTATGATGCACTTATACATTCATATGCAGAAACACGGATCTATTTAAATCGTATAAGATCTAGGAATATGGTCATATTATTAGTTTTTTTTCTCTGTCAAGGTTTTTCCATTCTGATGTCAAGAATCCAGAGCATGTGGTCTCGTCATAGGGGAAGGTTGGGGAGGACTTTGCCTGTGGAGGTGGTGGTGGGTGGGTTCCATTTGTCGTGGTCCCTGGCCAGTACCCTGTGCCGCATTGATACAGTACTGAAACACAACGATTTGTTGCCACTGGAAGAACTCCCTGTTTCCAGTTACATCAGAAAGAAAATTTCCACATCATTCTATAAAAGAAAAAAACACAGGCAAAGGAAGCAGATGTAAAAGAAAGAAACCAAGTGAGTGCGACAGAGTGAGAAACGATGACTTTTATTTGTTTGAATACGAAGATTTCTTTCTCTTTTTGTTGAAGTAGGATGACATCCTTCACTCTTCTCATCCAAAGGCACACAGGCTACTAAATCGGTCACTTGCGGGCATTACATGCTCACTTGCATTAGAAAGAACCTGAAAACAGCTTTACGGGCCGTGTGCGCTGTTTGACAACCAGGTAGTGGGTTGTTGAGTAATAAATAGCCTGCGACTTTGAGAGTTAGACGGCAAAAGATTTAGAGTGCAAATTTGAACCACACATTTTGCGCCGCCATTAGTGTAAGATAAAAATGAAGCCTTTCAGGTGGTATTGGCTCACCCGCCCCTGATGTCCCTGGAAGACTTGTTGAAAAATAAGTAGCTGGCCACGGCTTTGGACAGAACATGCAGGCCCGAGCCAGAGAGTCTGCCGCTGTTCTATTGCCACAATAAACAGAGGTGGCAGGTCATTTGGCCGTGGCTAGGTTGTTGTGGGATCTGCGTTTTGTGTACCGTGTTATAGGGAATCTAAGCTTAGCTTACTTGGGTTGGGCCAAACGTCTGCCTTTCATCTCCATATGAGGAGAAAGAAGTTCTGGACGGCCACTGCCTAACTCGGCCTTCCCACAGACATCAGGACCTGGCATCCAACAGACTGGCACTCCATCCTCCACATCTCATATATCTGTCTTCATCCACGATGCTGTCTCTCTAATCGTCTTTGTGTCTGCCCAGATCGTTAATCCTAACCTTTCGTCTTTCCTCCATTATCAATTTGTCTCTCTTTCCATCTTTCCTTACATTATATATCATTTGTGAGTTGGAGGGAAGTTTATTTACTCTGACCTGGACAAGTTACTAAGTTCCATACTTAAACTCCAGCCACGTTGCAGGTGCTTCCACTCAAGCCTGACTTTTCTGCGGTGTGGTCGTTATAACTGTTGTAGCCGAAAACACCGCTGGCTCTCTGAGGGACCCTGAAGACTATATGCATTCAATTATGCTGATTAGACTTGTACTTTTGTCCCGGACTTCGTTTTCAATGTGCTGACAGCCCTTTGAAGCATAAAGGTGTGACGAAGCATGGAGCAGAGGAAGGGCGGGGCGCTTGCTACATGATACCCAATGGCATGTTGAAAATGGGATGAAGTGAAGGAAAGGACTTTTTTGAAATGCTTGGCCTATTCTGGCTCTAAAATGCAGCATTGGATAAGGTCCTGCAACCTGGGTTGCTTTTGCTCCCCCTGAATGAAGCATGATCTCAGCAAGGACCGCGGCTTCTTTGTAGGCCCTGAAATGACACACGGGCAGGATTCAGCCTGCGGTAGTGAAACAGTCGATATATGATCGGAGTGCCGGTTGATTGGAGCTGGACCGGCCCACTGTGCTTGCTGAAGTAATGTTTCCATGCCATGGAGCTCTAACTACATCTTTCAAAAGCCACTCACTCTTTTTTTTTTACCCATCCCAAATGATGGCGCTAGTCAGAGGCTGTGACGCTGAAATATCATTGAAGATGGTATTAGAGGGCTCAGTACCCTGACCTTTTTTTAATGAGAAGCAGTTAAGTCTTCGGAGCCGGTAATGGGAGGCTTGTGGGCTTGAGTGGAGCATGGATTCCTGCTAGTGCCTTATATATTTTCACCTTTTTTACGGTTATATCCCAACTAGAACGTTGCTGGACTCATTGTAAATTATATTTAAAGATCACATCTTCTGCTCTGCTAATGCGTTGTGTAATTCTATATAATCTGACGTCGGAAAGGTGAGGCCGAAACAGTGTCATGGCCGCTTAATCCAGACAACCACTGTTGTGCTTTTCTCTGCTCCGGCTCCCTTTAAAAAAAGGGTCAGTCACTTCAGGACTTCAGAACGGAACAGAAACGGTATGTGGGCTGATGAAATATCAGTCCTGTGTTGGCCGTGAACAAGGGGCCCTAAACACTTCTCCTTTTGTTTGGCACCTGACTCGGGTTAAATCCATCTTCCCGCCCACTGTCTGTCTCGACTTTCTCCCTTCGGGGGAAACGTGTTTACACTAGTGCAGGAGTCATCATCACTGTAATGGTTATTTCTTGCTGTTGCAGAAAGCCATCACTCCCCGGTGTTCCTTTGTTCTGAGTGTCATCACTCTTCTTCTGTCTGCACACATGCTTTAATCAGATGTTGTTTATGTCGGTATGTATCGCAGACGTCGTGTTCATTCACTGATCCTGGCTTCAATTTGTTTTCCCGTCGCTGCTCTGTCTCCGTCTGCCTTTTCGCCACTCTCGGATGGAGAGTGAGGGGGTAAATCAAACATTGAGTGGATTAGGCCACGAAGCCTGCAGCTGCTTCTCTTCCCGCCACCATGTTTCTGTACACATGGCCATCGTGCGTTTACAATGCGGCGTTTACAATGCGGCGTTTGAAATACGGCGCTGCGAAGAAAGCTCCCACGTGTCGTCATTGCTCTCTTCCCCCAGCAGTCTGGTGAGCTTCACGAACATTTGTTCCTCTCTAAATGTACCCCTGAATGATATATGAAGGAGGTCAATAACTCATTCGGCACCTCGGAGAAAGTGCAGTGGGGAGGAACCTGAGTCGAAAAACCTAGCGCTCATTTCCTGTATCCGAACAACTTCACTTTCACGGAGCAGTTTGTCTTTCTCTGTGTAGTTCAGTTACAAGGTGGAAGTGGGGTCCCCCAACATGTACATTTATGGACGGACTGATACATTTGTCTCAGCAGCCCATGTGGCCTAGTCTGTAAGTTACAATGTAATTGCAAGGGTCATATTTTATACAAACCAAACCCTGTGTTGGTGGATTAATCCCTGTAATTTCCTTGCTTCCCCCCAACCCCTGTTGATAAGCAATTTGATGCATATCATGTTTATTGCATTTCATCGCCTGAGATATTTTTTTTTTCATAAAAGGAATTTGTGAAAAACATGTATTTTCTTTAACCGCTGTAGAGGTGTAGGCGTGAGAAGGGAAGTGCTGTTTGGCAGTCAAAGCGCTCACTTCCGCCGTACGAGGAGCTTCTTGGGCCCTGGCCGCTACGGTTTCTCTGAAGACTGTTTCGGCCATCCGAACATCATGCCGGACGTCGGCACGGCTGGGCCAGCTCTAGCCACAACAGAACCTCGTGGTCCACTACAAGACACTGCCAGGTCCGACACACACACACACACACACACACACACACACACACACACACACACACACACACACACACACACACACACACACACACACACACACACACACAGCCGCCACCGCACGAGAGGGTCCAGAAACGTCCGGCCAAAACAAACCGAATGAAGCCAGACCAACCCAGCAAAAAACAAGTTGGTCCACCCTTTAGTGGTGAAGGGTTGGCGCAATCTTGTTCACTTTCTTCTTCTTCTTCTTCTTCTTCTTCTTCTTGCCCTCTCTCATTTTGTCTCCCAGTGTTTGCGCTGGACATGGTTTCTGATGTTACAGACCAATACATATGTGTCCATACATCTGGCACTGGATTTAGTTCTCATTTCCACTTTTTATAGTGTCCACACAGTAAATTTGACCACTACTGTGGTCACTCTCTGGCTCATTTCCTTTCTCTCCCTCGGTTTCTCCTCCTCGCTTGTCCAGTCGTACATTCTTACATTTAATTTCAGCTTTGCAGAGTCCTTGTTTAGCGCTTGGCTCCTCTGCAGCTCTTTTTCTGTTGTCGTTTGAAACTGGGTTTTTCTCTGGTTCACAGGGTTCAGCCTGAAACAGTGACCCCAGAAGCGAGCACTGTGGTAGCTTGTCTTCTTATCCAATTTCCCCGTTATGTCGATTATGCCTGTGTTTCCCATGATGCACAGGATGTTTAGGTCGTCTCAGCATTAATAGGGAGGAATTGTTGTCAGAAGCAATAAAGAGTTCATTGAGAGTGTGTATAGGAGGGGAGACTCCGCACCTGGGACTCTCTGTCTCTCTTTCCCTCGCTCCCTTCATCCCCACCTACTGGTATCTCACCACGGTCAATAGTAATGACATTACCATATCTCCCTACAAACACACAGACACACAGACACACACACACACACACACAGCCCTTCGTACAGCCTTCACCTCAACTCATGTCCACAATCATTTCTTTATATATACATATAAATATGTGTATATATGCGTATATATATATATATATATATATATATATATATATGTGTATATATATATGTGTGTGTGTGTTTGTGTATATTTATTATGTGAAATGTTCTGTTGGGAGTTCCGACAAGTTGTAAATGATGAGGACCACAGAACTGGGCGTTGGATGATCACTGAGGACAATATCACACACCAAGCTTGAGTCAAACCTTGTGGGGTCGCTGTGATGGCTGGTGCACATGTGTGACGTGGAAAGCCCCTCTCTTGTCTTCCAGTGGCTTTTTCCTCTCCTCCTTTCTTCACCACAGAGCTGTCGTAGTGGTGAGGCATGAGGCGCTAACACGGCACAGAGTCCGCATTGCGACATGCGAAACAGGGTTGGGAATATCGCTTTGATGCATCCTGTGTTCAAAGGTTGCAATAAACTATGGCAAAAATGACGTCCAAAACATTAAGCGGAGAGTGGCGCATGACACTCCATCCATCTGACTGCCCAGCAGCAGCAGGACATGACATGAGCTAAGTTAGTTAGCCGTGCCCTCTCCCGCCAAGCGGTCGGAGCTGCCAGCACACACTTGCTCTCACCCAGTCATAAAGCCCGCCAATTCAGTCAGACAGTCATTCATCTATCCAAGGACGTCAACCATTGTTTTCAATCAATCATTCTCAGCTCCGAATTACTCCGGTTGCGTCTGTGGTGCTTATTTTCGTCTCTCTTCTTCCTTTTCCTCCTCCCTCTCTCCCTCTTCTCTTCTTCCACTCTGTCCTCTGATGAAAGAGACTCTTAGAGAGGTAGCCAAGTCGCTCAAGTTTGTTTTGACGTTTCGATGGCTCCACCGTAAATGTGTTTGGAATTTATTCACATGATCAGTAGCACTTTCAAAGGGTTTTCAACCACTGCGTGGTGGTTGTATTTTGATGAGTTAGAATCTGGAGAGGGGCGGGGGTGCTTTTTAATGGGGCATTTATAAAGGGGTCTTTGATGCAAACAACCCAGCTTGACGGCACTCTGTATGGGCCTGACCTTTTTAAATTGTCCCCATGGTTTTGTGGTTCCCAGCCACCGTGAAGACCAGAACAGAGCAGCAAACACAAATATCTGCTGCTACTCTTCATCAGTTATGCTCCAGGAGTCTGTTGTGTTTGGAAGGGACCCCCCCGCTCACTTGCTGGTTTCGTGCTTCATCTCCTCTCTTCGGCTTGAACGTTAAACATCATCTCCCCAGTCTGGTTCTCCGTAAACTGGCTTTTATAAGCCGGGTCGGTACAACCTCGAAAGGCCTTGCAGATTTCAGCATGTGTTGATTTGAAATGTTTACGACTGAACCCATGCATTCTGTTTCTGCCACTATTGCCAACAAACATGCTCATGTAAACACCGGGTTGAATGCAAATGTAAAAGGATTTAATCTTTTAATATAAAAACAATATTGTCATCCATGCTATACAGCGTTCAGCCTGGGTACTTAATCTTTCAGAACTTCTGTTTAGCAAACTCATGTGCATTTACTCCAAATGCTATATTTCCTTTTCCTTCCAGGGACGAGTAAAAGAGCAGCGTATAGTTTGTAGCACTTTCATGTGCATGTATATTTTTGGGATTGGACATGCACAAAGAAATATGAAGAATAGAGGGAAATGATGTGTGTGTGAGCCTATACAAGTGTGGGCCTTCATGTGTATGTTTACAAATGCATGCGTTGTCTTGTCTTGTTTGCCGATATGTATTCCTGCACACGTACAGCAGCTATGCGCCGCTATGTTTTATTAAACTGCAGATGTATGCACATCTGTTTCTATGCATGGGTTTTTTCGTGTGTGACTATGCATGCACTAATTCCTCTTACTGCCATGCTGACTCTCTGTCCTGTCCCCCCACTCCACCCCCTCCATATCCCCATCCTCAGGTCTGTATGAGCTGCTAGCGGCTCTGCCCTCCCAGCTGCAGCCCCATGTCAGCCGCCCTGAGGACAACACGTTCCTCCAGGACATGTTTGGGGAGAGAAGCCTCCACTCGCTGGTCAAGGTAAACCAAGAACTGGTGGTGGTGGCTTGTTTTTCAGACTTTTATTCATATCATTTGTAGCCTGGATACCAGACCGAACTTAGCCCCGCCCTCAACATTTTTTGGTCGGGAAGTTCACGTTCTGACTAGAATTATGAGGATGACATCATCAGGCTATATCATTTGGATTCTAATAGCAAATTCATATCCCTAACTGTTGAGGCACTTCACTTTATACATGCATATCATAAAAAATATTGATTTGTATTTCCAGCGCTGTAGACAAATCTGGTTCATGGAAGTTCTTTAACCAGCATGAGGTTAAAAGATGTTGGGATTTAAGGAACAGCAGTTAAATAATCATCAATAATTCAATTTAGCGAGCAATCTCAATCACACTATCTGCTAATTTGTATATCCTGCGTATGATCAGAGATAACACTATAATCATGACGCAAAGAAAACAGACATCATGATGGCTACAGCTAAGTGGATATCATTTGTCTTGATACCTTCTATAAAAAACTAAATATATATGTATATTTTTTTATAGATTAGCATCTATATATGTGTGTGTGTGCGTGTGTGTATGTATGTTATATATATATATATATATATATATATATATATATACAGGGGTGCACATAACTGGTACGCAGGTACGCATGCGCGAAAATAATCCACAATGCGTACTGACGCTTGTTTTCCTGCGCGCCTTTCCTGCGTACCTGAGCGATCTGATGTTGATCGTCTCTCCAGCAGCACGTCATTAAAACATGTCATTCTGTCTCTACGTGTCGCGTGAACACGTCTCGCGTGCCGTGGATCTCGGCGTTTGCACGCACATCGGGACCAAAAAAGTCACTTGCACCCCCCCCCCAGTCAACAACTGCACGCACAGAGCTCCGGCAGCGGAGCTTCGAAGCTCGCGCATTGCTCAGTCGAAATGCGCTCACACAGGAGAGCACACAGGAGAGCACACAGGAGAGCACACAGGAGAGCACACAGGAGAGCACACTCTCAATAGCATCTCCAGGTACTCACCTGAGTAACTCACCGAAAAAGTCATGTGCACCCCTGTGGAAACTCCATATATCTGCTTCTCGGTATATGTTACCCATCGTTACAGACTCTGTCTTCCGCGACCCCTACCCCTGATCCGACCTCTCGCATGAAAACACACGCCTGCTCCTTTGCACAATCCTGCTTCATTCAACCTCCTTTCCGTGCGGCCTTATTCATACATCGCTAAGTTTATTGTCATTCCAACAGCCTACCCACTGAGATCTTCTCACTCAATCTCTGCCAGTGTAAATGGGCCTGTGGTACAGTTATTGCCTGTAAAACTGGATAGCTGCAGAGTTTGAGGAGAGGATGAGCACACTTCATATCTTTATACGCTAGCAGACAGGCGGAGGTAATGAATGTAACACATTCTGTCTGTCTACCATAACCTTATTTTCACTTGGGATCCTCTGCAATCGGCAGCCAATCTTCTTCTTACTCTTCTCCTGCTACTGGAAAGGGAAAAGTAGTGCTTTTGTGCTTTAAATAAGCTTGTTTGTCAGTCGCTATTCAACCAGCAAATGCATGCAACTGCGTAAGCCTTGTCTCTGGTTCACTGATGTAACTAAGAATGCTTATTTGCTCAATTTACAAAGAAAATGTCTCTAATTGTCGGAGCTACATTTGACTGTGTCCATTTTTAAAGAACACTTTTCGCATGTGCTGGGATGATATATTCCCCCCTTTGGTGGTCTGTCTGTTTCTCCAGCCAGTCATTATGTCACAGAGACGATCGAGAGAAAAATTGACATAATTTTCATCCCCTCTCTTTTGGGAGAAATCCTTTTTTTTTAAAGCATGTTTGTTCAGGATCCAGGTTTGTATTGCTATGTGAGCGTGTAAAAGTGCCTGAATTATGGCATACCTCAGACGCTTAAGCAAAACCCCGATGTCGGGTCTTGAGGAAACCAGAAGGGTTTGTTATGGATGGCCAAAGAATAAGGCCTCTTGAACAAGGATAATGATGGGCAGGGTCTGGCCATGTTCTGGCTCCCATTCTCGCCGGCCCCAAAGAAAACACAGCATAGTGTGGGGCATATAGAGTGATGCTAATGAAGGTGGCATTATGTTTCTGTGATATTTAGCCAGACATAAGGGTGGAGCATTCAGTTCACCTCGCCCTCTAACCACCCCTGATTATACCTAGCTAAACTTGAGTAACTCAAAGAGTAGAACGTTTCAGTGCTGTTGAAACTAGAGTGCCATGTCCTCGCAGGCTCTTTATCTGGAGTGAAGAAAGCTTTGCACCAATCCTAAAAAGAAATTGTCCTTGCATCAATAGCAGATCATTTTCCTACTAAAAATATATAAAAAACACACAAAAAGTTAGTTAAATTACTGTGGTCAGAGAAATAGAATGGGCTAAACATGGAGGGCAAATTCCAGGCAAACACATACGACAGGAGACCCAAACCAGGCCACAGAATGTGAGGGATTAGATATCCCATCTGACCTAGGAATGCCTTAAATGCCCTCAGGTGGAGCTGGAAAAAGTATCTAAAAACAGGGGTTGTTATAGTGGCTTTGCTTAGCCTCTTAAGTGCTTTTTAGATGGGTGAATATACAGGAAGAAAAGGATGTCTCAGCAATACCAACCATACCAGTGGCAAAAGGGCGGTGAGATCTTGAAAATAGTTTATGTATTTTTGTGTTGAACTGCTTACAAAAGCCAACACATCTAGTTTAGTGATGGTCAAAAGCTGAAATGTTAGGTGTGTGTTGTGTATGCATAAAAGAAGAGTTGAATAGTCAATGATCAACTCTCTAAAAAGTCATTCCAATATTTGAATCCCACTTTGTTCATGTGCAGAGATGGTGGCTCTCATTTTGGGGCCTTGCCAAAATTGAGAGCCACCATCTAGAACTTTGTCAGGCTTTGCCTTCCCTTTTTTCCCCCTGAAGGGTTATTTGGGAGTTTTTCCTGATCCGATGTGAGGTTTTGGGTCAGGGATGTCTATGTGTACAGATTGTAAAGCACTCCGAGACAAATTTGTAATTTGTGAAATTGGGCTATACAAATAAACTGAATTGAATTGAATTTGCATTTTTTATTTATTTAATTGTTCTGTTTATTTACACCAAAAAAGAATGACTAAATCAAATGTTTAAAGATAATTAGTATGGCCTTAGTCCCTGTCGACAAAAAAATACTTTTCATATAGTGAGTATTAGGTTTAAACTTATGTGACCCAATTCATTGTTGCTACCGTGGCAGAATGAATACCGCCAATACGATACAGCAACGGTCATGTCTCGCCATCGCAGCCACAGAATGATGAAATACGTCAGTGAAACATCAAATAACCACATTATTTCCTCACCACATTGGGCATGTTTTGACCATATTTTCTTCCTCTTCTGTTTTTTATTCAATGGAGAGAGACCAAGCTGCTTTTAGAGTCTCTTATCGTTAACGTGGAGGCACAAGTGGAAACTGCCCCGGACCAGACAAGCAGAACTATGTGTTTCCTCTGCTTTCTACTTGGTACAGAGACGTGAGCCAGCCTGTCAGCCCGTAAGCCAAATGGACAGACAGGCAGACATTGAAACACACAGAAGTACAGAACAACCGTCTCGCCTTACAGCAGGGACCAACTTCAGGTGAACATGGCTAACGTCAGTGGCACACCATTAATAAAACCTTAATTGTCCCCTTCCTCTCAAGCCCCGCGGCCAAAAAATCTCCACAGATTCCACCTTTTATTCCACATGGCTGTGAAGGGGATACTTTGGGAATGACTAAACAGCAAAAAGAAAACACACACACATCACGTTAATCTGACAGACTCGGCAACCCAGGTCGCTCATATGGAAACAATCAAGCCTCACCTGGGCAATTATGAAGAATCAGTTACTGGTCATTCTGTCTGGAAAGAGAAAATAAAAGAGGAAGAGGTGTGAAAAATGGAAAAGGACACAAAAAAGTAGACCTAAACCAGACTTGAGTTATTTTCTTTTCCCCTCACCTGCCCTCATTAGATGGTTGGGACAGCCTCTCACATCCCTCCTAATCCTATTATGTCACAGAGATGAAGCAAATATTTTATAATATCATCTTTCAGTGGGGCTCGGGCTCGCAAGTTCACCTCATTTTGTAAACATTATGCATCAGAGCTGACATGTAATGCGAACACTGACGTGTATAGCTAGCATAGCTAAAACAGCGCGGACAGTTCCCCTCCTTTCAATTAAAGGGAGTTACTTCAAGTGCGCTTTCTATAAATTCCATCACACTCACTGTTCCACTGCCAAGTTCCAGCTCCACAAAAAGCCACAGGAAATATAATACAATATTCAATTTCCACCTGCCTCAGGTGGGACTCTCTTTAAAGACCAAGTTTCTGTCAGCAGGCCTTTAGCCAGGCCCAAGATCCCTCATTTTGTGGTCAGTCAGTTTTCCCTTAAATGCTGCTCCTGTTAGTTGTTAATAGGCTTGGCACTTGCAACATTGTTGCACAGCAACATTGATGCAGGTTTGCCAATTTGTTCTTCAGTGCTGCAGGCCTTTAATGACATGTAAAGGTGCTGCAGCTGACGCTTGTGCCCAAGTGGAAAGTTTCAGCTATTTTTGGTAAATGAGCACATTTTCAGACAAACTGGACTGTATTCCTTGAGTACCAGACTTGATATCCCATGAATAACTGGATCGCACTCTGGGTAGACCTCCAAGTTCTATGACTCACCCTGTAATGTCCGTTAACTCTACTCCTTGATGACAGCCGTAGACTTGCCCTTTGGGCACTTATCTTATCCTTTCCACACCTCAAAACATATCATGCTCCAGGTCCCCTTCACAGGAGGAAGATCGCAAAAAGGAAATTCTTCTAAACCTCTCACCCTGCTGGAACGGCTCTCTGTGAGTCATTTAAGCCCCACACCATGAGCGCATGAATACAACCTTTCTAATAGTCTGGTATAGGACACTGCCTGTAAACTTATACCACTTCAGAGATCCACTCGTACTGTCTGTGGTCAGCACATACTGTGCACTGGTCGCCTCTGATGTCTTTATTTATTATTTTTGGGGGAACAGGAACTCTCGTGGGGAGTTAAGCAAATACCTGCAGGCTTCTTTGGAGAATGGAGCTTCCATCCTTAAAAAAAGATAACCTTCCTATTCATGTAACCTCCCAGTCAACTCATAGATTCATCTATTCTTATTTGGTACGGTAGTAATTGTAAATGAAAGGGTATTGTGCAGATTCTGGTTACAGTGCTTCTACTTGACATTTCTCTACAAATAAATCCCCCTTCCTTGCAATTTTATACTACGCGCTTAGGCTACCTTCTAAATATTTTCATAGGAGTTTAATAGTCAACAACAGCATATAGTCGAAAGATCATGCTCATTGTCCACAAACAAGCGCTTCTAAACTGAGCCAGAAAAGCTCCAAGACAGATGATGGATGGAGCTAAAGGCAAGGTTGTGATAGGGACAGGGGAAAAGAGGAGGATAATTCCTCAGTGCAAAAGATAGTCTTGATTATGGCGTGTTGATTACTGAATAAATGGCTTTGCTTTGAACTATTTATACAGTAATGGGGGGACAGTTAAAACGAAGAGAGGCCTGCATATCCACCAGCCCTCATTTCTATCAGTCAGATGTCTGCATTGTTATTCAAGGTAAATCTCTCGAGCTATCCCACAACCATTGTTCCAGGTCTCTTTGGTTGACCCTGAGTTTGGATTCCTTAGCAAAAAATAAAAGGACTCAAAGTGAAACCAGAAGGTCTACATGATATAAAGCCAATCTTAATAGGATATGGAACGATACACAAAATATGGAAAATTAGGTTCATGGCAGCATAAAGTGTATTTATGGCTCCCATATGGCCTGAGAACTGCCTGAAGACATCATAGGCTCACCTGGGGCTTTTTAGGTAGTCTCCACAAAGGCATATGTTGAGGTGACGTCCTTGAAGGTACTCAAATTGATCTGATTCATTAAGTTAAACATGTTGGCCCTGGCTTCATAACTGCCATAAATCACATGAATGAGGTGCTTGATTGAAAGGTGCCACTTCCCTTGGTGATGTGTTTGTACTGGTTAGAAGCTGAAAACACAACGAAAAACTTGCAACGGGTATTGTAGGGGTATCTCGACACTGTAGTATTATGTACACAAGTGTGACTGTGTCCTGTTCTGTCCTGGCCTGACGGAATACCTGGCGTCCACGGAGGTGGTGTCAGGGGCCTCTGCTGCCTTATCCAAGAGTGTTAGGAGGAAACGTATCCCCTGTCTAAATGATGTGGCTGTCATGGCTGTTGGCCAGCTGCCCTGGTCTCTTACTTGCTCACTTCTTTGTCCATTGGATCTGCTGCTAGCTCTTAATTAGCTGTCACATTCTCCAAGCCTTTTCCACAACAAATGAGATGGGGTTCTGGTCAAGGGAAAATGCTGGGTGAGTGTGAAATCTCTGCGCAGCAATTTGTATCCACAAAACCAGTCATTGGCATATTTGCCCAATAATCAGCTTATGTCCTCAAGACCCTCAATGCACTGTTGTGGCTCAGGACCCCGGTCCAGATCAATAAGAATTTGAATGATCTCATATAATCATTGATGTTGTTTGCATGCTCAAACTAGTGTACTTTTTTGTTACCCACATTCCAACATGACATTGAACCTCATTAACCTTTTTCTATGCTTATCTTAACTTTTTCCGTACGGTTCAAGTGTGCCACGTCAGACTGAGCAAGCGCTCCTCACTTCAAACAACTGTGTAAGTGACCAGCGTACGCATGATGATGGCCACCTGTGCGTCAATAAGCCTGCGCGCATGAGATTTGTAAATGAGAGAGAAAATTGTTGAGTGCAGCAAGGTCTCCTAAATGACTCATTTTAGCCACAGTGTGTAGGTCTGGATCTTGCATGAGTCCCAATAATCCTACAAAGGGCTTTACATGAAAATAAATATTTTTCTTATATTTCGGTTTACGTGCAGAGGTGCATATTCAGATCTTTAAAGGGTTCGTCCAAGGTTTAACCGGTGGTGTGGTGGACTTATTCTGCCATGCCAACAGTCTTTTATTACTTCAACTACCTTCTAGAACAGGTCAGTGTTGCGATTTCTTTTTGCTTATATCCAGAAACCTGTTGATATTCAAGTCTTCCATAATGTTTAAAAAAGTAGGTCTTCCCGCTTCCAATCAGAAATGTGAGTTTCGGGTTTGCTTCTTTACCTCAGCCTTGCAAAAAGTTGTCTCGCTGGTTTGTGGACAAAGAAGATGTATATGTCCAAAGAATAATGCTCCTAAAACCATGTGAAGTGCCTTCTTTTTTTTTTAAGCGCCATACAAATTCAATGTATTTTTAATATTATCTTTATTATTATAATTAGAATCTCTCAGAATTTGAAAGAAGGCCTCATTTGGAATATCCTAATGGAATATACTGTTCAGAATATTTGGAATAAAATAAGAATATCAATTTGCATTGATTATAGAAAGTCAAACTAATTTCTGTCAAAGGGAGGCTTATCAACGGGGTCATAAAGCCTGGGCGTCAATTTCTTGCCAGATCTTTCGTCCACATTTTTGGTAGATTAACCACCACATAAGATTATTATTCATTTTGAATAGTCGATCCACGATGAAAGAGTGTTCAAAGTGCTAAGCTTTGTGTAAACTTAGTCACCACTAATGGCAATGCCGTGTGGATGCTGTCATATCTAATATCTGCTTCTTCATGACAGTGGGGTAAATTAAATATTGTAAACTTGCTGGGTGTAGCCTAAGCAGACTGATGAAGAATGGGGCTGTCATATCATGGCTTGTTCACGATCCACAGCGCAATGTCCAGGACCTGATGTCGTTACGCCAGGTCTCAAGCCAGCACTTTGTAAACTAACCTACTGGAACAGAAGAAAAGGCACATTTTCCTCTCTCTGCTTCTCGAGTAAACGTATCATTTCACAGCTATTCTAGTTGCAACCCTGCACGTCCGTCTGTAAAGCCCCCCTTCCCGTCTCCCTAACTCGGTCTAGTCTACCAGGCCACGGAGTGTTGACAAGGTGTTCTGGATCAGACCAAGTGATCGGACCTTGGTGGATTAGCGTAGGCCTGATACCGGATCCGCTCCGGCGCGTAGATATAGAAACAGGAGCGGGAGAAAGATTGTCAACTCCAACCGATTCGGCCTGAAGTTTTCTGGGCAGTGGACAATAACCAGAGGCCTTGAGCTCAGGACTCCAAAACAGAAACACTATCCAGCCCTGTGATCTCCAGACCTCTCTTTCTCCCTCCATCAGCCCACCTCTCCATCTATCAAGCCTTCGCTCACTTGCACGCTCTCTCCTGCTCTCTGTGCCAGACATTGCTTGTCTGGATTAGCGTTTGTAAGGCTTTTTTCCCTCCTCCATCGTACCTCCACATTGACGTTTGAGGCGGTCATTGTTCTTCTTAAAGCACTTTGATCATGAAGAGAATATCAATACAGTTTGTATTACTGAACCATAAAGGACTCCTGAGAGGTCTCCAATGGGTCTGACCCGTAACCTCAACAGTGATCCTTTGCAGTCGTTGGAGCTCTCATCTGAGGAAGATGAAGTAGGATGTTATGTTTTGGTTCCAGTCCATCCTTGTAAGAATTTCCTCATATCAATTTCTTACCCGTGTTGTGTTTTTTCTCACTTTTTCTCTCCTGTGTGTATTTTAAGCCTATGGAGTATTTCTGGAAGTAAACACAACGTAGTTGGAGGCCTCTGTGAAGACCGAACACACACTGCTCCTTTTGTACCATTTCTTTTATATTTTAACTTTCTGTGAAGGTGCACGTTCATTCATCTTTTCTCAGCCTTCAGCGAGCTTTCTGCCCTTAAAATGTTGTGCGTTTTGATCCCGATTTTTGCCTTACTTTCCACCACATTTCTCATCGAAGATGCTTAAGAATTACAGCTTTGATTCGGATGTGTGTCTAGGAGTCGCACTCTGGTTTGAGCGAAGCCCTCCTTGGCTGTAGCACACTGTCTCGCACTGTGTATTTTTTTATTTTTAAGGCCAGGCCACTTCTCCCGTCTGCCAGGAGCACTGCTGCCTCAACAAGGGGACAGAGAATGCGCTATGCCCAAAGCCGGGTAATGACTTTAAAATACATCACTGCGTCATGGACAGGCACTTGGAACGTGTCCTGAACTGTAAATAAAAAGCATTTCAATCTCGCATTTGCTCACCGAGCGGAGGAGAAATTCCACAGTAACTAAGTAAGTCGAGGTGGTGGAGCAGCAACTACCTAAGCAGATGTCACTAGGACTGTGGTATGTTGGAGCGCCGAAGACACTGGCAACCTCTCATTTATTTCATCTGTTTTCTTACAAAGATGATCAGGACGGATGAAGTAACCAGAGCTGCCTGGCTGTTTTTTTATGGACCTCTTCTGTAGAAGAACAGGCGGAGGAGTCTGAGCGCGGGGCGGAGCCAGCTGGGACGTCTTGGACAGTGGAGAGTCGAATATGACGTGGCTGTTTGAAATAAAACAGATGAGCAGGAAAATGTCTAGAATTGCCCTAGGATGGCTCTCTTAAATGTGATAGCATGAAACATGGAATGCACGGACGTCAGTCTAACCGTGGAGTCGACTCAGGCCTTTGACAGCCGAACTCTGAGCATGTACGGTTTTTTTATCCTCCCCTTAGCCTTGTCGCTACTCCAGTGCAGGTTCCTGCGGCGCTTCAGGCTTCAGGCCCTCCCAAAGCCACTGTACGGCTTGCCCTGAAGCCGTTTGTCTAACCTCACACAGTTGTCCGCGCTCTACAGCCGTGCCGAGCGGCCATCCGTCTCCCTCAGCCCTTCAGCAGATTACTGCAGCGACGCGCCTAATGCACCATGTTTTATCGCCAATAATGCGGGCTTTACGCAGGGATTTGAACCTCTAAGCTGACCTTGAAGCATGGCTGCTCTGTTGGCCGAGGCGCAGTCCAAACGGGTCATGATTTATCACGGGAGACTGTGTGAATAAGTCGAGCTGAGAATGTTGCACGGGTTCAAGGCCAACAGTTGAGCTACAGTTTTGATGGACAGAGAGGGGCGTGCTTATTCGAAGACATTTAACACATAGTTATGTCGCATTTTTCTGACCAGAATGTCATAAAAGGGCCATTAGAATACGTTGTAAATGACATCATGCACTCCGGTGGTTATCAAAGACAGATGACAGACAAAGGTTCAAGCGAGTGAACTTATCGACACATGTCTTTCTGCGAATCAGAACTACCCCGGCATTTCCAGCCTAGGAACAAAGTTAACAGGGCAAACTCAATAATGGATTAGGTTTCAACTATTTAATTAATCCCCAACTAGTAGGAAGAAATTCTCGGATCCTGACTTCTGAACTGCAAATATGTTCTGGTTTCTTTATTCTATCTTGAAAGGACATCAAGGTTTTGATATTTCACAATTTTCTGCCATTTTATAGACTATAAACTAGAACAGATAATCAGCAATTAATCTGTGTAGTTACCACCCCTGCCAAAATACTGAAAAGAAACCACATCCTTAAGTGTAGATCGCATCCTGTAATTTTCATCCGACAATATCCATAGAGCTGCTACTGTAGAGTGACGTCTAGTTAAACACCAGTTTGTGTAGTGAGGAGTAAATATCATGTCTAACAATCCCAAAACAGATGTTTTAATTGCACACAGCATCTGCAGCTGCTCACAATGTGACGGCAAACAAACTGCTTTTCTTTCTGTCCCCGTCCTTGTGAGCATGTGTGTGTGTGTGTGTGTGTGTGCGTGTGCGTGTGTGTCCTTCCAGACATCGTGTTGGCTAGGGGGCTTCTTTGTCACTCTCTCTCCATCGTGCTGGAATGCTTCGTAGGACATCCTTTGGTCTCCCAGCTATCAGTCAGACCCGTTAGTCGGGCTCCCCTCCCACCATGCTGGGCCGAGGACAGACTCAGGAGTGGCGGTCTGGGAGGACAGTCGTCCCTGTCTGTTGTTCTCTGATGAGACCAGACAGCAGCCTGTCGGCCGTCAACACATTCCTGCACGGCTGCTCTTAAATTGCCAAAAAACTTGGATTTATTCCATCTCCACATGCTCCACATATCACTTTTTGGAGTGATGAAGTGTTTCTGTGAGCGTAAATGAGCAAAAAACGAGTGCTGGGCCTACTTTCCTTTTTAGCGTAGTCTCCAGAGATGCAGTGTTGAGGCTGATAAGGAACTGTTTAGCCGATCCAGCAAACCTGTTTGAATTATTTTAAATCCCTACCAGGCCACTGGGGCATATCAAATGCTCGGTGGAAAACTGGATTGTTTGTACAGTCGCTGAGTGAGCTGCGATGCGTAGAAGCGGTCAGTCGCGCTCGGCCCTGTGTGTGTACTTCTGCCGAGCTTCGCCCAACATTTTCTAAAGTACTAGAGTCGGACACGGTGGGTTTGGAGGCTGAACATGTTTTCATACGTGCTTGTAGCGGTGCACATGTGTTTTTTTGTGCACACTTTGCTCACATGTGTGGTGGTGTGTCTGCTCATAGAGGCCTCGCCGTGGCCCCTGCATTGACCTCCTTAATCTCTCTCTCTCTCTCTATCTCTCTCTTACTGATGAACACAATCTGTCCTTTCAGATCCATGAACAGCTGCAGCTCTACGAAGAGAGCAAACCAGTCCACGTCCTGGACAGCGCTGCCGCTCTGGCCCATGAAGTAAGTTCTTGTTTTTTTGGAAGGAAGGCTTCCATTTATTTGGTTGCACATACTTATGGGTCACAAATAAAAAAGCGGGAAAAAACAACAACATTTTATGATTCGACACATTAAAAAAGTTGGGGGCCAGGCATTAACTGTGTATGTATATCAGCTTTATAATGAAAATGTGAAAGAAAAAAAGAAAAGTGTTAGTTTTTTATCTTTATCTGATCTTGAGTATAATCAGTTAATATATCCACCCTCCTCAATTCCCAGTATACCATTAAAATGGCAGTCATACAGCTGTTCCTCAAAATGATTGCAGCAGGTCAATGGTTGCTTGTTCATCGATTCCCTCCCTTCCACATTGCGGTTCTCTGGTTCTGAAAAGGTGAAGCCAACCTATTGTTGAGCCTTTACTTTGTCCCATGTTCATATTCATCAAAGCGTTTTCCGAGAGCTTGTGTCGTGTATGGAGGACGCCACACATTTGTAATGTTCCTCTGCTCCTTTACCTAGAGGTTTTTCCTTTAATACGACACACACAAATACACTATGTATTTCCGGTGTTACCGTTTGTGTTTGAAAACCAAGCAAACAACCGAATCCACCGATGCTCTGTGTGAGCAGGAAGGCAGTGTGTCTTGTTCTGCAGTGCAACAGATCGGACTTCAGATCAAAAGTGCATCTTTGCGGGTAGCGTGCCGCAGCCGTGGAAATGTTCTCCAGCTGCTCTTGCCCTCGAGACCCATCATCTTCTAGACTCACTCACCGTTGCAATAACTCAACACCGCCCCCCACCTCTGCACCCACCACCCGCCCACCTTGTTGCCCGCTCATTATTGACCAAACATCAAGAATCCACTCCTGTGAGGGAATACCGATCATTTTCCGGTTGGCAGAAACCGGATGTGGAGGCCGAAGACGGATGGGCACACAGACCACAGATGATTTTGGAGTTGCATCATATCAACACAAGTCAGGGGAACAAGTCAGGGAAATGTGCACATCCAGAGAGTTGGAGCATCACTCGTGGCATGCGGTCACTCTTCGCTAGTTGACCCGTTATCACATAGGCAATAATTACACCAACAGCACCACTCGGTGAGGCGTTTCTTCCGTTGGCCCTGCTGCGCTTCGTCAAGCTGTGAAAGATATTTCGTCTGATTTATCGAGTAAATGTCCGGTAAACGTTACAGTGTTGTTCATCTGCAATATTTATCGAAACCCACATGTGCACGTAAGCCTTCAAGTGCCACACACACACACACACACACACACACACACACACACACACACACACACCTGTGTAAACCCAAGAAGCAGCCTGGCACAGGGAATGGAGAGGAGGAAAAGCTTTTTTACTGGTGTGTGGGTTTGTTTGAAATCCTCAGCTCTGTTTATTGTAATCAAAGTGCCTCCGACTATTCCACCCCTTCCAGAGAGCCCGCAGCCATACATCATGCTAATTAGTACGGAGTCAAGGAGGAAAGACGAGGGAAAAGAGGGGCTGACGTTTGTACAGTCGGTTGGGGAAAAGGCCGAGGGAGCCCAGATTGTCACGAAATAGGGAGGCCACCTTGTGGTCCAGAGCGGTTTTACCACAGGTGTTGCAGAGGAGCTTGGATGTTCCATCCCGGAAGGATCACTCATGCCAATATCGATGCCTTGAGTCCAAAACATCCCCAGGATGACCTAGCTCTGGTCTTTTGGCAACCAGATAACGCCAGAACAAGAATTCCAGCTTCTGTTTCTCTCTCCTTTGTCTTTGCCCTGCCTCCCCCAGGCTGTGGCAAGAGGCTACAGGCTGCTCAAGGAACCCCAACCCCCCTGTCCCAAACTATCAGCATCCATCTACCCTCGCTCTTTCAGATCTTCTCTCGTTCTTTTTGTCAAATTACAGACTTTCAAAGTCTTTCAGTCTCCTCGGGATTATCGGGTATCGGAATAATTCCCAAAGATGGCGTATAAGAGTGCCTCGCAGCACACCGCGATCCTGAGTCCCCTTTTCCTTGGCTGGTCGAAAAAAAGAAGGAAAAACTCCCAACGTGGAGAGTTGCAGTGTATTTTTAAAGCGGATTGTTTTTCATCAGTGTCACCACTCCAAATAAACGCCATTGAAGTTGTGACTGAGAGCTGAAAGTGCAACGGGAGAGATCTACAGTTAGATGAAATTAATTTGGGGCTCCGGTTTCAGGTATTGGAGGCTTAAATTATTGCCTCACATAAAACGACACTTCTGCCTCCGGGCTGCAATGTCTAGCACGCACAGCAGGTGACTGCCGCTGCTCAAAGACACCCCCAACGCCGCCTGCAACACGATCGATACCGGAGTCCGGGGACTAGGACAGAGTATCGCACACAAATAAAGACGTGTCTTTTATGGACGCACATCCATGTTTATTACCGCACACCCGCTTTCTCTCCAGGCCTCATTAAGACTGAAATAGAAGCCGCGTCGTGGAATGTGAGGCACCGCGTTACATTAATCAAAAGAGGTGAAATCAGCCTTGCACGTGAATCAGCTCTGTCCATCCAATCTGTCTCCATCAACCCTGTCAGGGGGAGAACAATAAAAAGCTCTGCACGGCGCTTCAACAATAAGTTCAGCGCCAGCCTTTTTGATCCAGATCAGCGTCCATCTCTTGACTTGGGACTGCATGAGACTCTTGCCCCCCTCTGCTCATAGATGCTTTCCCTTCTCTGGCCAACATCTTTATTCTCACCCAAATACCTGCTGTTACTCTTGGAGACCACTGGGTGCCATCAGAGGGAACTGGTGTTGCAAACCGTACTTCATGTATTTCAACAATAATACCCCAGAAGGTACATTTGGATTGGAGTCACTTTGAAAACCTTTGCACAAAAACTTTTGTTTTCCCCCAAAATTTTTTATTGAAACTTATAAAAATCTCATAAAAGTAAAACATCTTGCGTGCACAAATTCATTAGATCAAATTAAAATGCTGTATGGGATTGACGCCTATTGTAGTCCAGCTATGCATTATTGATCAGCTGCTCAATAGAACGAGCCACGGTGCAGTTTATCCATCATATAAAATGGAAATGCTGGGATCTGATATTTCAAAATAAAAGGTTATATTGGCGGGGATGCATCAAAGCGGCGAGCCTGTAAGACACTCGGGGTCACCGGAGAACTAACGGCTGATATGCTGGGATCAAACTTATCTAAACAGTGCAGGACCTGCCGTGACATTTAACAAAGGAAATAAACAGTATCTCAAAGGAGGCATCATTCCTCTTTCTTCTCCCCCCCCTCCCCCCCTTTCATTCTCTGCAAGGGGTGGAGGACCGAAAGTGTGACTCTCACTTGGACGCATGAAAGACCGAGAGCCGAGCGTGTTGTCAAAAATGTCCCGTCCAGAGTCGTTTCTGAGTTATAGGTTGTGGTGCTTTAATAGGACAATATGAGGGACTGGAAATGCACAGCTCTCCGTCTGTCTTTGTCTCCCCTCCCTTCGTCGGCTGGCGGCAGGTTGATGGATGGCGGCGTACCAGAGCAAGCAATGTTCCGCTCTCTGAAGAGCCTGACCCCGATTGCCCCCACTCCTCCCTTTTCTCACACTTCCTCCGATCTTTGGCACTTTCAGACTCCCTTATTTTGTATATTTGAGAAAGTGAAGTAATGCTGGGTTGACCGGGGTTCAGCGAGAGTAACCTTGACCGCCGTGACTATTCATTAGCGCTGTCTCTCTCCCCTTGGGAGGTGTGGGGGGGTCAACGCTAAGGGAAATAATGAAAAGAGACCCCTCCTGTTTTGGGGGTAAAGTGACATAGCCTCCTCCCTCACCTCGCTCTCACCCTTGAGGACCCCCTGCCTTTACCCCACCTCACCTCTGTTGCTTTAATCCCGCACCACGGGGGGCGCTTGTCAAACAAACTGGAGCCCAACTTCTGTCATCGTCCACCTTAACGCAGAACCCCCGCCCCCCATCGACTTATCTATTAGGTGAAGGTAAAGAACGGATCTTTGCTTCTAAGGTTTCTTTATCACATCTTCATCCACTGTGAATTGATTTGTAGACGTAACATCTCCTGCTTATTGAAATAGATGACTGCAGTTGGAATTCTTACACCCCCACTGTTTTATGATCCCCGTTTTTAGAAATGTTTTTTATTTATATATTAAAAGTCAAAAAGTTCAAAATCACAGATATTTTTTCAGAGGGCTTAAAAATTAAACAACAACCTGATTTCAATAAAACCATAAAGAGCAAATAGCAATAAATTATGAATTCAGATTGTCTGTATTTTGCAAATTGTTTGTAAAATTACAAATGTGTAGCTGTTGTTTTTTAATATTTCTTAACATGATGATGAAAATGTACTGAGCTTTCCTTCAAGTTCCATTTAGTTAAGACAACAACTTATTTTCATCCTCGTTTCATCAATATTATTCACTTGCTTAATTGCTTATGCTATCAAATATAAAATAAAAGGAAAAATACCCTTCACAATTTCCTAGAGCCCAATGTCACTGACGTCTACACATTGCTTGTTTCCACGGACCAACAGTCCAAAAGTTTATTTCCCTTTTAATGACTCACTGCCAATTTACATTTACAATTTACTACCGACTATAACAAAGTAGTCATTTTAGCTCTACGTCTCATTCATCTGAAAATATTGCAGCTTGTTAATGCAAACGGAAAGATAAAGAGCCACAGATTGCTTTGCCGTCTTCATGTTTTAACGTGCACATTTCACATGCTCCAAAACACACACGTTGTCATTTACAGTCAGACCGTCTGTACATGCATGCTCTTACACACCATGCAGACACACCACAGGAGTTGTGTGTTGTGTGTGTGTGTGTGTGAGAGCGCACACACCACTGGGCGAGCTCCACTGGCCCTTTCTGTAGCAGGCAGACAGCTCCCGACTCGACACAAGGAGGTCTTTGTGTGCGGCAGGCTCTCCTCTCCTCTCCATGTCCAGAAGGACTGTCCATAAATCAGAGCGAGGGCGTAGAGGAGCGTGGCCTTGGGCTTTTGGGACCTCCGAGTCGCTTCGTCTCAGAGCTCCCAGGCATTCATCACGAGCATAGTAGTCCATCGCGGTCCCGCCGCTCGGAGATGCAGCCCCCGTTGTCTCCACGAGGACAAATGACCCCGCCGAGTCATAAATTAAACCGGGAGACCAACGGCAACAAGTGAGAACTCTTGGCACTTGCAAGATGCACCTAAAGTAGCACAATATCACCTCTCCTGTCTGATCGGCCAGTACCCTCGAGAACACAACAGGACTTGTTACACATGCTTTACAGCACTGGTTCCCAACCTTTTTTCAGCCCTCTCCCCAAAATAGAACAAATCTGTGATCATAATCCTCAATTCAATAAGCGTGTCAAATTAGTTAGTTTTTTTAATTAAATCAACATTTTATAATGAACACAACGCATCCGTTTTGGCAATATAGCTGTGCCGTCTACCCGGATTTTACTTTTGGACTTCACATCGCTGGTGACTTATTAGAAATATTTAGATAGCCGGAAGCAATTCTACGCAGCTCCCACCGGACCCACTATACATGGTATAGTCCTCACTAATCCTCACACTGCATGAATACCAGGTGTAAATATCCAAATATCATTTTTTTATACAGACTTTTGTATAAATTATTAAGACTTTAATTATACATGTGCAAATCTAATTTTGACGACCTCAGAGGAGACAAACCGTGTTCTTTGCTCTCCATTGAAGGGCTGGGGGGTCAATATGTCATATTGTAAATGCGTCTGTGTCTTCTCCACTTTAGCTGTCTGAAGAGCTGGAGGGGAAATCAGCCAACGGGGAAATCAAAGAGCTTCTCCAACTACTGTCCAAACCCCACATGAAGGTAAGTTTCTCTCCCGTTCATTACAGCCTTTTTATTAATTTTCAGCAATCAGCAAATGTGAAGAAGGTATAATGCCCCCATCTTCAGCGCGTATTTTCACTGATGTCATCACAGACGCGGAGCATTATCACTCGTTTGCGCAGAACTGACTCTTCTCGCTCGAAATAGTGCGTTGCCTCGATTCTGGCTTTTTGTCTCGTCTTCTCGGGGCTGTTGGCCCCGCCGGTCTCTTTATCCACACAAGCTGCAAAAGTGGATTTACACATTGTTATTTTCAACTGCACGACTGGCCGTCCGTCAGGCTCTTGCAGGTGTCCCAGCCAGACGGCGGGGATGGAAGGAGAGCTGGACGGGGCTCCTTTCTTTAATGCGCTGTCGTCATGCTTATTTGGGCTCTGCCAGAAACAACAGCTCAGTATGAAGTCCTCTCCCAACACAACACACACGCACACACACATTTACGGTTCAGTCAAATATTCAATCCCTCTCCGTGTCAAGGGTTGTGAAAAGACGAGGGGGTTCCCAAAAGGATCAGGCTCACAAGTCGGATCAACATGTGGGTTTTTGAACGTCTGAGCGAGCGATGTCATGATTAATCTCTCGAAAGAAAACAATAGTCATACACATATAGAAGGATTGAGGCGTGACAACGAGTTCATCACACTTCAGCAGCAGCGATCAACGCACACAATCCCACATAGACACATGATGGTGGACACACACAAACACACACGAAAACACACGCCCATGCAGCCACTGTCCCGAGGACAAACGGTCCCAATCCCTCTCAGGCCCGGTCTCCTACTTTGCTCTTTTGTCTCTGTCAAACCGAGGCGAAATGTGCCGGCAAACAGTCATCGTGCCCGCCGCGAGAGCGAGCCTGTGTGAGAGATCCGTGTGCGTTTTTATCATTTCGATGGCGCTCATGGAGGCGGCATTTGGTGTGGCGAGGGTCAATCCATCAAAGCGTCATCGGAGTAGACGCTGGCCGACTGGAGCCGGCGAGGTGTGGAGATTGCGAAGGCAGCAGACTGGACTGTGGGCCAGGCACACGAAGGCCAACAGCACATCAGTCGAAATCATTAAAGGGAAAGTTCACCACTATAGCAAAAAATACGTATCATTTATTATTCTCTTAGAGGCAAATGTGCCTCTAGACTAGTGTTTATAGTTTATGGGTCTCTATGGACAATAGCTTTAAAACCAGGGAACTCAAAGTACTCTAGATTGATAAATGGTAAAGAGGTACAGGTAAGAGGAAAAACTGCAATTCAGTTCCAATGAAATGTGACTCACTAGACTAGTGCAATGCAGACAACGCCGCTTGTTCTCCCGTCTCTTACGCACGCTCCTCCAGAATAGGATGAGGTCGGCCAATCGGTTCAATGGAACATATTTGACCACTGCTCTCTTTCACTGCCGGCAGACAGCACTGTCGGATGCAACTGCGGCCGAGGGATGCGACCCGTAGTGCGCTGGCATCACAGAACTACTACCACTGAGCAGCAACGAAGATTTATTTCAAACATCTCGTCACTGTGAGATTATTGAAAAACAAAATGGGAATCCGTCTGTCGAGACATAAACGAAAAAATATCTGTCTCCTCTTTTTCTGGATCTGCGGTGTGTACCGCTTTAAATCGACAGTGCCCCTCTGTACCCATCAAGTTGAGCGGTTGACATTGGCATGTCTCTCTCTCTCTCTCTCTCTCTCTTTCTCTCTTTTTTCACAGCTTTCACAACCCTTACTCTTGCGTCCTGTTTCAAGTTTTGAGCACCCTTTGACTGTAGCATGCTGACGTGTTGGGCTTTTTCTGACATCGTTTCTCGAACCCCGTACAGGCAGCATGTAAATTAAGGTTTGAAAATCTCTTTCTGCCATCCAGGGCTACCGTACCAGCCAGCCCCGGTTTAAATCACGGGGCGATTGGTGTAAAATACAAGCAGATGGCTGCCGCCTCTGAATGGCGTCTCTGTGCGATATTAACTGTATCACTCTTAATTATGGCTGAAATGATCCCTTCCTAGGGTGGGGATATAAATCAGGCTCTTTAAAACTCGCCCCTCTGTCTTTCTTCTCCATGCTCTTCCTCATCTCAAACTTTTTCTTGTTTTTTTCTTTACGATCTGCACATGAAAAAACAACTTTCAGCTGTATTAGGCCCCACCCCTCAGCCAGACTAATATTGATAGAGATGAAAGTGCCAATTATGACGGACGGCTGCTTCCGCCGGCTCAAATGGAGGTGCGTGCACGTGTGTGTGTTTCACTGGTTCAAGGCTCAGAGAGGGTGGGCGTGAGTGTCAAATCCCAGCTGGCCAGCAGAAGGGTCTCCCGAGGCAGAGTCCTCCGCGCCTTGGTAGAGCAGTTACCCCGCACCGATTCAGCACCGCCAGTTGAAAAACAAGTGGGCCGGTGACGGGGCCGAGGGGTGGGGGAAGGGTGCGCTTTTAATGAGAGGCCAATGCCAGGAATGTACAGGCAGGTTTATTTAGTCAAGCTCTGTGATCTGTTTTTCTAGGATCCCTATTATGCCTAATGAACACAAATACACGAAACCGAGAGGAGGACGGGACGCATGGAAAACAAGGGTGGCTTCGCTTCCCCTTCATCTTTCTTTCCGTCGCTCACCCCACTTTCCCCGCGGCTGTGAGTGCCTATATGTGGTGTGGACTCCAGACTTGATTAGGCTGCTAATCCGCCAAGGCATGGCGGATTAGCCGACTCGTATCAGCCCAGGAGGAGAGCCCCTCCAGACAGAGACCTCTCTGTGTGTAAAGTGCCTGCGTAGCTGCGCTTGCATGTCAACGGTCACCAGCCAGGGCCGCCGAACCATGTGCTATCTATTAGCATGCAGCTGTTATCGCTACTTCCAAGAGTTTTTACAAGGAATTAGCCGTGGCTCTGTTACGGGTTGTTCGGCACGGTCGTGGGGGGGAATGTGGCGGTGGGGTGCAATGCCAGACCGTAGGAAGTGACATCGATGAGAGGATTTGCGCGGATCAGGGTTAGGCCTGATGGATGGAGGTCAGAGGATACGGCAAGGGTTAGTGGAGGTGAGCGTGAGGACATGTAGAGCAGCGGTTCCCAAACTCAAGAATGCCGCGGCCCAATTTGAGATCTGAAAATCTTCCGCGGCCCACCACGTCAACGGGGGGGGGGGGGGGGGGTCAAGATGCGTTGTTATTGTGTGGCAAAAGCGTTGCAAACCAGCATCGCTAAACATGTTTCAAAGTGTAAATATCCGCTAAAGGTAACCAGTTGTTTCAAATTCCTTCAACCAAACTGTTCCCATGAAAACATAAGAAATGTGACCTAATGGATGAATACATAAATTACTTGAGACGAGAGTAATATCTGGTGGCTCAGCGCACAGATTGTGCGTCTTGAGTGCGGTCTCATTTTGCGTGAAAGGGATCGAAACCAGGTGGGGCGATCTTTTTATTTTAATTTTTTCTAAAATGTGTTTCTTCATAGTGGCTGTGATGCTCTGCTCACTCATACAATCGTAATCGCCGAAATGGAGATGAACTGTGGCTTGAAGACCTCCAGCAGTATCTTTGTAAATTTGTGTCGGGTCTGGTGAGCGAGACAGAGCCCCGCTGCAGACGTGAAGAGAACACAACGCGGCGCAGGGAAACCAGTAGGTTTTAAACCAGTCGGGGTGAAACACCGGGTCAGAGCGAGGTGCTGGTGCTGAGGGCGGCGTCGGTCCGGGGTGGCCTGCGGTGACGTTAACCGTTGTGTTGTCTCGGAGACCAGCGGCTCCCCAGTGCGTGTCATCACAGGGCGACCAACACAACAATAATAACACGGACGGTCTGACAAGTGACTTCTGCCTCTCCCTTCATGCTCCAGAGATTTCCCGCTATTGATGAGATACAAGACACGTCACGGATCAAAAATAGGTCCGATAAAAGAATAACACGTAATTTAAATCATAAATATGTTTATATTAATTTCAAATTTTTCAAAATTTAAAATTAAAACATTTTATTTATTTATTGTAAATGACCTCTCGCGACCCACCTGCAGTACCCACACTTTGGGAATCGCTGATGTAGAGGGTTTCTCTTAACTACTTCACCAAACTAATCGGTTTGCGTTCAGTAATTATTAGTAGTGATTCACAAACAAATGCAGTGCGATCGACAAACAAACAAATCTTAATTTATTGGAATGTATTTGGGAATCACTCTGCGTGCATTTGTGAGTCTAATTTATTCGTAAATTCTCCCGTTTGCATTTGTAAATTGAACATATTTGTTAATTGTTCTTTGTGAATCTTTGTGTTTGCATTAGTGAGTCTCTCTGTGTCTCTTTGTAATTATTGAGACTGATCTGACCCCGTAGTGGATTGGTTGACATATGGTTCCAGCACGACTCCAGTCTCTTTCAGAACAACCCTGCCTAGTTCTGGGACAGTTCATGTGCTGTGACACAGTCGGACACCACAAGGAGAGCCACAACGCAGCATGTATCCAACCTCCAGCATTCTTTTCTGGGTTCTCTGAAACAGCACCGACAAGTTTTCCACCAAAGGAGGTTTTCGAAAAAACTCAATATAATGTCAAATGAAAAATTCTCATAAAGCGGAGAAAACGGAAGGTAAAGAAAACAGAAAATGCCAACACCTGTGATATTTTATTCAGCTCTGAATGAAGTGCTACTTCCACTGAAGGGTTATAGCGGTTGTAAAGTAACTGAGATGCTGTGTTCACACCAAAGGCGAAGCAAACTTGAAGGCAGGATCATTTTATTTGCCTGCCACGCCAGAGAGAAGGGTACATTTTGTGGAAGTCCCAGATAGGCTGGAAACCCATCACATCATCCAAAGGCGCGCACAGAAGCTGTATTCACTGTGTATCGCAAGCCACTCATCAACTGCTTTACTAAAATACAAATATTATATTTAATTGCAAAAGAATACGTATAAAAAAGGATGCCGAAATAAAGACATCATGATGCCAATTTGTTAAAAGTTTGAATTCATGCTTCGTTATGTCTAATAACTTTTAAAATGCTTGTTTTCTGAGTGGAGTTTGATTGGTGCCGGGCCATGCCAACATTGTAGCTCTGAATATAATGTAATGTATTGTTTATACCATACACAGTCCATACATACTCATACATTCATAAACATAGTTGTGCCCGGTGTCTTTGCAAATATGAGGTATTAAGAGCTACGGATGCCCACAGATTGCTACAAATAGAATCTCAACGCTGATAGTACTTTGCAACGCCCCAAACATTTGAGTTAGCCTGCGCAATTGTGTGCATTTGCATTGGATACATGCATAAAAGCATGCAATGCAAAGTTCTCATCACTACAATGCAACACTACAACCCTCCATCCGAACCTTGACACGGTGCCAAGAACACAATATATGGCGTGTTATATATCGAGCACAGGTTTGGGATCCTGTTCAATTGGCTTCTTTTTTCATTGTCCTCATATGCAAACGGTTTGGGTTTCCTGCGCTCCAAAATAATATTTCAATCGCATACAGACAGCATCCCCGACGTACAAGACAACGCAGAGTGTCTGTTGATGTACGGTGCAGATGAAAGCCAGGAACGCAGTGTCAGACCTGTTCTGAGAAATGAACAAACTGATGCCGGGAACCTTTTGGGGAAAATAAAAATACATAAAAGATAAAGCTGAAGAAGAGTAAATGAGAAGAATGGAGAGGATTAATGGCATCTGAGAGAAGTTTGGACAGGAGGACTGAGACAACAAGCGCAATTCAGGCAATTCAGAGAGAATGAGACAAAAATGGAATATGTTCTGGGAATTTGAGTCAATTTGTTTTATCACTCTGTCTGGTCTGTAGGATACTTTGGAGTCAGAACCTCACGTTGGGTAAAAGTTGAAAGCCGACATTAGGTCAAATTTAGCCTTTAATACAGACTGAACGGTTAACCCCATCGGCCCACAAGTGTGGTGTTATTAATGCAGGCAGGAGAAATGACATTAATCTGCCAAAAGAAAGGCCTGTGTAATAAACCGTCGGTCAAGGTCAGGACAAACCCAATACGTGTGTGTGTGTGTGTGTGTGTGTGTGTGTGTGTGTGTGTGTGTGTGTGTGTGTGTGTGTGTGTGTGTGTGTGTGTGTGTGTGTGTGTGTGTGTGTGTGTGTGTGTGTGTGTGTGTGTGTGTGTGTGTGTGTGTTGGTCAGCTTGTATCCCAGTGAGCTCCAGTCGTGTCTCCTCCTCTCATCTGCTCCCAGTTAGCAACATCTTGAGCACTGTACTGCAGCATGCTCCCTTGTCATAAAACACACTGCTCCTTTATCTTTCTCTCTTTCTCTTTCTCTGCTTTCTCTTTCTCTCCATACTGTTGTCTGGCACATGGGGTGGAAGATGTTTTTCTCACTCCCCCCTCCCTTCTCCTCAACCACGGAAAAAGCAGCACGCGTCCAGCTGTGTCTCGGTGCGGACACAGAGTCGTTAAATAGTTTGAGAAATGAAGGTCTCAATGGCATCATTCTCGTCTGCTTGACAGCTCTCTCTCTCTCTTTTTATTTTTATTTTTTATGTCTGCTCGTGAACGCGTGAAATATCTAAAGCCACTGAGAACTTCATTACTTTGAGGCTGCCGCTGAACCGCGAAGGTGTTCACACCCCCACACACACACACACACACATACAGCCTTTCTCTCGCAGTCCCTGGTTGCCTTTAATCAGAGAGACGTAGGGAGGGAGAGTATGGGGCTAATGACAATCAACGCATGTAGCTTCAAGCTCTGGCTTTGGACGTGTTCAAATCCATCGCCTGCCGCTGGAGGCAGACCCCCGATTCATAACCATCCTCTCTGCAGCCTCTGCATGTTTTCTGTCGTGCTCGAAGAAACAACCCATAGATTCATTGAACACTTAATGGCTTGTGTTGCCTCCACTTTATTTGGATAATTAGGACGAGGCCTTTTTACGGTTTGACTGATGACCCTTGACTCTTGCTTCTCTCCTCCCATCCAACCCCTCTATCCCTCTCCTTCCTCCAGAGCCTCCTGTCGGTCCACGACACTATCGCCCAGAAGAGTTACGACCCCATACTACCTCCGCTGCCTGATGACATCGACGACGACGAGGATTCCGTGAAGATCATAAGACTGGTCAAAAACAAGGAACCCCTCGTGAGTAGCGCTGGCGGTCGTCTTGAGAAATGATGTGGTCGGCGGTTTGTAAAAAAACATTCCAGGGACGTTTTGTTTGCATGTCGTTCCCCCGTGAATGCCTCCAACATAATTACATCATCAGGTTCTTTGCTATTTGTGTTTACCATCTTCATGCTGGGAAAATAAGTCAAGCCAATTCCGTCCAATTTTTTCGCGGCACTTGCCTGTGGGAATCCAACCCACAACCTTGAAGTTGTAAGCGCACCAAAACCGACCACAATTACCCAGCTCCTGGCCGCTGGTATTTTCAGCCAGTCTAGGCTCAGTGTCTGCGAGCGGCTTCCTTTTTCTCTATCCTGGTCAGCGACGCTCTGTCATTGGAACGCGCTTCTCACGTGCCGGCTCTTCAGACGGCGGCCCGTGCGTGCGTGCATGTGTTTCACGCATTTCACCAGCTCCCTTCGGGAATTAGGGAATGGGCTTACGGAACCCAAGCCAATCAAGGCCGGTTCTCCACACCTTTCTATTTTGTCCAGCTTTTGCTGCGTGATTGTCTTCGTTGCTGAGCCGCGGCTCTCGTCAAAGACCTCCATCTGTCATCGCAGTTTTCCTATGTGCCCTGGTCCCCGGCCGCCTCTATTTTTTCACTTTGTGGTTTTCCGCCCCGACCACCATCTTGGCTCCAGGCCGGCGCGCTCCCCTCACCACACCTCTGGGGGATGAGGGAGGAGGGGGGGGGGAAACACACCTAAGCCATTTTGGGGTTCCTGTCTGTAGCATGTTCCGTGGGGCTGCAGAATGTAATAACATGCCTTGTAGGAATTCTCCCCCTCGACACACATTGTCGCATGCACTTCCTGCTCCGGCCTCTGCCCGAGGCTGATGTCAGATCACATTCCCTGAAACCATAATGTGATTTACACCCATACCCGGTCAGCTCCTGGAAACATCTGAAACACACGTTTACAACGTGCAATACTCTTACTGTATTCTCTTACTCTTACACTATTGAAGGTGTTAATTATGTTGAGTATATTTAGGTAGTAATGCAACGGCTCCGTTTAAGTGTCTAGGTTAATGCTGCACACTCGTTATTGCATGTTTCCAGCGTTCTTTTAGGGGTCAACGCTAGGTGAGTTTTATAAATACATATATAGGAGGGTTCATTTGATGTGGCAATGTATCATCGGCATCACCGCAATATAGCAGCAGTGGCTGCTTAGTTGTTTCATTTGTTCACTCCCGGCGGGCTTTGATGCATCACAGGCTACAGAATTAGATTTATAGCAGGAAATTGAGTCATGATAACTCCCAACCTGCGTTGGACAACAAGTTCTATTCAAAAATGGAACAGCAGCAGATGCTAAACTTTCCATTGCGTTGGATTACAGTAGAAAAGCAGGGTGAAACTATGCAACGGCCTCTCTCAAGAGTCACCCCACTGCACGGAAGTCTTAGCTGCCCTCTAGCCGCCTGTAGGACCCACAGGGCACTACTGCTGGCCACGATCTCCTGTGGCTATAATTTAGGGCCTGACTGTGGTGTGGACAACAGCAGTAGGTTTTTATGCGAGTCCATGAAAGAAATTAATGGATCTTAATAGGCTGCTATTTTGGCAGTATGCATTGGCAGAAATGTCATGGGGGATGTTCTTTGGGATCGAAGACGAGGGCAACTTCAATCCCCGAAGAGACTGCACTCTGAGGCAAATCCTTGACACCTTAGGCACCTCCATCATCTTACTTGTCTCCACACACCTTTGGGCCAAAGCTTTTAACTGTCTTGTGACCTCTGAAGAATGAATGTGCCCCGAGAGACAGTGCAAGACTTGCATCCATCAAATGGTTCCCGTGGGAGCAGAGAACAATGCTGTAGTAAGCGCACAGTTCCTTCTATGTACCAAAGCTGTGGAAATCTGTGGAACTTTACTCTTTCAACTCCACAGCCTCTTTTTCTCCTAATGTAAAGAGATTTCCTCCTTTTACCTCCTCCAATGTCAGAAAACAAGAAATGACAGCATTTTAGGCTGAAGTTGGAACTTAACTCGAGAAAGAAGCATGTGCACCAGCACCGCATCACTCTCAAATAGTTTTTATGTAAATTGCCACTTTTTGTATTCATGTTTTTAACACGCAACATAAAAAAAGTACCGCATAAAAGTGTTGACATGCCATTGACGAGCATCAAAATGATGCACCCGTTTGGGAAGTGGTCCTAATAGTCCTCAACGTTACTTTGTCATCTGCAGAGATGAGATTGCTGACCCTCTAACTAGAAGTCCATTTCAAGGTCCTGCTTCTACCTCTGGAACTTCTGTCAGGGAAACCGACGTACGCTGAGGAATACGTCCGGCGGGTCGGATGCTCACGGTGAAGTCTCAGCCATTCCACCAACCAATAAAAAAACATCTAATTGCGCCGGGGGTCCTCGCTCACCGGCGCACCAAATTGATTTGGATGTGCCTCTTAACTCGCAATTACACATAATCAACCCGCAATTCTCAAACTTGACATCATAACAACGCCGCCGTGCAATATCTAATTTCCTTTCCATCTCTTCTTACTTTGCTCTCTTCTATTTCCTCCTTACCATTTGATGTAATGTTTTCTCCGTCTGCCTTTGTCTCATCCTATACGGCTCTGGTTATTGTGGGGTTGTAGTTAGCTCTCTTCCCTTGTGACTCATCCATTAAGTTAATGTTGATCAGTTGAGTGGATTGTATCGAGTAGCTCTGATTTAATTGCGATCATTTCTCAAATGGTGACATCATGCTCGTCTTCTTCTTCTTCTTCTTCTTCTTCTTCTTCTTCTTCTTCTTCTTCTTCTTCTTCTTCTTCCCCTCAAAACTGGCAGATTTATTAGCCCGAGCATTAGTACAATAAAAAATGTGGTTTGGGAGAGCGTCATAGTTGATATAGCGATGAGGTTTTACTTATGGTGATAAAGTGTTTGAATGCAGACTGCCTAATAGGTGATATAATGCACAATCAAAGATCAAGGAGTATCGAGAGAGGCCTAAAACATTTTTGCCATGGAGGAGCCTGAGTCACCCTGAACATTTTTGGAAAACCCAGATCCTCTCTCTATCTCTCATACAAACACACACGCACGCACGCACGCACGCACGCACACACGCACACACGCACACACGCACGCACACACACACACACGCACACACCGCTGACCATCGGTGTGATGTGAGAATGTTCGGGACTGACAAGCTTGCTGTGGTCTGGCTCTGCGCCGCTCATCTGGATGTTCTGGAAGTTCAGATCTAAACTGCAGACTTCGGAGATGCCGCATTCGCACACGTTTTACACACACACCACATGACGGCTCGCTCAGTGCCATTCAGTTGGTCCCCCACCCCCCCCACCCCACCCCCGCACCATTCAAGTGCGGTTCATCCACCTCCCCGCTAAGTTCATCTGAAGTTTGTGCTCCTACTGGCACGCCATCTTTTTCTTTCTCTTGCTTCTACTCTTCCGAGTCATTTCTTTCGTCTGGTTTTGCTTTTATTTTATTCCAATTTTGCAAGTCATTTTTGTGAATTTACATTTTGGGGTTTTTGTAACCACCATTTGATGTGAAGTAAAGACATCATTGTTTTTAATAGGTTAGGACTTCATTCTAATTCATTTTGCCATCCAAGTAAAAATATACTCCACTGCAGGATTAATAAATAATGATCTTATCTTATCCCGTCTCTGCAGCATCTATGTGGACAGCTGTCCTTCAGGAGTATAGATTTATAGATGCCTCTCTCTCTCTCCACATTGATGCTCCGCGTTTGTGTGAAACTGTCGACAGTCTCTCCCTCACATTATTCTTTCTTTTTTTTCCGCTCACTTCTTCCATCCTCAGGTTGTTAGGCTTCATTAGCAGCCACACAAGCTCAACCGCCAGGAATGTGACGGGACCGATGTCTAGTTCTATCGCTCTCTGCTCTCCGCTCGCCCGGGATGCTGACCGGGTGTCACCGGGTGCGTCTGAATTGTAATCGTGGACTAGAGTGTCCGTGCCAGCCGATTAATACAGCGGTGTCACCACGGGCCCCGGCCACCCGTCCGCCAGAGCTGCTGGATCTCAACGGATCATATGGACAAATTCAAATTTTGCGCCCATGAAATGGCACCATTGCAGTTTCTGCACACACAGATGCAGATGACATTTACAATATTCTTGTAAAAGCTCCAACTGCCGGATTAATGCCCGGTGGACGTTTCTTTACTTAATAAGGAAGTCTATAATTGCGACAAGACGCGAAAGCCATGCGATCGATTTTGTGACTAGAGCATGGCTTTTTTGTTTTTCCATGAACATCGGAAGCAGGATTGAGCCACTGGCAACTCCACATGCCATGCTTTTCTCATCTGCTCCAGACGGGCCCCTCTGACACAATTGGAACGGTCGGATAGCGGCCGCTCTGATCCCCCGTCACAAACACATTCATCCGGACGGTCTGAATGGCGTCGGCATTATTAGATATTCAAACTGCGCTGGTGTGCATGTATACAAACACAGGTTTGCACTGCAAATGGAGCTTTTCAAAGGCGCTCTTGATCGGTTATCAAAAGAGAGGGATATAGATAGATGTGGGTTTTAATTTTTTCCCTTTCCAAAAGTGACTTTTCTACTGTCTGTTTACATCAGAACGTGGAAAGCGAGGGGAAAGTAATGACACTTGCTGGGAATTAATGGAGCAGCAAATGAGATTAGAGCCGACAGCACACATGGTAGTGTTTTATGGATCGACCCACGTGCTTTAAAAGCAATATGTCTTTCACTTGATGGATTAGGCCGCAGCGTCCTGGGAGCGTTGCGAAGGAAGATGAAGCACCGATGCTCTAAAACATGAGCACAACTGTGTGTGTGTGTGCGTGCGCGTGTGCGTGTGTGTGTTTGTCCTAGGTTTAACTTTATTCCTTGTATTACTGTTTGTGACCCGTGTATACAGGTCATATTGTATTATTTATTGAATTGCAAATTGATTTACGGTTAAGTCCCATATCTAACTCGATATTAATCTCATTAGAATAACTTAACTTTGTACATCCCATAATGACGGCGTGTCCTAACGTAAAGCGCATGTTGTGAGGCAGATGGCATCCTGTACACGAAGGATCCGTCCAGGATTTGCACGTGATATGCAATTCAATTCAATTCAATTCAGTTTATTTGTATAGCCCAGTTTCACAAATTACAAATTTGTCTCAGAGTGCTTTACAATCTGTACACATAGACATCCCTGCCCCAAAACCTCACATCGGACCAGGAAAAACTCCCAAATAACCCTTCAGGGGGAAAAAAGGGAAGAAACCTTCAGGAGAGCAACAGAGGAGGATCCCTCTCCAGGATGGACAGATGCAATAGATGTAATTTGTACAGAAGGACAGATTTAGAGTTAAAATACATTCAAGGAATCTGACAGAGTTTATCAATAGTTCATATTTAGGCATATTCCACGATGGAGAGTTTGGAGACCTCCCAACTGGAGGTGGGCGGAGTCCCAGCAGGGCAGTGGCACAGCTGGCGACAGGAACTCACGATCCAACCATCGAAGGTCCATCAGCAGATGGGATCTATGCCGTCTCATAGGGTCCGATGACCCCATGAGACGTGAAGTCAGAAGGACTCCGGGGAGAAAGCAGAGTTAGTCATGTGTGATGGAGAGATGAAGATTCATCCATAGGAGAAAGAAAAGAGGAGAGAGGTGCTCAGTGCATCCTAAACATCCCCAGCAGCTATAAGCCTATACCAGCATATCCAAGGGCTGGACCAGGGCAAACCTGATTCAGCCCTGACTATAAGCTCTGTCAAAGAGCAAAGTCTTCACTGTACTCTTGAATGTGGTTACTGTCTCTGCCTCCCGGACTGAAATTGGAAGTTGGTTCCATAAAAGAGGAGCTTGATAACTAAAGGCTCTGGCTCCCATTTTACATTTTAAGACTCTAGGAACTACAAGTAGCCCGCATTTAGTGAGCGCAGCTCTCTGGTGGGGCGATACGTACTAAGCTCTTTAAGATATGATGGTGCATCACCAATTAAGGCTTTGTAAGTTAAGAGAAGAATTTTAAAAGTGATTCTTGATTTTACAGGGAGCCAGTGCAGAGCAGCTAGTGCAGGAGTAATGTGATCTCTTTTCTTAGTTTTAGTGAGAACACGAGCTGCAGCATTCTGGATCAACTGGAGGGACCTAAGAGATTTATTAGTGCAGCCTGATAATAAGGAGTTGCAGTAATCCAGTCTCGAAGTAACGAACGCGTGAACCAATTTCTCTGCATCTTTTTGAGACAAGATGTGCCTGATTTTTGAAATATTACGTAGATGGAAGAATGCAGGATACATAAACATTTTATTATGTCGTTCTGGTTCACTTTTGCACCCAAAAGTAATATAAATCCAGGGCTGGACACTATTATGTTAAAAATAAACGGCTTGATTCAAGTGTCACATTTGTTTGTGCCAAAGTGACACGTTTTTTTAGATGCCCATAATATTCTTGGACCTTTTTAGTCATTCAGGGGAGTTTTCTCACAGTTACACCTTTTGGCCACAAACCCACTCTTTAACCTTTAGACCAACTGCCAGCTACAGAACAATTTGAAAACATTGAGCAAGGAGTAGAGAGACGATAGGGTCTGCACCTCCTTACGTGCTGAAAGGATGTTGTCATTCTTTTATTTTTGCCACCGGACGCAATGATGACAGAAAAAAAGAGATAAAAGTAACAAGGTTCTTGTTTTATAGTCTGAATGGTTGTGTTGCAGCTTAATGCGATTGATTATACTCTGTATAAGAAACAGTAAATAAGTATGATTTTAAGAAAACAAAAAACTGGAAAATGTGTTCAGAAAGTTTTCAGGAATATGTTTTTTTTTGCCAGCAAATGGAATGCATTCGCAACTACAATATTGCACAACTCCCACATGGACACGCCCCTGTGTTTGTTCCTCTGCCCAACACTCCCGCCGCCCGTTGAGTCGTGAATGTGAAAACACGCGGCAGCTTCCAGAAGCCTCATCTGAGGCATTCCCAGATCCTAATCTCACGGGCCCGTCTCCAATACAACCACGTCGTCCCGTCGCGTGCAATCACACACACATCCCGGGTTCTCCAAGCGTCTCTTCTCCGCCCCCGCGGCTGAATGTGGCCATTGTTGCCCTGCCGGGGCCGGGTTTCTCCTCGGCGGCCCCGGCCTCCCGGCCCACTTTGGAATGAGAAGTGACATGTGAAAGTGCTGCTTTCTTTACGACGGGATAGCGACGGGGGAAACGCTAAACAATCCCAGAGCCGAGATCGACCGCTCCGTGTGATACAACTGTCTCTTTGTGTGCGCTCATGCGACAACACACACAGTACATAATGACTAAGTATCTGGCACTGTCCAGCTTGTAGCAGAGAGACGGCGATTACACTCAGTCTACGTGCTGATTCATGTGTACACTACGGAAAGGAATACACACATGGAGCGAGATGGCCACGCAGATTCACACACCCAAAATCCACCCGCCACCTGTCTGAAGTACTACTGGCGGGCTGCTAAGTGTGTTTTTATAGCAGCTGGGTAATGACTTGTGCTAACATTAAGGTTTAAAGAGGCAGAGGAGGAAAAGGAAAGGGGGCCTGGAGGAAGATAAATGAAGGTAAACCGTTCCGTCACACAGGGCCCTCCGCATCACGTTACCTGGCAGCTCCTCCTGGAACCTCTCCTCCTCATCATAATTATCATCATAATGACCTGCAATTTTCCCTTTTCTCAGTATTCTTGTTAATTACGACTGGTAGGTCAGAATCGGGGTTACGGAAAAAAGGGTAAACAAGGATCTGGTTTTAGTGTGAAAGCGAGAGTGCAAGTGAAGAGAAGGAAGGGGTAGTCTCTTTTAGTAGTTACAATCGCAAGTGATTTAATAAAACGGGTGGAGAGGCGAGTCCAGGAGTCACCCATAGGGGTCACCCAGCGGCGGCAGCTCCATTGTATCTGCCCGAACCTTTCCCTGCTCTTTGTTCTTTTGCTCCCTCTTTGCGACAATAATATCTATTTTTATTTGTATTTGTATTGATTCTTCCCGCTTCACATTACTCTTTCTAGGTGGGCTTGAGGCTCGAGGGATTTTCTGACCATGACCGACTGCACAACTATTCCATGGTTTGACTCCTTCTGAGCTGCTCCGTGGTGTTTGAGGAAGTGTGTATAAAACTCGTAAAAGATGCTGGTGCGTGGAGCAGTTCATGTGTTGGGGGGGAGGGGGGGGGGGGGGGGGACTGTGCCATCTAAGTGAGGTAAGGTGAAATGACACACTCCAACACCAGATATGATTGGAGGTAATTGTGTTTTAATGTCCAGGAGGCCCATTCCCACTTTGTATTTGCTTTTTTCCACGGTCCGACATCTGGTGCGATGAACGCCAGCATGTGTTTCCACTACACTTGCGTTCATACCTCTAAACACAGCAGTCAACACAGCAGTCGGCAGAAGTTTATTGTCGCGGTTACACTTTTGCCGTTAAGTGACATCATGTCAAAACACGTCGGCCTCTCCGTCCGGGGCCACTCGCGTTTATTTGCCCTTGTCGCTCTGAATTTGGGGGCGGGGGGAGAAATGATGTTTGTCAAATGCCATGGCGTTTGGTTCCGTCCTTGGGGGGCGGTGTTTCGAGCTCCTTGTTACGAGGCCGATGGGGGCCAGGGTGTTTGGTAAATGGAGCGCCGTGCTTGTTTTCCCCCGGCAGGTTGGGAACCATGGAGAGGCTTCGGACGCGGCCCCGGGTAAGAGGTCCTCAGATCCTTCTTTTCCACCGTGGCACGCACCAGACGTTCCACACGTAGCACGCCCTGGACCCCGAGACGCGAGAGGAGCTCGGCCAAGTTGGCGAGCCAGCCCTCTCGTCATCCATCCAACCGGAGTACAAGCCAGCCAGCTTCCATCATGTCATCCAGCCATCCATCCAGTCCATCAGCCAGAGGGCACGCTAATTGCCCCGTGAAGACTTAAGTCACCAGAAACTTGTTGTGGCCGATCCCGGGCGAGATAACGTGATGAGACATCCAGCTCGTCTTACCCCTCTTATCTGCTTAAGTTTCATGGCACTACTGTGCGCCGACAATTCCCTGGACAACTTGCCTTCACTCCATTCCTAGTAATAAACAGGGGATCCGAATCCAAGCCCTTATTCTCTCGCGCTTTTGTATAAACTCTTTGTCTGCACTGGATGAGGTGTGAGCCATTTGTCATCACGTACTTAGCGCGACTGCCATGGCAGCATGTGTGCATGTGTGCATGTGTGCATGTGTGCATGTGTGCATGTGTGCATGCGCCGGCAGGGGCGATGGCTTGATACGGACGAGCGTCGCTCCTGTTCTCCTCATCGCACAGCGGAGACTTAAGTCGCTGCATTTTGGCCGGCCCAACAATAACAATCACAGGCATTTATGTGTTAGAAATGGGGGGACAGGGCTGAGATCAGCGGCTGCATATGGAGCTGATCATGTTAGGAGTGGAGGCTTCGGATCAACCTTTCTGAGGACTAATTGACCACAGCCAGGGGGGCCTCCCCGGACCGCGATGACCCCCGCTCTCGTCGCTTTTGTTTCTGCCGTTTAATTTAAGGGGAGACTTGCTCTTTTGAGGCTGATCCTACGCCCACCTAAAGGGCAAGCTGCAGCAATGGCTGACAACAGGAAGAGAAAATCCCAACCCCTGACAACATCATTGCCTCGATCTTTTTCCATGCAAACAGCGCGTTTGATCCACTCGATGGTTTAGTGGCGCCTCGTCTCTAATTGCTAACATAGCAGAGCCCATTCATCAGGCTCAGCGACTGTCCGGCATCAATCATCCGGCCTTTTGAGGGTTTTTTTTCTCAGGTGGAAGCTCTCGGCGGTAACGCTCACATGCCCACGAAAACACACCTATACACGACGTCACTCGTGCGTGCGTGTGCTTTGACAGACACTGATGTCCCCCCCCCCTCTTCCCCTCTCTAACTTCCTGCACTGTTTCCAGTGCGCAAGGAAAAGTCTGAAATGGCTTCCAGGCGTTGAGGTGCTTGTTCTAAACCCAGCCATCAGTGTGTGCTAATGCTCAGCTGCTACTCCAGGAAGCCCATCTTTGCTTGAGGGTCTTTACCTTGTTTCTTCCTCGTGTGTGCCCCCTCAATCACACACACACACACACACACACACACACACACACACACACACACACACACACACCATACAGCTTATTTAGGTTGTAGCCTGATTGTTTATGTATTTGTTGAACAGAGCAGGGAGTCCTCATTAGTGGCCATGCTTGGCTGGAGGCTGAGGATAGCACCCATAGGGTATCAAGGCACATGGGGAGGTGATGCTGAGTTCAGGTTGTTGGATTCCCCCCCGCCCTCCCTCATCCCTGCTGCCTCTCAGTGCTTCCTAAGCATTTGTAAGGCCTCCAGGAGAGGCTGTTGCACCCCTGGAGGATTGAGAGAATGAAGGCTGAGTGTGCATTGTAATGAGGTCGAAGGGGAATGTGCCGCTCCCGACATAATCAAGGAATCGTTAAAGAAAAACGTGATTATTTGTGAAGATTGAGCCTGCTGCAAGCTTATACTTTATACCACGTCTCTGGGAAGATTACATCTGTCTGGTAGATGTAAATATATCTGTGAACTAATAAAATGAAAGTTTGCATACATATGTAACTGTAGGTCGGGAGAGGCGCCGATGCTCACATCTCCCAAATCTTAAATCAAACATTGCCTTGAGCTGACTGGTTGCTCCCAGAAAGGTGGCCTTAAGAAGAAAAGATGCTTTTCTGGGTAAAATCGTAGTACTGCAATTCAACAAAAGTACTCATCTTCATGTTGTTATTAGATTTTTCATTGACAGTAAATCTAATAAACAGAATTTGTCACAATCATATGGAATAGGAGGGTGAAGGACTTGTTGAGGTGGATTGTGGCTCCAGTGAAATTCTCTCTCCGTTACCAGTATTCTTGTGTTTTTCATTTCCATCTCTGTCACTTTCTTGGTTGCTCTCGGTCTTTCTCTCTTTCGTTATTTCGTTCTTGCTCCCTCATCATATAATTTTCTCCCCAGTCATTCATTCTCCCTCTCAACTCCAACCCTCACTGTCTACCTCCTTGACTTCCCGCCCGGTCCACTTGTCAAGTCCTGGCTCTGCTCTCGTCTTCCACTTATCCTCCAGTCTGGCTCGCTTGTGTTGCCACTGGAACGCTTTGGCTTCTTTCGGCTCCTCTTATCAGACGGAGCTCATTTGGCTACTGTACCGTGGCTGAGTTCAGGCTGGGGCTGGCCAGATGAAGAGGGGGGCTCCCTCTCCCTTCATTACTCCCGTTGCTGCTGGCTCGGCCTGCCCGTGAATTCCCATCACGTTGCAGGGCAGTGGGTCAGATGAGAATCGCGTCGAATCAAGGCTTTAAAAACAACGACGGCTTCAAATAACTCCTTGCAGAGAATCATTTAAGTGTAAAAAAGGAAAATGAGAATGATCCCATTCTTTTCTGCTGTGAAAACTCATAAAGCGAGGTGGTTTAAATGGGGACAACATGGCCTCCTTGCTCCCCAGAGATCTGGGTTCGTGACCTCATCCGTTCGTGTTTGCATGCTAAATGTGCTGCTCTATAATCACCACTACCACTCGCAGTAAAAGTCATACAAGTGGTGTTCCCTAATGGCATCGGGGGTTTCCAGTGTGTGATTCAAGCCATATGTGTCAAAACATCAAAACATGAATTATATCTACGCACCATGTGTGCGCAAGATTCCTTAGATAGGCTCATTCAGACAGCCTGTTGTCCTTCGGAACTCTGAGTCCAATGCACTCTCTCTCTCCCTCTCTCTCCCCCCCCGCCCGCTGTGTAGTTAGCCTTTAGACTGCCACCAGCCACCAGGGACCCCCAGGGGACACAATAAAAACATCCATCATACCACTGGCCATCAGCCAGAGAGAAAGTTAATGACCACATGTCTGAATACTCCTGCGAGATTTTCTGCAGACTTCCCATCTCACACTGTCCGCCTCTTTCCATGTGCGCACCCACCCACACACACACACACACACACACATATACACACATACACACATACACACATACACACACACACACACAACCAAAAGCCTCTCTGTCTGTCTGGGGTCATTGCATCACATACAGCTGCTTTAAGTCTCACTGAGAGGTTATGTGTGACCCTGACACCGGGGTCTGACAGTGCCTTCCCCTCTCACTGACCCGCTCCACCGATTTCTCTCCTACTGAAACCTCTCGGGTTTCTTTAATTAGCCCTATTATTCTGTTTGAATCAAACCCCTGTCTTATCCAGACGTCTTTCCCAATCTGCACACTCTCCTAGAAAAGGCCTTGAAGAAACCATTATCTGGGCGGAAAACCGTTAGGTGTGAACAGGTCGTGAAAACAACCAAGATGACGTGTTAATGGCAACGGGGAAGTGGCACAAACCAGAAGCTCCTTTGGTCTTTAAGTTTAGTTATTTTAAAATATCTCCTCCTGTGCTTTCCATCGTTGGTAGTATGCCAGGACTACTTTGGGCCTGTCGCTGGAAGGAAAACACCCAAAAGGGAGCGCATGACACATGACGGGCTGTTGATGCGCTCCACCTGAGAGGCAATGGACTAGAATAGCTGAAACAAAGCACGGCCAGTGAGCAGAGTTAGACAGTGTTTTTGTTGTTGTAACTAAAAAAAACAATCTTCTGTCACAATGAGAATAGCAACGAGGGAAGGGTGGAAGGACGAGTTGCAGCCCCGGCAAACCGTGCATCAGCTAGACGCCGCGCATCTGTCTGGTTCTGCTCGTCATGGGCCCGAGCGAGGATGACGCCTTCGCTATCCTGTTCCATCCCAATTCCAGCCATGCTGGTGCAATGGTGTCGGTGCGAGTGTCCGTGACAGGTTGGCACCCATTAAGCCTATTGTTTTATTGTAAAGGGAAGAGGCTGCTTGATTTTACTGGGGAATGCATCACCGCTGTCGTTTACAGTGAGGAAGTTGAAACCCCATCTTCTACTCCGCGTGTCTCTGGCTGAGCACCAAGCCCATAAAGCAGCAGGACGGGGAACGCTTGAGCAAAGTGTGTGTGTGTGTGTGTGTGTGTGTGTGTGTGTGTGTGTGTGTGTGTGTGTGTGTGTGTGTGTGTGTGTGTGTGTGTGTGTGTGTGTGTGTGTGTGTGTGTGTGTGTGTGTGTGTGTGTGTGTGTGTGTGTGTGTGTGTGTGTGTGTGTGTGTGTGTGTGTGTGTGTGTGTGTGTGTGTGTGTGTGTGTGTTTTGAGTCACGTCAACCTGTGAATTCATCCAATGTGATTGTTGGATTAATTTTGTTGTCAGCGTTTCTAGTCTGTCATTGTTTCATTGAAGAAATATATGCATAATATGGACTCCGAAGATCTTTTCTGTTGTTTTTTCCGATTGTATGAATATTTCATTGGTTTACACATGACTATTATCTGTCAAACGTATTGTTATGTCATTGTGTTTGGCCGTAGGAGGTGCAAAGATCACAGGAGGGCCACATTATTTTAAATCAATAGGGAAGTGGTTCAGCTGAACCAACGACCATACCTATGAATACGACACTGTAGATCGGTCACTTAAGAGAGAAAATCTATTTTTCCCCCTGGGTAAATAACCATAAATCAGCCATTTTGGGCTAATGTGCATCCTGTATGTAGTTTACATCCTTGAATGTTCAACCAGATGGCCATGGCCATTGGAACAATGCAGCTCTAAGCCGAGTGGAAAGCCGGTGCAGTTCGTCCAAGTTTCATATTATTCTCTGTGATGGCTTTGCAGGGGGCGACGATAAGGCGTGACGAGCACACGGGAGCCATCGTTGTGGCCCGCATCATGAGAGGAGGAGCAGCCGACAGAAGCGGTCAGTTCAATGCATTTGTGTCCCAACATTTGTACGTGGATCTGCAGATTTACATCACAGCAGGATTAAGCCCAGCGTGCAGCGAAGTAGGGACGTGATCAGGATTCATCCTCTCGTCTGAATCCATCAGCGCCCACCGTCAACGTGTCCTTTTCCACTTTATAAAAAATGCATGCTAAATGACAAGAACACTGCGGCGTGCTGCTTGCTGTCCACATGTTTTCTGTTTCGTTTTGTGTTCATTGTGTCCAGTCTGGTATTCAGCTCTGCCACAGCGAAGCCAAAGGCAAATTTCCACATGTGCGGACAATAAAGCTTTGACTCTTTCCCAATCTCAAATGCCACCACGAAGATAAACAGTAATCTGGCGTACTGTACACATCCCCGGGCTCTTTGTGAGCGCCGGACTTCTACACAGTAGCTCACTTATACTAGGACATTAGAATACATTATTGTGGACGCGTTAACTGTGTGCTTGTGTGTGAAACAGGGCTGATTCACGTAGGGGATGAACTGAAGGAGGTCAATGGAATCCCTGTGGACGATAAGAAACCAGAGGAGATCATTCGCATTCTGGTAAGTGTGTGTGTGTGTGTGTGTGTGTGTGTGTGTCTCAAACCAAACACCGACCCTAAGAGCACATGCATCAAGCCACACAGTCCCCCCAGCTGAGATTGATGCTTAGTAGTTTTTTCTCTGAGCTTCACCACAGGCCTCGAGTGAGCTCTGCCGTGGGTCTGAACTCTGCAAGGGGTGATGTGGAGGGGAGTGTCGGGGGGCGACTGGAGAGGAAAGAGAGAGCCTCTTAAACGCTGGAGGTGTTCTCGGACACAAAAGCCTCTGGCCTGATGAAAGCTTTCAACACTCCTCCTTTACCCCCCCCCCACACACACACACACACACACACACACTATCTATTCCTGCCAAGCACAGCCATGCCATCCTAATAACCATTTCCATTGTTGAAAAATCAAACCGTGCTTTGACATATGTGACTTTCATTGTATTAGGTGCTGGACAGACGGCTGGGGTTATCACTCACTCTATTTGTCCCTAAACCGATGTGTATGTCTGGTCTCTCCCAATTATTTAGGCCCAGTCACAAGGAGCCATTACCTTCAAAGTGATCCCAGCCGTCAAGGAGGAGGAGCCAACCAAGGAGCCAAAGGTAGATCTTCTCCTGGCATAATCATCATGTCTGTTGGGTTACACTCGTCGACTTTAAAGAACAGGGAGAGCTTCTCTCCTCCAACGTGATGTGTTTGCACATAACTGAAACAAAACAAAAAATATAATGCAATTTTTTTAATTAGATAAAGCAATTGGGTTAAACACGTCTGTTTCAGCCATCCAAAACTGACACTGTTTTACTAACATTTGTTTGCAACCACTTCAATCATTCAACTTTTTTGTTTTTTAGCGGATGACTTGAAACTAGTTTTTCACCTGAATTGAAATTGGGATCACTTCAGAGACAGGATTGACAGTGACAGGAGTTCCGTCTTGTGTGAAGGAGGTCAAACGGCCTCACAGCTGTAAGCCTGATCAATGCAATAAACTGCAGTAGTAGAGTGGAGGCGTCCATATAAACGCATGCTGCTGCCATCCACTGAGGAGGATCTCAATTGCAGCTGACTAGAGCGGTTTATATTGAGACATTATATCAAAACAGTGGAATTGGTTGTCAATACGACACTATAAATCAAACAAGTTTAGTAAAAGCAGCTAATATTCAGTCTGAGGAATTGAGAGAATATTTAGCATAACCAGCCACCTAATAAAATGACGAAGATTTTACTATAGTGTTTTTTTTTTTTTTAATAGATACAGGCAAATATACTTAATGTTGTTGATGGTTTATAATGTGGCCTCCATTGTTGTGTGTTGCCAGACAGCTGCCTTTTCATGAAGTCTCGAAACCTTGACTCAATTGTACATTTCCTCGTGGGAGGTTGTCTCGACCGCGGTCTGGTTTGTTTTTGGCCTAATGTTTATTTACTTCTAGAGATTGCGTGCACACTTAAAAAAACAACATAAAAGCACTATTCATTTTAGATAATCTTGCTGAACAAAGCGTACCATAAACATTTTTTTGGGCTGTGTGTGTAAGGGGGGCAGGGGTGCAGAACTTATTTTCCTGCAATAATCCCAAAAATAAATGTTAAAAATCCAATACGCTCTTCAAAAGAACCAGTAGGATGCCAACGTCCGGGGTCGGCCTGCGAAAATACGTGGATGCCGCACTAGCCGACAGTAGCTTATGGCCATCCATTCTGAGGGTGGTTTAACTGTCACGGCTGTCATTCTCACCCACTGGGGGGCTGATTGCACAATGTTCCCACTCTCATCTATCAGTAGTGGACAGAGGCTGAATCCACTTTTTTTTTCTTATTATTTTTTAAGCCATGGGGTTAAAAGCAGGTTTCTCATTCTTCACACCACAGCCCTCCCTGCATGTGTCACAGGGGCATTCAGGTCGGTGTGGGCTACTTACATCTTATGTCATTGTGTTAGGGAGGAGAGAGGAGGAGGAGTCTGCCGCTGCCAAACACTCAGCCCGTCCTTTTCTAAAGAATAGCCTGCTCTCTTACTTCAAGTGTGGCTGAGCATATACAGTACAGGCCCGAATAAACCGAGCCAGGGGAGAAGCATGGCGATGTACGAGGGCATTACGCAGGTCGGTTTAGCAGCCAAATCCGCTACTTTGACCCAAACAAAACAGCTAGGCCTGAAACAAAACTTTACAACATGGCACAAAGCGCTCTTTAAATCAATAGGATATCGAAAAAATGTCACCTCGCACTTACACACTCTACTCTCTTTTTCTCTTTCCATATGTACTGAGAGGTGTCTTAGGAGCAATATCTCAGTGTAACAGAACTTAATTTGGACACAAAGACGCCACTAGGTGCTTAAGGTTGCAGTTGTCAGAGTTTTTTCCACCGTGGCGCCCAACCTCCTTTGTGTTGATGAGTTGGGTCCACCCCTGCTGCCAGAGCAAATGGGACCAACTCCCTTTAAGAACAAAAAACAACATTTCCTTTTCCCCCCGGTTCTTTAATGTGGAAAGATTACGGATATTAGATTGTGTCAGCTGGTGGAACAAAGCGATTCAAACTGGAGCCTGTGACTCAGGAGATGTTAAGTCTCGCCACACTTGGAAGCTTAGTGCGTGTTGATGGAACCACACAGAGGGACTCATTTGGCCCTGCTGTTGCTGGCTTCAACTTCTGATTGCAATGACCTTTCTGGAATAATCCCCCCTGAGCGCTGGTGAAGCACCTTCTGTGTGCGCCTTGGTGGCTTCCACTTAGAGCCTTCACCCTCCACGCCGTGGAAGGGAAAAGGTCGTTCACAGTGAAGCGTTGCTTTTTCCTGCCGTGCCTTCAATCCAGCTCTTTGTTTTCCGCTGTACGTTCAGGTGTTCATGAAGGCGCTCTTTGACTACGAACCCAAGGAGGACAAAGCCATCCCATGCAAGGAGGCCGGACTGGCCTTCAAGAGCGGTGCCATCCTTCAGATCATGAGCCAGGACGATGCCACCTGGTGGCAGGCCAAACACGAGGAAGAGGCCAATCCCCGAGCCGGCCTGATCCCGTCCAAGCAGTTCCAGGAGAGGTAAGAGACGACCCCAGCTACTGTTGTCGCTTAACAAGGCTGGCCCGTTTTTCACCCTCCTTCTCTTTTTTGCCCTCCTTCCTCGTTCCGCGCTGCCAACACGGTCTGGATTTCCGCACAATGTCTGCTACCCGGAATGAGTAATGACAGAGTTTGATAGCGCTGGTACGGATCCACTTCGGATGGCGAGCGGATGGGAAAATCGCACATCAGTGTGCACGCTCGGGAACGGCCGCACTTGATCTGCGGCGCAGAACTCGGGAGGCTTGGGCAGTTTCTTGGCAACATCAACGAGCATCAGAGAAAAGGGGGGGATAGAACGTACGCAAACATTCAGATTTCACCCTTCCGTTTTGTCAACAGAAAGTGCGTTTCTCCTTTGCCTCCTCAATCCTCTCTTTCTTTCACCAGCTGACAGTGTGAAACCGGTGGATTTCAAAGTGTAGCCGGCAGTATTTATTATCCCCCAGGTGGTTGTGAAAACCAAAGGTTTTTTTATTGTGCCTTTTTTTTCTCACTTCCTCTCTCTCTTCCTCTCTCTCTCTATCTTCTTCCAGGAGATTTTCAATGCGGGGACCTGTTGCGACTCTCCCGCTCCAGAGGACCTCTACCCGCCGATCAGGTAAGCATAAATGATCCGTGATAGGCCCAAACCAAGGACAACACAGTGCAACAGGTGGGCGTGTTTAGGAGGGGTAGATGAACTAACAGCGGTGGAAGCTAGGGGGACTCATCCCTTCATTCTGAGGCGGCGGCGCCATTGCACTGCTTCACGCCAGTCATCGGAGGAAGCGTTGTGTCTGGATTTGCATTCATGTCTGCTCCATGGTTCACTCTCCCACAACTCTCTCTTTCCACTCTGTCCACCTATTCACCTGTCTCTATGTGTAGAAGCGGTCGGCTTATGATAATAATAATATCTCTTTTATTGATCCCTATGGGGAAATTCTTCTCTGCATTTGACCCATCCTTAGATATTAAGAAGGAGTGGACTGCAGTGAAGCACCTAGGGAAATAACGTGAAGTCGAAGAAAAAAAAAAGAGGGGAAGGTTTGCCCTTTGGAAAACCTCTCGGAGCCTTGACACCTTCCAGACAAAACACAGGCTCTAAAGCTCGCATCTCCAAGCCTCTAACAACGGATTAATGGACGCGAGACTCACAGATGTGATATAGGCATCTGCTCTGCGAAGCACATTAACGTACCTTTTTACACTGCGAGCCGATACGGTGACCCCAACCCTGGCCTGATGGTGCAGGAAAAGTTAGGAGGGAGAAGGCATCAGCAGGAGTACTTAGCAGAAATGTGCTATAAGAAGCCAAGGATGTAGGAGATACGGAATTGGGGGGATTGTAGCTAAATTGCCCTAATAAATCAAAGACAGTTGATCCCTTCATGATGAAGACAGGGGACATTAACCATGTTAGGCAAGAAAAGGACTGCAGCAGAAGCAGTTAGATATGGCATGCATACCCTGGTGTTAAGTTCAAGACTAAAGAGCCAATGAGAGTCTAAAATTACTGCAGTTCTTCTAGTTTTTAAAGAGAGGGCAAAGAGTATAGGCTTTTAATGGGAATCAACTTTAGAATAAACAGGGCCACTGTTTTCCGGTTTGTGGTGCCACCAAATATAATTCATAATTGTCCTCTTTTGCAGTCGAATCAAAATACAGAAAAGAACCCGGACAGGAATGTTTAACAGCAATGGTTGAACATCTTTACCCCCTCCACTTCAGACTCCAGAAAGAGTAGGGTACACAGGTGGCTGGAGTAGCCAGTGACTTTACGCAAGTAAAAGTATGGATACTTTGCAAAAACAGGTACTCGAGTATAAGTTAAGAACAATTATAATCGAAAGCACTGGCACACTTCCGATAATGACTGGAATGATTTCTACCACAGATGGTCTTGGAAGTAAACGCATTAAGTCATCAGCTCTTGATTAGATAACTTGCCACGTAAACACCAGACACTATGCACAGCCCGTGTCTCTTAGGTGGATTCACAAAATATTACATTAACATTACCCTCTATTAAAAACACCAGTTTAAGATGTTTCTTTGGTACATTTCTCAACAGAATCTCGACACGTTGCAGTGTTCTGAAACTTTGTTCCCATCCCAGACACAGATCACAGATCACATTCACTCTCTCCACAAAGAAAATGACTCAGACCAGACGACTCGTTCATGCTAATGAGGACATAATGATTCGATATTTCATAATTGATTGTTAAATACAGGTGTCTTCACTTTCTCCATTGGGACATGAGGAAGCCCCTCTGTGGTGGAAATACATGTCCACATGACATAAAAGCACCTTTTCATATTATTCAGTGCTTTTATAAATATAACGAGTAAAGGCAATGATTTCTAAAAAGTATGTTGCAATAAAGCTATTCCAAATGCAACATATAACCGAGTAATTCATCATGTCTCACCTCTGAATTTTTTTTAAGACTTTGCACGCACATTTTTCTCTCTCTCTCTCTCTCTCTCTCTCTCTCTCTCCCTCTCTCTCCTCCAGCTGCTGAGTGCAAAGTGGTAACCGATTTCTGCTTTTAGAACATATTTTCATGCCCAAATTGGCAAGTTGTCATAAACTGGAACCCCCAAATGGTTCGCAGGACTTCCAGTTGCACCTGACTGAGTCCCCCGTGAGACCCTCCCCGACATGCAGTCTCAAGATGACAAAGACATTAGCTGTGCTTGACGAACGCTTGCCAAACAGCAATTTAGTTTGTATACTGGAAGCTCCGGTGCATGAACGGAAGCCCATCCAGCTGGCATCGGGACTGCCCCGTGACAATAAGGGTGCCTGTGCACGCCTGTGGCCACGGAGGAGGGAGATATGCTGCCAATATCGTCTGTGAGTGAGGAGAGCACAGACCGACCCGACCTGCCCCGCCCCGCCCCGCGCAGACTCACGTCTGCAGTTTCACTCTCATCGGGCTGTTGATGTGATGTTTGCACTTCTGGATTCTCATTCTTCATAGCTGGGAAAAAAGGGAAAGACTGTCTTTCTTTTATGTCTTTTTATTACAAGTTAGCCCACAGCACAGTTCTCCACATCAGCTTTATTTGCAGATAAACCTGTCCACAGCTCGGCTTTCCTCCATCACTTTCACATCCATAGTCCCATATTTTGGTTCTCCTCTGCGACATACAGTTTGTTTCTTCCTCCTCTCACCCGCGGGCCCTCGGGGAAAAGTACACCATGCTTGTTTTTGGCCTCATAGGCCTTCTCTGGTTTCCTCAATGACCCCGTTGAACCAAAACCCAGCTTCTTCATTGGCCACATTTTCCCTTGTAGATTACCACTTTGGGACGGACAAGTCCGTTTGACTGCATGTTTCCCCTCAACATGGCGGCGAGCCCTTAATGTAACGTGACCCATTCAATAAGCAGCAGAGCTCCACTGACCACCTCCAAACTTAGCATCGGGGCTCTTATTTACCTCCCATCTTAAGCCCTCGGTGAGTTATGGATGTTGTCATTTCCTGGTTATGTTCAACCGCACATTGGCACACATGATCCAGGATGGCCATAAATAGCCTACTAAAAAATTAAAGGCAGACAATGCTGCACTGTTCCATTACTATTTCATTTTAATATTCCAGTTCCTCTTATGAGTTCTGAGTGATTTATATCCCCCCCCCACACACACACACACACACACACACACACACACACACACACACACACACACACACACACACACACACACACACAACCTCTATGCACAGAAGGCAGGTGTAACATGTAGTAGAGTCTGCTGTGGCCCATACAAAAGCAACTACCAAAGCTAAACTTTCCCCATAATGCCATGCAGTATGTAAGGATTAGCTGGGAGTGGTATGATATCAGCAGCAGTAGTATGAAGTCCCTTGACATGGACCTCTCAGGACTAGATGAATAACTGGAGAATGAGAAATTCAATCGGTGTAAAAAAAAAACTTCATTAGAGAAAAGTGTTGAATCCAGTCGGAGTGTAAGTTGAATGAATAAAAGTAAAGGGTGTAAAAGCTATGACATTTAAAAATGGATGCCGTCACATTCGGTAGCAGATGTGGCCCCTGTGGCGTAGTGGTGGCCGGGTCAGAAGAGATGGAGAGACAAAAGCGTCAAATTGCGGCCCCCGTGCTCCTTGGGGCGAATCGTCCGGGGCCATAAAATGCAACGTAATTAAAGGATACGACGGAGACCAGACCCCACTGTTACCGAGCGCACAACGGAGGTGGTGATTGAGTACGGGGGTCCCTTTCTCCCTCTCTCTCTTCCTCTCTTTCCAGCCCGGGAGCTCCGTCGGCTGGAACAATATTGGTCTTGGCGAGCGGCTGCAGCGAGCGTTACTTAACCGGGTCCATTTACGCCTCACATTTGTGAGATATAAATAATCCCTCTAGCCTTCATGGACGCATACCTTGGTTATGAAACTGATGTTTAAAGTGCCATCGGTTTAAGTTAATTATTAACTCAATACAGGGGTTAGAGCAACCATTTTACATCTCTAGTTGTCAAACCTGCCTCCTCCCTTCTTATTTCTTTTGACCCCCCCCAGCTCCCTTCCATCGATGCCTGGCTCTCGTCCATCCTCCCCATCTGTTCTCTCTGAACATAGGCACGGCTCTCTGAGCTTTCGTACAGCATGTACTGCTCCCCGTCTCCGACATACAGACCTCACCGCCGCGGTGATTGTTTGGTTTCTAGTCGCAGTCTGCCAGACACGTGGACGCACTTATCGCTCACCTCGGGGGTTCTTTCCACGTCTCACTCCACACAGTGCCGACCCTCTCACTCCCGCTCTGAACCGTTTTCGAAAATGCCGCCCCGAGATTGTTCTTCAGTAGCCCCGAACCTGGCCCTGTGTTCAGTGTATCCATCCGTCTCTCTCTCTCTCTCTCTCTCTCTCTCTCTCTCTCTCTCTCTCTCTTTCTCTCTTTCTCTCTCCCCCCCCTGATTTCGAAGAATCAGCTATGCCTTTCGAAGGCTGAAAGATGCACGATAAAAAAGCTCTCACTCAATGTCGTCTGGAAAGTTCTTTTTGTCATATGTTGGTTTGTTTTAAAAGAAAAAAAAGATAGAGAGCGGTAAAGTGACGGCGTCCCGTTCAAGGAGAAGGCCATGTGTGCGCTGGCTGGCTGGCTGCGAGGGTGACATCAGCTCTATAACTCTGGGCCATTTACAGGGTGCCGACTAGGGGTCACTCCTTTGTCTCCTCATGAAACGCCAAGCAATTAGATTGTCCAGCAGCACTGATTCTGCTCCACAAAGTACCATCCAAAGATGGAAAAATACCTACAATTTAAAATATCTCTTAACGAGCAGTAGGATTCAGGCGATTGTTTTTTTAACTCTTGTGGTGATGACGACGACGACGAAGGACAATAACAAGAACCGGTTCAGTCTGATTGTCTGACCGTTCGTGATTCTTTCCAATCGTCATCGCATTTCCAGATCTTAACAATTACCATGAGCACATTCTATTCATAACTGGTACAAACCACAGCCAAAACCACAAAAGAATATTTATCCAAGGTGTGATAAAGGCAATACATCCTCTTTCCTACTCCATTCCAGCTCTCCCCTCATCTCACCCCTTCTGTCATGCTTGTGTAGTGGAGGGCATGACGCACCCAGTAAGGCCAGTTAGCAGCTGAGGTGATGACGTCTGCCATTGTCACATCAGATCAGGATTTGAGCTCCATATCACTGCTGTCAAAATGTTTCTTTGGGCTGGTGGGGGTGGGGGGGGGGCTGAGCACTCTGAGAGAAGACCATTTAAGCATTCTCAGATAGGCCCTTTCGATTCACATTCTGCAGAGTGCACAGTGTTTCATTAGCCTTGGAATGCTGGTAGACAAGGCCACGAGGCCATTAGGCAAAATGCAAACCATTCCTGTGGCAGATAGGCACCAGATGAAAAGCCGCCCCCGAGTGCAGTCAGGGCAGCACGTGGACAGACTTTTCGATATCTTCGTCGTTCTCATATTGTCCTTGTTGTTTCTCTCTCTTTCAAGTCTCCCACTACAATTACCTCTCGTCCCACTCGAAATGGGCTCCGGGCGCTGGTTCGATTTAAACTGTCACATTACAGCGGGAGGAGGGCAACATCAGTGGGAACATTGCTGTGAACACTAACATGTGAAACAAGATGTCAGATAAAGGCGAGACACATTTGGCTCCGCACTTCAGAAACAATCACGGCTCACGGGGGCCCTGCGTCTCGTAGCGCACAGCGACCTTCGCGGGATGGCTCCTGACTGCTGTTTGGGCCGGTCATTACCTCCGCGCCGTGACGTAGCAGCTCCCTGGGTGCCCCCCCTCCCCCCCCTCCTTCGTGTTGTGGTCGGTGGTGTTATGCATGTTATGATTTAACCTTGTTTGGCCAGAACGGTAACACGTGAAGGGGAGGAAGCATTTATAAGTGCCTCCAAATGTTGCCGGCATTAAAGCCGTCTTCTAGCTGTTTTGGATGGCACTCTTAAACATCTGGAGTGATTTCAAATGCTATACCTTTAACCCTTATGAATCTAAATATGTTTATATCTGTGTAGTCACAGTGGCTGCACCACAGGCATATTCCACAGACTGCGTCTCACTAGGTAACAATGGATGTAAATGTATTCTAGCAAAATGGTAACTGTAGACGTGTTATTTAGTAGAACGTAAAAGTTTCAGTCGAAAGGCCTTTACACACCGGCGGCGTTTTCCGTGTGATTAGAATGCACAGAGCGCAAATATTAAGTGGAGAAAGAGCAACGTAATTTAATTCGGAAGGAGGTATGCAGAATAGACATTCAAAGTGTACACCATAGTATAGAACAACACAAAGGCCTCATAGTCTGAACCAAGGCGGTAAACTGTATTACTGTTCGTACCTTTCACAATACACCTCATACAGACAGATGCTGATCAGGGTCAATACGATTCTGGTAGTCCGCCTCTTTTGTTCTTCTAAAAAAAAAAAATTCACATCCCGTATGGATAGTTTGAGTATTTTTCATATTTCTGTGTTTGTACGTCACACTGCCAATGTGTAAAGGCCTTTATAGTTTGATACACTAGTTAGGTCAAACAAATCTGAACTTAAGGTCCAGTTACTTTTTTTTAAAGCGTTCCGCTACATCTCTTCATCAGTGGTACTCGGTTGTCATCACGTAAGTTGGGTTTGGGGTCAGGATCTCCCACCGAGATTTACATAATTTGTCCATGACATGAAAACTGAACTTGACCCACTGACGAAGACCACAAGTTGCAGTGGAAATCTTTGGAAAAAGCTTGTAAGTGGACCGTGAGTTAGTAATTTTGGAAAGATACTATTTCAGTTTTGTATGAGAAATGAAAACAATATTTAAATCTGAATTTGTCACAGTATTTTGTACTACTTTGTCTATAACAGAGAGACACAAACTAGCTTTCTGTTACTGTGGCTCAAATTCTAGTATTGTTCACTTGAGATGTGAGGATTAACTCTTCTTTCTGTCATTTGTTTGTCTTTTGTTTGTCTTTTCTAAGACGATGTGGCTGTAGAGTTTGGTAGGTGTCCTCTTCTTCTTTATTCCTTCATCCTGTCCCTCAACTTCGCTCTAACTGTGACTCATTTCCATTCCTTGCTTCTGTTGCTCTCACAGTCGAGGAGATCGAAGGTACAACTTGTCTGATGTCTCCCGTTCAATAAGACATTATTGGCTCATAGCGCCAACAGCAAAACCATTTGTGAATTGGTTCACCCTCATCATTTCTGTGTGTAACCAAAGCTACCTCTCACCTCTGCTCTCCATCCCTCTTGTTGCCATTTGGCCTGTCTCCTCACGTCAAAGCTAATCGCTCTGAAAGAGGAGCGTCAGCCGACCCCTGTCCACTTCTGCATTCAAACCCAATGGAAGAGTTTACAGTTTATTGGCTCTTACATTGTACAAGGACAGGAGAGAATCATTCCTTCACATGGACACCTCCATTCATCTTGCGCCTGCAGAACACACCCATAAATAATACAAGATGATTGATCAACTTTAAGAAAAGGTCCAAAGCAATGGCTAGGGATGTAGTGGACTGTACACCTTAAATCCAGTTTGTGCTAATTATAATTTTAATTAATAGGGTTTATCTACAAGTTTTGTTGAGGTCATGGTGTTATAGGAAGAATACATCATTTGATATGAGTCAAGTAGGAAAAAAAAGAAGGTTTTGTGTTAAGTAGGGAGTTTTGCCTGGATTTCTGTCAAAACAGGCAGGGAACAAGTTTAATTGTTTATCCTCATGATGATCCTAATAAATCTGCTAACTTTTCTCAAACTCCCTTTGGAAGACCCCCGGACCCTACTTTGATCATCACTGGTTTACAATGCATCTGATGTTAAAACTCATCTGGAGGAAACGTGAATGTTTTTAGTCCTATGTAGCAGGATAAAGGTGCACTTTCACAAACACGTTTTGACTCAAAGATTAAATTAAAAACAACATTCTGAACTGCCAGTTTTTACAGATGTTTAATAAAATATAAGGATCATCCTGGAAAAACCACCTGTTAATAAACACACAGAGAGAAAACAACTCAGGTTACTCTTAGAAAATGGATCAGTAGATTGTCAGTGTTTCTCCCCCTCGCCTCTCAGGTCTTCCTTATTTTGACTCGCGATACGCTGACCTGAGGTCACAGTTGACCTCTATTCTTACTTACCACTACATCACTGGCTATCACCCTGGACAAAGCTACAGAATTAACTGAGACTCCACCAACATAAATAACACAAAACCCCATGTCAGGTGTGTGTGTGTGTGTGTGTGTGTGTGTGTGTGTGTGTGTGTGTGTGTGTGTGTGTGTGTGTGTGTGTGTGTGTGTGTGTGTGTGTGTGTGTGTGTGTGTGTGTGTGTGTGTGTGTGTGTGTGTGTGTGTGTGTGTGTGTGTGTGTGTGTGTGTGTTATAATTTTCTGTGGTGAGAGCGGTAGGTGCCTTTTTCTCTCAAGTCTGACTTTTCTCTTTAACATGATGTTGTGCATGTCTTCTGGCTTCTCCTTTCTTTCCTTTCTCATCACCAGAGGACGCTGACTATAGCGGATTCCAGCTAGGTGAGAAATGTCCTTCTCTTCCTTCTGCCCTCTGCCCTCCTGACGCGGCTGTCCCTTCGATGCATTAACAGTGGATTGTGTTAGATATACATGAATCCTCTCCATTGGCCCTCCAGCCCCTCCTTCATAGTCCAGCCTTTTTTAGTGTGTGCCACGTTATGTAGACATTATTACCATGAGAAATAGTTTGTCCAGTCTAGCTCTTTCAAATGTGAAGGAAACAAACGCAAGCAATAGTTCTGTCGCGGTGCAGGAGCCTCCAGGGTTCTATTCCTGCCCTCTTGCACCATTCTAACTGATCGTGTCAAGGTTTTGCAGAATATAGTTGTTATCCTGTTCTGTCTCCGCTGTGGGCCTGCGGACATCTTTGAGGACGGCACTAGATGTTTATTTTTTTGTTTTTTTACATGCTTTGTTCTGGTGGTCCGGCCCGGGCGCCGGCATCATTGATGTGGTCCCGGTCAGATTTAATGACAATTACCGTGGGCTGCTTTGGTTCTGTGGCCCTTTCCACAGATCTGCTTCCAATTCTGCATCTTGTTCGGAAAATGCTCCCAATCATGATTTTATTACCACTGTCGTTTTCCCGACAAATCACAAGGTATCGTCCCTCTGGAGGACCTCGGGCCGTACAAGCTGGCTGGCACACAGATGTCTGCCCATCTGCCTCTTTTCTGTAATTTCTGTCTCTTTACATCTCCCTCTCTGTGTTTCATTCTGTCTATATTCAGAGGTTGAGGTTGAGAGGTGAACTCTCCTTTGCACACTACACCATTCAGACTCCAGATTTCACAGGATATCCAGTGCACACACAAGTTTATAAATACTGAGTTTGAGCCATGTCTGCCAAGCTCAATCAGGGTCACTTCCCAAGGCCAAACACCAGTCCCTTTTTCCACTCCTCTCTGTCCCCTTCAGACTTGCCCCTACTGTCACCCTGCCTCCTCAATGAGGTCAATGACCTGAGTCTCTTCTCTTCCTCCTGGGTACCCAAACAACATCTAGTGCTCTAGCGGGTTAGCAGCATTTCTTGACTCCAGCAGCCAGAACGAGGTTTAACTGAAATCAGAGAACCTCAGGAGGAAGAGAGGAGAAAGAAGAAGAAAAAAATAGTGTAAGTTATAATAACATCTTTTCTATGCGACTACTTGCTGCATGGCTTTTCAGCCTGTTGGATGTGGTTGTATGATTTAGAGTTGGCCCGTCCCTAAAAGTCTGAAATTCTAGAACTTACAGATGCTTTTGCAATGCTACTGAGGTTGCATGGGGAAATAAAGGAGGCGGTGGGAGGGGGTAGGCAGTTGTTGTCCTTAGATTTTGGTTTGTTTTCCCTTCATGCCTCTCTCAGTGATGCAACGTCTGAAGGGTCTTCAGCCAAAAGCACTACTGGGGGGGTGAGCGGATTGCTGTGCTCAGATGTTGGTCGATTTTAAAGCTGGCAGACTAGAAGGTAAAGTCAGAGGAGGAAAAAGACTGCGTCCCATGATGCCTTCTTATTGGGCCTTTCTAGAAAGCAGTGCTTTGAGATTTTCCACTATGTATGACGAATAAAAGAGCAGTTCAGTTTTGTTTTTGTGGTAATGTGTAGGTGGACTCAGCACGAGTCACAACCAGAAGATCCTCACACTTGCACTGTGACATGGACCAATATGCACGGTGAAGCATAATTGGCATAATCTCAATAGTCACATACACTGAATATATAAAGAGAAAGGCGGATGGATGGAGGCAAGCAAGTTCCAAATCAGTTAATGCTGAACGATCCGGGGCTGGAATATCCATCAGCCCCTCTCTCATTCAAATGATGTCCAAGTTATGGAAACACAATTGTAAAGTGTGATTAACTGAAATTGAAATGCTCCATTTCCAAAATGACGCAAGTTCAGCAGGCTGCAGGTCCACGGTTCGTTTCGTTAGTCAGTTTTTCCCCCCCATCTGTGTACAAACGTCTCACTTTAGATTGCTTCAATAAGCATTAGCAATCAGTATGGGGTTGTGTTCACCGACCCAATATCTCAATATCATATTATCTATCACCTCAATTAAAACACTGATTGGCTGCAGCAGTCATCCCTCTAGAGATTGGCACAAGCGGAGAGTGTAATGTTAGCCAGAGCTGGCAAAACGTCAGCAAACTAGTAATATTTTACACTGTAAAATCTGTCAAACTAGATAACATAAACGCTACGGCAATCATTCTCTTGTATGCATTTGTTCATGTGTTACAACGGGTTTAACCCAAGCTCATCTTTACAACAACGATAGCAATCATTTCTCATCCATACGGGGTTGGTTATCGTTTTTTAACGACCTGGTGTCAAATCGGTACTCTCTTTTTTGGCTGATCCACAAGTTCAAGAATGGGAATCCTGAAGGAAAAAAATGTATCTGAACACCTATTTACAACCAGCCATCGCAGTGGTCTTAAAAAGAGACATGGAGCATCTTCCACATCTGAACATGATACTGATGAGACAAACTGGAAAGCAGTTATTCTCTTATTGGAAGGCAGTTCGTACTTTTTGCCCTCAGAGGGCCCTTTTGGCATGTTGATAGTGGCTTCAAGGACTCCAGTAGAAGCAGAAGTACTTGTGTGTTTTTTTTGTTGTTTTTTGCCAACACATAAGGCATCAGGCATCGTTTTGAGACGAGACATTCCTCAGCCCAAAGAGCTGTGGGATAAGACGGAGGGGAAAAACAAATAGCGTTTGACACAAATGGACCTCTCGCAGCCAAAGGTCTAGAGCGCTGTTCCACCGTATAAGCCCGTAACACTTGGGTCGGGTACCACTTTCCAAATGCTTAGTGCGGGGGCCGTGGAAACTACTCCTAGAATGTGTTCTCCCCAGATAACACCCTAATGGGTTCACCACCGTGGACTGCTACACGCACATTTCAAATGACGGACTTTGATCTGTTGACTGAAACTTCCCTAAGGTCCGGATGTTGGGTCATGCACTTTATGTGTACACTGTTGTCCTCTTCCATAAACAGTTAGATGATTGCTACGATCAAATATTCTGAGATCAGTCATGAAGCCCACTTTACTACAGTACCAAAATCATTTTCACAGATGCCTGTTAACAGTTGTGCGGAGGGATCATTTGAAGGACACATGCCTGTCAGTCTGTGTATGTCCCCTTCCTTCTTTTCACTTGCTGGCCTTTCCGATTTATCCTCTTGTCTCGTGATCCCTTATCTACCCTATTGATTCATCTACTTTTTCCTGCCAGTTCCTCTCCTAATTCGTTTCCTCTCCCGATTTTACTCTCTCCTGATTCCTCTCCTTTTAAATTTCTTCCATTCTCACCTATTGATTTCTCTCCTTTCCCTCCTGATTCCTTTTCTTTCTTGATTTCTCTATTGATTCCTTTCCTCTCCCCTCCTGATTCCTCTCGATTTTGACACCTCTGGAGCCGGTTTACAGTATATTAACCCTCAAAGACATGGCTTAACTTCTGTCTCCATTAAATCTGGGCACATTTTTTCTTGCCTGCTTCCTTGTATTATACGAGCACAGCACATTGGTGGTAAATCAGAGCAGTCCCTCTGTCTACCCCAGGCTTTTGTATTTTTGCCCTCTTCCTCACTATTGGGTAATAACGGCTGACGGTGAGCCTTCCTCATCCCCTCCAACCGAGCCGGTGGTGGGCACACATAGTGGGACAGAGAGCCGGTAATGCTTCCCACATTTGATGCCCAGGAGTGTTACAGCGTCAAACCGCAGCGTGTGGCGCGGGGCCACGGGCGTAATGCTCACTTAATCCCCAGCTGCCATGCGCGGTTGATTCCATAGATTTCTTCTCCAGTAGTCCAGAGGAGAGAGAGGGCCCCCGGCGGGAGAGCCAGGATGGCACTGGAGCTGTCAGCGCGGTCTCCTATAGTTAGGCCCCGGGCCTTAGACGGCGGCCCTCGCAGCACCGGGGCCTCGGAACAGGTGGTTTCACTATGAGCCTGTTACTCTTCGCTACACCACACGTTTTCGGTCTCCCTCTCTGGAATGAATGAAGTTTGATTGGAGGGGGAAAGGGTTTAGCTTTTTCTTCTCCTTCTTAGCTCGTCAGCTCGCTGATCGCCTATGTGTGATGTCTGGTAAACCCGAGGCCGGTATTGTTCTCAGGCTTCTCCACTTTCAGACGTCCGTAGGCAAATGCTGTTTTTTTTTTTAATGAGCAGTTGACCTTCTTTAAAAAAAATATATACTTTCTACAGCCATAGCTATTTCCTTTTAACAGGTGCAGATTTGTAGCGTTGCACGGGATGACCGCGTTCGAGTGGGAAATTTACATTCGCGGTCCGCAGAGGAGCTGCGGAGCACCTTCTATACGCACATGCAGAAAATTTCCTACGTGGCTGTTAGATATTATCACTCTGGAAAATGGGCTTACAGGACTGCTGGCGACTTCCAAGCTCTGTCTGTCTGTGTGTGTGTGTGTGTGTGTGTGTGTGTGTGTACCCCGTTAAATATGCTCATCTTCCCCACCCCCCACACACACACTTTTTGATTGTTTCTGTTTTGAATCAAAGTGTGTGTATGTGAGAGACGACGTGTGCTACAGTTTTGGCAATTACCCAGTCACAGCCTGGTGCGCACCATTAGGAGGTATGTGTGTGTGTGTGTGTGTGTGTGTGTGTGTGTGTGTGTGTGTGTGTGTGTGTGTGTGTGTGTGTGTGTGTGTGTGTGTGTGTGTGTTTGTGCGGGACTGAAGGAAACTTTAACTCCATACCCCTGAAGACTGAACACTTCAGCAGAAAAGCAAGGAAAATTCAAAACAGATCTATTGTCAACAAATTTGATGCGACCTGTCAAACCACTAAAAGACGTACTGGATCCCAGTGCCACACATATCACACATTCCTTTTCTACGAGTAAGCCTTAAGCTCGGATCATCCTGTGACAAACGTGCCGGTGTTCCAACATAGCCAAGGCTTTCCATGACATGAGCGGGACTAGTTCCTAATTCTGGATCAAATTACCTCCCACCCCTTCTGTCTAATGCAGGCGCTGTCAGTGCTGAAGATGTTAGGGGGCGATGGATGGGGTGCTGCTCGCTGCTGAACGACGCTTTGATGTATCCATTACATGTCATTTAGCAGACGCTTTTATCCAAAGTGACTTACAATAAGTGCATTTCAACCTAGAGTACAAACTAAAAACAACAAGAGTACAGAAAGTAACATTTCCTCAACATAGTCAAACTACAAAAGTACCATAATAAGAGATATTTAAGTGCTACTAAAGTGCAAGTCTGTGTTTAATCCAGATATAGTCGGAAAAGGTGCGTTTTCAGTTTCCGGCGGAAGATGTAGAGACTTTCTGCTGTCCTGGTGTCAGTGGGGAGCTCGTTCCACCACTGAGGAGCAGGACAGCAAACAGTCTGGATGTAGAGGGATTAGCTCGAGGTGACGGAGTCACAAGTCGGTTGGCTGTTGCCGAGCGGAGCGAACGTGCCGGGGTGTACGGTGTGACCACATCCCGGATGTAGTCGGGGCCCGATCCGTTCAGAGCACGGACGCCAGAACCAATGTTTTGAAGCGGATGCGGCCGCCACCGTAGCCAGTGAAGAGAGCGGAGGAGCGGAGTGGTGTGGGTGAATTTCGGGAGCTGAAGACCAGTCGAGCTGCTGCATTCTGGATGAGCTGCAGAGGCCGGATGGCCTTAGCAGGTAGACCAGCCAGAAGGGAGTTGCAGTAGTCGAGGCGCGAAATGACCAGAGCCTGGACCAGAACCTGCGCTGCCTTCTGGGTAAGAAGAGGCCGTATTCTCCTGATGTTGTGCAGCATGTACCTACAGGAACGCACTGTCGCAGCAATGTTGGCCGTCAGGGAGAGTTGACTGTCTAGCGTCACCCCGAGGCTCCTGGCAGTCAGGGTAGGGGCCAACACGGAGCTGTTGAAGGTGGTAGTCAGGTCGTGAGTGGCGGAACCTTTCCCTGGAAGGAACAGTAGCTCCGTCAGGGTTGATCTTCAGGTGGTGAGCAGACATCCACTGAGAGATGTCAGTCAGACAGGCAGAGATTCGCGCCACCACCTGTGTTTCGGACGGTGGGAACGAGAAGATCAGTTGGGTGTCATCGGCATAGCTGTGTGAATCCAACCTTAGGCAGCGCTAGAGGGGAGGCCAGGAGTTCCTCCGTCGGTATTTGGATGGAGCTGTCTAGAGAGGTTTAAGTGATTTTGAGAGACACTAGATTACTGAGAGTCGTCGTCCCCCCCCCCCCCCCACCTCGTGCACCTGCGTAAAGTAGGAGGTTGCCCTTGGCCCGAGCCCAATGAGATCAGAGCTCGTCATATTCAACAACAGACGTAATGAACGGCTATCACAGAACCACTTAAAGCCTTATTAACCAGGAGTGTTTACATTAAGATACGTGGCTGACCAGACTGGTGTTTTTCATGGGGTGGAAAGAGAATTGGCTGCTGCCTTTCAATGGGATATCATTAACATTACTCTCTGAATGTTTATTGTAGTGATGTCAACCTGCGTGGGTATTGGTTACAGTTTGATGTCTTTACAGGAGAAATGCAGATGAGCGGTGTGTGTTTTCCACTGTGTGGCACGGGCTACTGCTCCACCCGGGAGGAGGGGGGGGGGGAGGGTGCTGAATGAGTAGATGAACCGCAGGAGGAATGGCAAAGACGACATAAGCCACAACTTGCCCACAGTGGAACAAAGTCTGCCCCCGAATGTTCAGTGTAACAATATACTCGGTCTACACAAGCTCGCAAAAAAAGGGAAAAGAAAACACGATGAGTCCGCTCCAATGAATTACGGTGCGTTTCATCTGTAACTCGCCATCGGTCCTTAGCGCCGGCTGTTATTGAGGGACCGTTTGGAAAAGAACAAGCCGAAGAGAATGCAGTCTCTCTCTCTCTCTCTCTCTCTCTCTCTCTCTCTCCCCCTCTCCCTCTCCCCCCACCCTTCCACCGTGGTTTAAAGATATTGTGGAAAGTATTAAGGCTGCCGATATCAGGAGCCCTTTCAAGTCCCGATTCTGCTCCCTGTCCATTTTCCATGCCGTCTTTATCTCGCACTGTATTTTCGAGTTCAATACTTACTTATTTTAAAAACTGGAATAATGAAAGGGAAGGCTGCCAACAGCCCATAGAAGCACACAGATAGAGGTTACTAGAAGCTGTGCGTTCCGGAGATTTACCATTTCTCCAAGGTTCCGCTTACATCTGCCGTGAATATGAAACCGAAGTTCTGAAATTGGGGTGGTGAATGTCTCCTTTTGATCCGGTCGTAGACTGTCAGATCAAGGCATGCGCACCCTTGGATTGGTTTGAGAAGCTTTTATGGCGGCGGTCCAAGGACACACCGCACACCATAAACCAATCACGGCTGGCGGGCAGTGACCCATGCACGCGGGGGAGAAGGGTAACCTTTCCTGAGCGGCTGGCCAAAGAACACTAAATGACTCACACGTTCTTAGAAGCACACCTACCTCATGCAAACAGCCGGCCACCAACTATTAATTCATATAACGTAGCCGTCAGTCTTTCGTTTCTTCCGTTTCACACGATTAACTCTCTGCAGAAATGTGGCTTGAGGGACTACAGGAGTCAAGAAAAAAAAAGGATGAGTCATTACTACCTTGATTGAAAATAGTTTTTATATATAGCTTCTCACAGACTCCGAGAGCAGTGTTGATGCAAAAAAGATCCTCTCCACTCTATAAAATGTGAATAAGGGGTGTGAATGTGATATCCAGGGAAGCCGCTTTTGGCAGAGTGTCACGCTGTTCTCCTTCCACCTACAGCAAAGATAGCCGACTGAAAAGCCGAGCTGCACGATACAGTATGAGGTAGTGGACGCCAAGCCGTGGAGGCGTTCGCCAAGCCGTGAAACTATCATAAATCTCACAAACGGGTTTTCTGGGGAGGGATTCTTAGGTACATTTTTGATTAACGCATCTTTCTGTCTCCTCTCCCCTCCTCTCTCTTTTTCATCCTCACATCCAGCTGGGTTCAGGAGGAGCTTCCGTCTGAGCAGGAGGGACAAGAAGACCAACAAGTCCATGTACGAGTGCAAGAAGAGCGAAATATACGACATGGCGGACGTGCCCACATACGAGGAGGTGACCCCGTACCGCAGGGCGAGCGGAGCCAAGCACAGACTGGTGGTCCTAGTGGGTGAGTAGAGGGCGAGACTCCAGAAAACTATAACTGCTCACCTCACGGTTTTACTTTGTTTTTTTAAACGTTCGGGTGTTAAACTTGGCACCGTTGACTTTCATAACACTCCTCACCTCCCAGCATGCACATCACACTAGAAGCACACTAGAAGTTGTGCAGCTCCAGACGCCCCAGGTGGCCAGGCCTCGCCCTCCCGTGACCCAGAAAAGAGCTTCCTGAGGCGGGCACTCACACGCAGTCACCCAGGGCCTCGCTAATTTAGACTTTTAGCACTCAAAGGGGAGTCGGCGGAGCAGACCTCGTATTAATCGTTCACATTTAGTACTTTCGTTTACGGCACCCCTACACTCTAAATGTCCTTTCAATTCCCTTCCCCCCCCCGAGCCAATGGAATTATTAACACTCGATGAGAGGGTGTTACAAAAGCCCTCTGAAGAGCTTAACAGCGTGCCACGGTCTTGAGAATGAATTTAGCGGGATTCTCTTGCTGTATTTGCGGTTTGAAGACGAGCGTCGCCAGTGAACGGTGGAACAATATGCTAAGCCAAGCCCAGCAGTAAGAAGCCTTTTTCATTTTTTCATTTTTTACGTTCGTTACTCAGGACAAAAATAAATATATAAAAGGATGAGAATGTCCCAGAATGACCGAACAAAACATTCCTTGAATTTTCAGCTTGACTCCTTCCAATCTCTTTCCAATCATCAAGGTGAGGGGGGCTCAACAGTCTGCTCCGGGCTTCATCTTTTCACCCCATGTATTCTGACAGCAACATGTGTAAGGTCAATCTGGGAATGAACACCACTGGCAACACGGTCTCTCTCTCTCTCTCTCTCTCTCTCTCTCTCTCTCTCTCTCTTTATTTTGCTCTCTCACGCATTCTCAGAGTTGTGCTCCTAACCCGATGGATCAGGCCTCGGTTCATGCAGAGCATGGACTTCATCAGGCGTGTTGCAAATTATCGAGCCCGTTTCCCCACCGGCGTGTCTTCCACAGAGGATGTCACAGAAGTCGTGCTAATGCATATACTTTCAATTAACGTCCATAATTTGCAGGACAACTTATATGCACAATTTCACACGAAACGAAACAGAGGGCCAGGGCCAGATCTGCTTTATGTATCCCTGCTTCCCTCTCGCCTTCTTCCTCTCCCCGGAGTCTCTTGATTTTTCTTATTCAAAATCTTTTTTCCCTCCAATGGTTGCTCTGTAAGTGCTTTTTTCATTTCCTGTTTCTCAGGGTGAGACACATAATTCCCCAACATGAGGGCATGTGCTTTCTAATTATTTAATCTATTTGAGCCAGTTGATTTGTTTAGAAGGGCTAGCACTCTAAGGAGGGGACCCGCGTTCGTTTGCTGGACTGGACGGCCCTTCCATATGGAGTTAGCATATTCTCCCCAGTGTGGGTTCTCTTCGAGTTCTCTTCGAGTTCTCTTCGAATTCTCTTCGAATTCTCCAGCCTCCTCCCAGTCTAAACACGGGTCACTGATGACTCTAAATTGCCTGTAGGTGTGAATGTAAGCGTGATTAGTTGTCCGTCTCAATGTGTTGACCCTGCGACCGTTCACTGACCGCTCTTGTGTGTGGCCTGTCATCACCCAATGTCAGCTGGGATCTGCTCTAAGCACCAAGGATAATAATGGATGGGTGGATTGTTTCATTAACAGCCAATTCATAACAAAATATAAACCCCATAAAAGCTAAAGCTAATTAATTTTCTTCCAACGTTACCCTATTTCTTCTCAGAACAGAGCTTCTAACCCTAAACACAACACAGCAACTGAGACCAGGTTCCGAGTAGTGAACGTGATATTTTTCTAAATGAATCTATTAGCCCACATCATAGCATAGCTGGCTAATGAAAGTCAGGCAAGCTGGACTTGCTAACAACTGTTAACACACTATCCATTCCTTACACTCCGGCTCTTGTGTTGTTTTAACTCTGCTGACCGCAGTCCGTCTACAGCCTTTACGTGTGGAGAAGCTCAGCCGGGCTTTAGGCAACGTAATACTGCATTATTGTTTCAGACAGGACACACCCCTCCACACCACACATGACCCTCAGCCCAGCACTTTCTCTGCCTCCCCCCCCCACACATACACACACACACACTCACACACACACACATTATTTTTATATCAACAACCCCCCTCCTCCCCCAAAAGAATGCCTGAAGGCGTTGCTTTATTAATGTGGACGCACGTGTCCACAGTACCCACTAATGAATGACCTGCTGCTGCTGCTGCCCACCTCTGGCGTGGCGTCTGAGATTTGTTTCAAAGATAAATCAAGATGCTTATCTTTGTTTTTATACATTTTAAATCATACGGCCAATACAAATATATTTCTACATACTGCATGCAGAAGTTCAGGAAACCACTGATGCTTTTTGACGGAAATCTGATTATTTAACCTTACAAAATGCTATGCTGATTTCCAAATGTTCCTTGTAACTCAACCCACTGAACTTACAGTAAGATGTTGTTTTTTTAAAGCCTTTAGTTTGGTGGTTTAGCCTGGGCATATTTAATACCCAGTGATGCCTAAGTTAACGTTTACACGGTATTCGAATATATTGGAACTCTATTTCAGCTCCTGTTGAGAATCTAGTAGCATTGTAAATGCATCGCAGTTACCACACATTTACGCTTTATTCCCTTAAATCTTGTAGCAGCAAAGCCAGCACGGCATGTGTCCTGAAATAGTCTCACCCCTGCCCTGGATGCGAGGCAGGCTGGGGGTTTTGAGGCTGGGCCGAGGCTCTGGGGTCCAGACAGTGCAAGTGCCTCGGTGGGCCTGGCCTCGTCCTCGGCTTCTCCGCGCACACTGCCAGAGATGTGCACTGCACTTGGCCTGGAAGTTATTACCCTCGCAACATTAAAAGCAACTTCTATAATGAGTGCGGTAATGAAATCTAACGCTTTTACTGGCACGGCAATGTGCAAGGCAAGGAATACCGCAAGAGGGCCAAGGAGAGAGACAAACGAGGAGGGAAACGCATAAACACAAATGTGAATATGGCAGCTTTTTATTTTGTTATTGTGGCGTTCACATTTATAATGTTGTCGTCAATGTCTTGTGTTGGGTATTGTAAAAGACAAACAATGCACAAAGAAGTGGCGTGTTCAGGGACACAAGCTTCTGCTTGTAAAAGACGCCGGTGGTGGGCCCCCTTGGCATGCGCTGGCACAGCTGGAATAAGCTTTTATTGCCATTTTAGGTATTCCGATGAAGGCCTGCTGCGATGCATCGTTGATGTCACAAGTGGTGAGCAAGGCAGCGGCGTGAAAGGTGAAAATGGTTTTACGAGCGTGCAGAAGTCAGGCCTGTTAGTCGCACCGAGGGTAGCAGAAACAGCCACCCGTCGGTTCCCCTCCGCGCCCCAAGGCCGCCCTGATATCCGCGTTCAGATTCAAGTCAAACGAGCCATGTGTGCAGGCTTGAGGCCTGCCGGGACCGGGGCCGTCTGCACCACTGCGATCAAGCTCATAAAAGAGCCTCCTTCACCACGCTCTGCCACCTTCGGCACCTACAAAAACATCGCGATCCGCAGCCTCGATCGAAACAAGCACCCGCCGCATTCCTCCCGCGCTGACGAAACAAATACAAAATGAACTCCTTTTCCTCATCTTAATAAATCACCCAAGTTCTCAACCCCCAGGTACTCTGTTGGTGGATTTTTTTATATTTTTTTCCCTCCCTCACTGAAAAAACTCCTGCTCCCCAGCTAGGATTGATTGCTGTCTTCACTTGGCCATGTGCTTGTTTATGAGCGACGGTAACCACAGAATACTTCATGCCGTCGCTCCAAAGAGGGTCTGGGTATTTCTCTCTTTATCTCCCTTTCTCTCATTCTCTCTTTAAATTCACAGCGTGAGCACATCGAGGAAGCAGCTTTTATCGCTTACAGCAGTCGCACAATCGAAGTCACACCAAACTATGTGTTGCCGGGTGCAGAAGTAAAGCGAAAGCGCAGGGTGTGAATTTGTCCGTGCTTGAAGGCTGCCAGGGTTTCGGAGATTACGCTTAAAAGAGCCCCACACCTTTTCATCAGGTTGTGGAATCACTCCTGCAGCCTTTTGCTGCTTCACACCAGACGAGATGTGAAGCAGAAGTGCGGATAGCAGGAGAGAAACAGGAGCTCTTTCTCTTAGAAATACAGAGCTCGTCCTTTTCAATATTGTTTCTCACTTTCCATCTAATCCGCCGCGCTGAGTGAACTCGCTGTCTGTTTGTTTTGAGAGGAGCAGCCTGCTAAATACATTTGCCTGGAGAAGCAAATCTCCAACGGGGTTTTGACATGATTGTAGTGCCTGCCCAGAACGCGAGGCATGTGAGGAATCCCGAGCACCATCTCTCTCAACTCTCAAAGCGCTGCGGCGCCACGGTGACGCACCGAAAACGGCGGGCCATGCAATTCCCCCCGAAAATTATTTTCTCGTCCAGTCCGCTGAGAACATTGATGCTAGTCGGTTTGAATTAGAGTGATGAAGCGCACCGAAACACCGGGGAACGTCTCTCAGAGACAGACGGTAGAGACGGAGGGGAAACTTTTTTTTAAGCAGAGGGAACATGTGGCTATTGATTCAGTTGACTTTAACCAAAAACAAGTCTGTGGTTTGCCATATTTTTTGTGTTCCTTAATATCAAAGTTCCACAGATGAATCAATAGTCCATCATCCAATAACTTCTCCCACCTCCCCATTTTCTAACTCATTGCCTCAGTTTCCCCACTGGGGATTTGATGGAAAATGTTTCAACAACAGTGTAAAGAAAGCTTCTCTGCCTCTGCTGTGTACCTATGACGACGTGCAATGGTGTGCCAAACTACAATGAGAGACGGCCTTATGTCGAAACAACCTGTAACTGTAGAATTCCTTTTGCGATTTTATATCAAATCAATTATCGTTGCTTCGAAGGTTTTTACTGGCTTGATTGTGTTTTAACAGAATACAGAGTTAAATTCACACTGTGGTTAAATGATTTCATATTGCATTACAAAAAAAACTAAAAAGAAGGAGAACAAAACTGGTCTCAAATGTTGAGTAAGCACAGTCTGTGTGTGGAAAAGTAAAAAAAAAAGATTAGGTCAAGCTTTATTGATCCCAGAGCGGAAAATACACATCACAGTGGCACAGACAGGCAAGAGGTAAAAAAGAGAGTAAATAATAAAGAATTAGAAGAATTATTTATTTTTAAATAACGTTATGAAAAATAGGCACTATACACATAGTATATAAAAGTATAATGAATAATATAATGAAATATAAAATAATTATTGTTAAATATGTAATTACAATAATATATCATGGTGGATCAGGATCAGATGCATTGTTGTAACGTGTTCTTTACTTTTACTTAAAGGGCATTTATGTCATCAGAGTAATTATATATCGACTTTGGCTCGAGAATACATATTGATGAAGTTTAAAATATGTTGTTTGCGAGGCAGCAAGGGTCTTGAGAAGAAGTTGCGCTATTGGAACTGTAGGGTCCAGTTTCTGTAGGGATTGCCCCAATTTTAACCATTTGCCTTTTCTTGAGCTTTATGGAGGTGCACTACTTAATTTATTGGAGAACACCTTTAATATGTTGATATTTCATGATGACTCTATTAATTGCTGATGACATTGATTAGTATATTATGTGATCCTAGTTCCAATAAAAACATATTGTGTAAAGCCATGTTCCCGGTGAGAGATGGTGGATTCTGGGACATCCGTCACTTTACCGTATGTGTGTTTGTGTTTGTGCAGGACCATCAGGAGTCGGCCTGAATGAGCTCAAGAGGAAACTGCTGATCTCAGACCCCCAGCACTTCAGTGTGACCATCCCACGTAAGTTCACCCCACTCAGGTTGGATCCAGCTCCTGCTTATAGCGAAAAAAAAGCTTCCTTTCAACTCCGAGATGCTCAGGGAGATGGAATGAGCGTGAAGGATCGGTGGTGTTGGCGAGCTGCTGTTCTCTGAAGGAATGACACTTCTTCCAAAAAGAAGAAACACTACAGCTGTGTTGTCATGGGGATTAATTGCCTCCTTCTCTACTCATATCAATCTGTTTGTCCCCAGGAGGCGTTTTGCACACCTGTCCACAGAGACACGCACGCTGGAAACAAAATCCCCAAAATAAACACTTTAGGTGAAGGATGTTTAGCTTAACTTGTTCCAGTTTACTTTTCACAGCGTGTGACAATACCGCTGCTGTTTGAGTGATGAAGGTCCACACACACACAAACACACACACACACACACAGACACACAGACACACAGACACACAGACACACACACACACACACACACACACACACACACACACACACACAGACACAGACAGAAGAGAGTTGAGTAACCTCTGTCAGCTTTTCACAGTTGGCCTGACAAGCTCCGGATAACTGAAAACACCGCCTTCTTCTACCTTCCAAAGACATGCCATTCACTGCCTCATGAGTTGGCACGAGCTGCCCGGTCTCCGTTCTTTCAGCTCATTTCTCTCTTTCTTTCTTCCTGTCTTTCTCCGTCTCCTTCCTCCCCTTCTGTTTTTTTCTCCATTTAAGAAGCGAAAGACGGCTCACAATAATGAACGACATCCAAAATGACTGGCTTTCCAAACAGATTTTTTTTTGCAGCTCTGAGGTGTCCCAAAGCCAACACTTGATACATCACAGGATACATCTTTAAGATTCATACGTTTAAGCAGGGCAGTGGCATTAGTCATTTTGTAGCCGCCATCTGGGGGCTCGGAGGGAAATTGCGACACAACTTTGAAGAAATACAAGCAGGGCTGGATATTAATTGCTGTATTTGTTGCACGGCGTGTGGCATAATGGATGTTTCCAAGTCAAACTCTGTCACTTTGAAAATGTCCCCCGTCATTAAAATGTCATCGGTGGGGCCTTTTTCTTCTTTTATTTTTCTAACGAGGCACGTTAATTGTTCTTGAATGTGACCTGTGATGCTGTGTTTAATAGAGCCCAGCCTGATTCTGACCCACATAGGATTCACACTTTGTTGTTGTTGAGAGGAAGGAGACTCGGAAAGTATCTCGTCTTTTTTTTTTTTTTGGGTTTAATTGTTGTTGTTTTGGATAAAGCCATACCCCCTTTTTCTTTTTTTGTTAAGTTTGCACCGGCTTGTGGCCCTGCTTAGGTTTTTTTCTCTGTGAAACGCAGGGAGCATTGCAATAAGCCATTAGAGTAGGAAGGTTAAACATTTTGATCCCAATCCAAAGTTTACTGATATTTTCCACCCGTTAGGATTGAACGGATACACATTCCTTTGTCGCACTGTAATTATTTTCTGTGCAACGGAATAACGCATTGGTGAACGACGCCGTTGGCTGTGTCTCGCACACATATCTGAACCTAAATATATGTTATCTCATGACAAGGCCAGTTTTGGCTCGCGCCCCGTGTTTTTCCTGTACCGTCGTCTGGCGGCGCGACGACATAGAGCCATTGATCTTCCTCAGTGTCCTCTCCACCGCAGCTGGATTTACGACCTGCTTTTCTTCTCAAGCAAGTGACACATTGGATAAATCGCACCATTGGTTTTCCACGAAGCCTGCAGATCAGTCTGGAGCGTATAAAAGGAAAGACACCGGTCCGCTCACAGGCCTCAACACATGCTGCCGGTTTGAACGTTTAGTTTTAGTTTGTTTTGGGGAGCGGGTCGGGGGCATCATCGCGAGGCTCCCGCACGCTCTGCCCACTGACCCGTGGAAGCACTTCCCAAAAGGAGCCGGGGGATTAGAGTGGACCCCTTGACCTTCGCAAGTCCTTCAAGTTCCTGATCATGCTCAGGCGGAGTGCCGCCCATTTAACAGCACGGTTAACGGACGATTAAATGTTGGGACTTGGATGTTAATGAGAGCTCCAAAACTTAATTACCTCACGCCGGCTAGCGCCACGGCTTCTGTTTCTTCAAGAGGCGGGTTTAATAAGACGCAGTAAAACCCTCTGCCGAATGTCGCTCATGTGTCTGAGTTTAGTGCCACAATGCTACAGGTTGTGTGTTTTTACAGTGCTGTTACACAATAATATATACAAGGGTTGGCACGGCCCAGCGTGCTGCGTTTCAGCCGTGTTAACAAGGGACTCAGTTCAGATGCTTTCAGACCCAACAGTGAGTCAGACAGTCTGGGTTTGAGGTAATCTCTCTCTCTCTCTCTCTCTCTCTCTCTCTCTCTCTCTCTCTCTCTCTCTCTCTCTCTCTCTCTTGCACAGACACCAGTCGGGCCAAGAAGAACCAGGAGAGCGACGGCGTGGAGTACCACTTCATCTCCAAACATCTATTTGAGACAGATATCCACAATAACAAGTAAGCAGAACTGTGCACCGCATAAGTAAAGGAAAACAAAACTAAAGACTGAGCCAACCTACTTTACAGTAAATCTAGATATCAGATAGTCCTCCGACTTTGAAAGCATAAGACCTCCCTCCGGTTCTGCCGAGTTAATAAATCAGATCACACAACTCTTCTTAAAGCAGGTCATTCGCCCAGCACTGCGAATACTTAGTATTCTCTTTTCTTAAGAAAGCAAGACGTTTGGCACTCAACAATAGTCAAACCTGTGGAGATGGGATGTGTTTACAATAAGAACATTTCAAGTTACGCCGCCTTTATCATGGTGGCTCATGAAGTCGGTTCCAATATTCATAATAATAATTCATTCAAATATTAATAATGAATATATCATACACGTTTCAGACAAGAGATGAATAAGAGCAGCGTAAGGAAATCGTAGATTTTGATATTAAATAATTATAAAAATGTCACAGGAAAAAGGCATTATGAGAAAACAATTCTTGAGGAGTAAGTGGTTGTTATATTTTAAAAGCAAAATGTATTTTTCTTACTCCTGAACATGTATTGATCTTGTTGGTTCAGCTGTTCTCCACCGTGTCTCCACTTTTTTTGCCTGTAGAATGTCACATTTTCTTTCAAATCTTTAGACTTTATTCTCGAAATATATTTGCTTGAATTAATACTGAATGAATATAATTTTAGCAGACATTTGAGAGCCATCAGCCAGACGAAAACAGCAGCGTCCCTTTCTGAACCACTAGAGGCAGCGAGCGCCGGTCCGGTGGTTCCCCGACCGACGCCGCTCGCTGCCACCGTCCACACACTGGTGTTGACAGGGCCCGCCTGACCCCGTGTCGGTAACCGATCTCCAGACGGGGGCCCTCGAGGCCTCCTGTCTCTGCTTCCTCCTTCCCCATCAGGCTCTCTCTCTCTCCCTCTCTCTCTCGCTCTGAACCAGCCACACCGCGGCCCGCCTCGACATTTGTGGCCAACAAATTGAAATGATGGATGTCTTTCTGTCTCAAACGAGCAGGAGAAGGAGGGTGGCGGGAGAAGATATACTGTATGCTGTAGCACATGCAAAACATTTATGCATGCAAACACACACACACACACACACACACGTGTGACACAGAGGGAAGCCTGTGGTGGCGAGGGCATATAGAGTGTCAGAGCATGCAGAGAGAAGAAGGGGGCTGGGGGTGTATATTTAGCCGTGTTGCGGTGTTGGTCGGAGGCATGCAATGTTTTTTGGTGGAGTCGGAGGGGTGTGCGACAGAGCTGTGATGTGCCGAAATTATAAGGCAGCGTAGAGGACGAGGAGGGAGATGGACTTATCTGGCATGCAGCAGAGACGAGGCAGGGATGGAAAAGGAAAAATAAATGGACAACAGCGTGCAATTTAGCCGAAAGAACTTTCCCAAGGGAAGCCCTGTTTTGTGTAAAAATGGCAGCAACATCCACAGTCCTTCACAAAGCCAAGCCCCCTCCAGCGTGCCTCGCCGTAATCCGCTCACCTTCTTGCCCTCTGTCGACGAAGCGCTTTTTTTTAACGCAGGCTACTGTAAGCTCTTAAATGACTTTCCAATAACCGAATATGAGGTTTTTTATAGAGCCTCCTTTCTTTAACAAAAAAGAAAAAACAGCTGAGTAAAACTTTCTTACACGGGCAATTACCATAAAACTTTCTCTTTACATGGCATCAGTCACACGGCGGCGGTCACTCGTCATGAGCAGACTGCTCGCATGACACACTATTAGCTTCAAATTCTTTCCACGTTGTTACTCTTCTCGCTGCCCTGTTTCCCCCACTTCTTGTTTTCGGCTAAAAATAGACCAGTGGCTTTTCTTTTGGTTTTCCTCACATCAGCTGATTGGTGTCAAAGGGGGGGGATTATTTGGTGTAAAGATGTTTGCCCGGGGGGATTAAGTCCTGGTGCATTAAAAGGAGGGAAGGTTTTTGCCGTTCATGCCCCTTCTGAAACAAAAAGGCTGCTGATCGAAAGCCGTGCTGCATGCGAGACGGTATGAGAGCGTCTGGTTTTCAAGTTCGGTTGGAGGATGCTATCTTCAGATCCACCAGCGGTCGAGAGGGTAATCCTCCTGTCTCTGCGGATTTATATATTTTTTTACATATCATTATTTCTGAGATGAATCTCAGGAGTGTGCTGATGCAGCCGACCAGATTGGGACACGAGTCCAATGTTACCCCCCATGGGGACATTAGCGTTGCATTAGATAACTAAACTCTGCACAGAAATGGTGTTTCCCCCCTCAACAGTCCTCTCATCTCTCCTCTCTCTATATCCATCTCTTTCCGTCTCACCCCTTTAGGTTCATCGAGTACGGCGAGTATAAAGGGAATTATTACGGCACGAGTCTGGACTCGGTGCGCTCCGTCCTCTCCAAGAACAAAGTGTGCCTACTGGATGTCCAGCCTCATGTGAGTGACACAGACCTCTCCATCTCGCCGACCACTGTGTGTGTGTTTCTTTATTTCTTCTTTTTCTTCCTAGCCCTGTGGTACCTCCAGAAACAGATCTCTTTCTCTCGTCCCAGGCTTTTCTGAGGCCTTGGCTGCTTACTGGGTTACCAGAGTTTTCTTATTTTTTTACCAAGAGCAATTACCTCTAATATCCTCTATTTGAAGCTTTCCTCTTTGGCTTATGTGTCTTGGGTGTAGCGGCGATTAAACTCCATGAAAAAATAAAATGGCCCACGCAACCATTAGTCCATATCGGCCCGTCCTCTGCCCCGCCAGCTCCTCCCTGTTTGTTTTTGCTCAGTGGATAATGGCGAGAACAAATGCACCATTATATAGATTAGCCTGGCAGGTTCTCAAACCTGAGAGTCCTCGGCTAACGTCTGTGAGACAGAGCCTGTGGAAGCTCATGTGGGTGTTTGTGCATTTACGTATGTGCCTTTCTTTTCTGCTTTTGGCATACGATTGTGTTGTGTAAGCCACCCCATCCTAGACCCACCATCCCCCCACACCTCAACAAAATGACTCATGGATCAGATCACTGGCAGTATCGGAATATGTTATTGCTCCCATGCTGACTCGGCTGGAGAGGAATGCCTCCCAGTGGTTCTCTCCTGCCCCTCCTTTGGCCTTATATCTGTCCTCCTATCGGTTGCGGGTTTCAGACCCACCGCCCGTTAGCACAGCGGGGGACTCTGATTGCTATAGGACGAGAGGGGAGAGCCCCAAAGCCTGCCTGACGCCACCGCTAACCATCCCTGACCTCTATCCCACCTCTTGGGAAGCAGCTGGGCGCTTTCGTGTCACGCAATTGTCACCACACCTAAGAGGCAAGAAGACCCCTGTGGACAGAAATGTGCTGTCTTCTAAAAGCAGAGCAGCAGAGGCCTGCCCTTAGTGTCACACACCCATCCTTCAACCACCGATTGGCTTTTACGGAGACACACCTCAGGCACAAGCGTTATTATTTTTTCATGCACTGGTCAACTTTGAGTCTAGTGGAATAAAAAAATGTAATGTCAGTAATCAAACTGGAGAAGTGTCATGGTTATTTCTATTAGTTTATAGTTCATTTCCATCTTGAAAGAACGTAAAGTCTTTGTTTTTCATTGTTTACTCACCTGTAGAGTCTCCCCTTAACCCTTTAATAATAACGTACACATTAATATTTAACACATAGCAACTCGATGTCATGAGCAGAAAGCTGGATAATCCTTCCTTTAATCACCTCTTCACCCCCAACAAGTGCAACTCTCATGCGTATTACCTTGATACATGCTTCTTAAGTTACTCTCTCACTTATGTTTCACCATGGCAACACCTCACGCTGCCCATTTCGCTTCTCATGATTCACGTTTATTTGCAGACCATAAAGCTCCTGCGGACGGGGGAGTTTAAGCCCTTTGTCGTGTTGGTGAAGCCTCCTGCGATCGAGAAGCTGAGGGAGAGCAGACAGAACGCCAAAATGATATCGGGCAAGGACGACAAGGGATCCGCCAAGCCGTTCACGGTAAGAAGGCACGAGGGGAACGTTGATCTCTCACACTGAGTCCAACGTCCATTAGCGTGACACGTCGTCTGGAGGTATTCAACCTGCTTGACGCACCAGGTGGGTCAGGTCTGCCTCCATTTAGACAATCACAGGAAATCTATTGTCCTCTTTTGATATTTGTAAATGCTGCTCCGATGAGATTACGGTAAATGAAGGTTTAATGACCTCAGTGAGGAGAGAAGTGGGTAGCTCCAACAGAAAATAACAGGAGACAGATAGTAGGAGACACATTCATTTAGGATAAAGAGGGATTATAAACACACAGCCGGAGGGACTCAAATGTTGTTGAACCACAATGCAACCATAGATTATAGTTTTATGCATTTTGATTGAATGATGCTGTTTAGTTATACTGAAGAAACACACAACAGAAGTGTGTGTGTGTGTGTGTGTGTGTGTGTGTGTGTGTGTGTGTGTGTGTGTGTGTGTTGTAATTCCTTACACACCTTCATCCCGGGCGCAGATGAAATCAATTAGCCGGCGTTCGGTGCTCCTGCGAAGCTGTGTGTGTGTGTGTGTGTGTGTGAGGGAGGGAGGGATGGGGGGATGATGGTTTTACCAGCCCCACACTGCCTGCGGGCGAGCATGTGTCTTACTCACCCCGCAGGCAGCACCGAGGCCAAGTTTTTGGTCAGCGACGCACTGCGGAAGGCCTGTTGGGACACAAGAGAAGGGGGGTGGAGGGAGAGGAAGAGACGGGGCTGTCAAAAGAGACAAGAGACGACCAGGCACAGAGAGGACGTGTAAAGAAGGAGGAGTGGAGCGAGCTGCAGGTGTAAATCCAAGAAGTGTGGCAACTCTTTCAGCTGGGGGTTTATACATTTTCTTTATTGAAAACATATGCAAATAACATAGCATGTAAACCACCAGTTTGAACTCCTTCTAATATGCAATACTCACTTCACACTTCTTGCTTACTTTCCCGTTAACTCCTTACCCCCTAGCCCAAGAAAAAAAGTCCATTGTTGCCAGAAATGCACGTCCTATGTGAAACAGCAAATCCCTCGCAGAGGGGCATGATGGGATAGCCTTGGCAAAGTTCAAATGTGTGCACTCTGATCTGGAAGTTATTCAAGACAAATGATAGTGAATAACCAATCACATGAGGAGATTAACCCATTCAGAAATGTTTTGTAAAGATGAATTCATTGTATTGGATTTTGTCCTGAAATAGAAGTGAGGCTACCTACAGTAATTTGACGGCACGACGGCTCCGCTTAAGGTGGAAGATCTTGGACCCACAGCAGTGCTGCCCTTAAACTATGGAGAATAATGATGTCATCTCCTTCCTACCGCCATCTTATTATCACGCAAACCAGCTCCTGGTTTTCGGTTACAGTCGAACTGAATGTCCTGGCGGTATTTTGCTTTTTAAAACCTCAATACAGAACACATTTGGCTTGCGTTCGTCCCGCGTTGAAACATCATCGGGCCTCATCTCCCTGAGAGCGATGAGCTTTAGCTGTCAGGAACAGGAAAGCTACCAACACCCCGTGCTGTAGCTGCTATTACTCTCTGTCCCTTTATTAGCCTCTGCTATTCTCTCAAGTCATACATAAAAGTTGTCCGGATAACAAACCGGGTTCTCTGTACATGTTCCTCAAGTTGGCCGTTTGGAAAGGCTCTGAAAGAGAAGCCGGGCGAGGTCCTCAGCTGTAATTCTCCCTCTAAAAGAGACAGGTCTGCTTTAATGATAAAGACCGGGTGAACAGTCGTCTCATTGTTTCAGCAGAGCAGTCTGACTTGGCCTCCCCTCTTTTTTCTTTTCTTTTTGGAGCTGGAGATGATTCGACATTTAAAACACAATTTAGAAGAAAAAGAAACACCAATGCAATGCATGCGGTGCTGTAATGTGGTGTTACCACAGTCATTTAAAGCTGCTTTGTAAAGATCTTGTTGGGGTTGTTCTGTGTTGTTCTGTGCCCCTGAAATAGTCCCGTAAGGCGAAGTTTCCTTATACATTATAAAATCCAAAGGAAATCCAATAAGGAAAATGTAAAACTAAACAAAAAAGAAGACGAGCCTTAAAAACATGACATTGATTTTAAAATCTGCAGTCGGTGGTAAAACCAATGAAAACGTCTGTTTATCCGGAACAGTGGGAATGAAGCACATGGCAGTGAGGAGGACCTCCAGGTGTGGCATCAGCTCCAACCGATTCCAGCGCGGAACAACGGCCGCCAAAAGAATATCCGCTCACTCGCCCAGCTTTTCCGTTCGCTTGTTTTTGCCCCCGCTGTCTCCGCCTCTTTTCCTTCCCTTCCACACGTTTTCATTCTCTTTTCATCCAGCGAGCTCTCTGTCCTTTAAGCGACGTCCCACTGTGATGAATGTTCTTTTACCTGGAACGGTCTAACTAGAGGCCGACATGGAAACATCCCAAACACACACACACACACACACAAGTTTAGTTGCCAGGACCGGTCCGAGGTGTTGTCTTCCTGGTGGCGGCCGCAAAGGTCATCTGTGAGTCCAAACAGTTGGAGACCTGCGGATGACCAGGAATAACAGGCATGGAAGACCATCTGCCCCCTTCACGCCCGAGCCCGGTCCTCCGGCTCACAGGCTGATAATAAAACCACCACGTAGAGATGCACCAGAGATTTTTCATTTTTATATTTCAAGAAGACGGGCCTTTTGCTGAGTGCCGGAGCGAGTGACTGGTTATATTTAGCCGAGCAGCTAATCCGTCACGGAAAAGCGGAAAACCCACCAGAAACATTCTGAAGCGACTCCTTGGCTTGGTTTAAAGTGTGTGTGTGTGTGTGTGTGTGTGTGTGTGTGTGTGTGTGTGTGTGTGTGTGTGTGTGTGTGTGTGTGTGTGTGTGTGTGTGTGTGTGTGTGTGTGGGGTGCATAGGCGCATGCTTTTGAATTCTTGATGTGCATGAATGTGCGTCTGTGTGTATTTATAATTGTATGTTTGGCAAATGAGGGCTCACTATGAAAACCATATCTGTTTCCAGTAAAAACACAAGGCTAAATCAGTGCAGCCACATTAGCCCCGCTGTTGCACCGAAAAGGCCGACCCAGCCAGGACCCACAGAGCCGGAAGCCTCAGAAGGGGGGTGGGTGTGGACCACCGTGGAGAGATACCTGGGTCTCAGAAGGCTCCATCTATGAATACCGGAGCCCCCAGATAGGCGATGTGTTTACTCCCACCCTGATAAAAAAATGTTGTGTGGCTGCCCCTCACAGTTACCACGTGGGTTTGTTCTGTACGTTGGACGGCTAATTTGCATATGGACCTGGAAAAACCCTCCACCCCCCCCTGAAGGACCCCTTATTCAAACCTCATGCAGCTCCCTCGTGTTGTGCTGGCTCGCCGCCTTTTTAAATGGAAAATGGAGGTGTGCTCAACAAACAGGTCCAAGCAGCGAACTAACCCGAGTCCCTAATATGTTTGGCGCATTCATCCACCCGCTGAATTAGTGAACCAAAACTTCATTTCAAGGGGCAATCTCAAAGATTTTCATTTCAATAAATGTCCCTTGGTCAGGGAGTTAACACAGTGGTGGTTGAGCCTGTGGCCCACTGACTAAAGTATTATAAACTCTGTAACCAGAAAAAAAAAATAGATTTTACAGTGTTTTGGCATTCAATGCACAACAAATGTTTTACTTTGCACAAAATTCTGAAAACTGGCATGTTGGTATGGAATATGCCTCGCGAAGGTTCTTTAGAATAAGAACTGCTGTTTCAAAGGTGCTCCATCTTCCTCCAGCAGGCCAATCAGAGCCCACTGGGGCTTTTTCACAGTACGTGGGCTTAAAGAGACAGGCGTGGATGAATATGGGTGTATTCAGACCGTGGGAGTTTTTTTTATCACGCCAAAGCGTGTAGACATGTTCTTGTAAAAACCCAAAATACAACTGAACCGGAAAATGAGCATAGACATCCACTTTAAATCATCAAACACCCCACCTAGTATCACGTAATTCATGACTTCAAGTTAAGATAATAATTAAGTTAGTCAGTGTGTGTAATGAATGCATAGTGTTTCGAGACCGACACTCGTCACTCTTTATATAGTGTATTAAATTACCATCTACATTAATTACTGATGATGTACCAAAATGTGTACTTGCTTTACTATATAATTCATGATTTTGAGAAGTCGAAACGCAGAACTGGAGTTGAATCGCATGGAGTCTGGAGTCATCTTCAGACTCCAACATAATCGGATCTGGAAGGCGCGTTCAAATCACTTAATATTCATGTGTAGATCGAAAGCCCCAAAACTATGCGCAAATACACGTTTTTTAAATCTTATTTCTTTTACTTGGAGATCATAGTAACACACACACACACACACACATACACATTCATGCCCATTTCCAGATCTCTTTTTATCCAACCACCTCAAGCCTTTTCGAGTGTTCGCAGACCCTGAAGCTCAATCTGCACCGTGTCATTGTGCAGCTGTCATTTGCCCGTAAAATAACATAAGATCCAGACCTGCTATAATGTATGTTTAACATGTCTGTCTTGGTGATGATGGTTAGGTTTTTGTCCCCGGCTTATTTTGAGGACGCCCGTGTGAGGAAATGAACATTCCTTGAGGTCGGGTTGCTGCACGGGGATCTTTTAGTGCGTGGTCGGTGCCGGGGTTCATGTGTGGGGACCATGTCTCCGGGAGGTTCTAAAGGGCTCCACATGGGCCACTTTTTGCTTATTTGTGTGTTCAAGGCCGTCTGTTTTGTGTGAAGTTATCTCCCCTCCTGTTTCCTGAGGCTGCCCCCCCCCCCTTCGGTTTCTCTCGACATCTCTGCATTTGTGTCTCTTTTCACCTCCTCTTTTCTGTCTCTCTCTCTCTTTGTGCTCACGCACAGGAGGAGGACTTCCAGGAGATGGTGACCGCCGCCCAGACGCTGGAGGCCCAACACAGCCACCTGTTCGAGAAGGTCATCATCAACGAAGACCTCTTGACGGCCTTCGGCGAGCTGCGGGCGGCGCTGAGGAAAGTGGAGATGGAGACGCACTGGATTCCGGTCAGCTGGACTCACTCCTGAGAATCCACACGGACTGTGCGAGGAGAAAAGGGGAGGGATTTGATGAAAATATGCACGTTTAAAACAAATATTTCTATGTCTGCTGGTGTTTGGGGTAAATAAGCGGGGGTAAGGGGGGTAAGGGGAATCAAACAAGAAGCCACACCTGAGCTTTACGGACCTTTAAAAAAAGAAAGAAGGTTTTGCGTGACACCGAGCTGGATTTAGACCTCCGCTGTAGTCCGGATGCGGACCTCCAGGTCTGACCAGATGTGACCTGAGGGCCCGGGGCAGAGTGGCCGTCTGGGCCTTGGATCGATCTGGGACTCAGCCGCAGCAACAGAACGTGGAACGAGCCTGGACCATTGCCGCACCAGCGGTCCTGCCAGCACATCAGTAACCGCGCCAACCAGGACTCTTGTCTTTAGTGTGTTTTTAACATTAGGCCGTTAGAAACCAAAGGGATTGACGCATTTCTTTCTTGTTGGACAACGTACTTGCGTATGTCTGTAAGAGAATGTAAAAGGGAGAGAAGAGAACATCTTTGCCTTCTGTATTGTTGTGCTTCTATAAAGCTCCTTGTGACTCCAGCACCATCAGGTACACTCCCTAGAAAGGGCAGTAAGTAATTTTATTTAAGAGAAATTAATATATTTTATATGCATATCCTGATCCCGACTGTAGACACCCTTCTGACAGCTTCTCACACCTGCGTCTCGTCTTTCAGCCAAGTATTTGCATTTCTTTGCCCCGGTCTTGTGTAACAAAGCACACAGTAAAACATTTTGATTTTGGTGTTGTATATTCCATTTCAGAGTATTTTTGGAAAAAGCCACCCCTTCAAACGAAGGTGCCCAACATAACAGCTTTGCCATTTAATGTACCAGAACTGGACACATTTTTTTGCAGCCTGCTAGAAGAAAATGTTCACAATTGTGTTTTATTAGGGTGGAGTCTTTATTTTTATTCACATAAAAAAAATTTTTTTTTTAAAGGTTTCAGCAAGGCTGCTAATAGAAGGTTCCTAGCACACATCCAGGGGTTTAAAAGCAAAGTAGCTGCCCCGGACTTTATGAGCATTAGAAGTTTATTGTTATGTTGAGTCTCCTATTCCCGATCTGACTTAAACATTTTAGTTTTTCATTTCCTTTTTTTTATTTATTTCTAACTTTTTTTGTTTTGTTTTTACAGAAGCCTGGCTGTATTATTATTATTTCTATCATTAATAATGTTGCAGCCCTGGTAGCTTCTCGTTTCTTGAATATTTTACACGTTAAAGAAATATTTTGCCACTTTACTGATAGTGAGACGGGCAGCTCGATACCACTGTCATGCTCAGAGATTACTGATGGACCTCGAGCCAAGAGGCTCTTAGTTTAGCATAAAAACTGGGAACAGGGAAAACAATCAGAACTATGCAGCATCTCTATAGTTGTGGTTCTTATGAAGTTGTGGTTTTACTCTGAACAATATATTTATTAATTTATAAGCTTGAAAAGAGTTGGTACGCTAACCGTAGCTAGAGCCATCGTGGTTGTCTCCCCATGCGTTGTGTTTATGCTAAGCTAAGCTAATTAGCTTCTGAGTCTGTCTCTATAATTAACGTACAGCCATGAGAGAGTGGTATCGACTATTTAACCAATGGCAAAAAAACAATATAATAATAAGCATATTTTCACAATGTCAAACTATTCCCCAAACTACGTATTTGACCATCTGGCCTTCATACTGTGCAAATGCATTTCCTCTCATACACTAGCTGTATGTCCAGCTCAGGTTATATTGCCCACATTTGTTTGTTTGTTTATTTTACCTTTTTCATCCACTGTAATATTTATATATTGGATTTCTGTCAATTTCTTAAAAGGGTAATAAGAGTGTTCAGTAATAATAACATATTTTAAAGGGATTTTAACACTCCTCTGCCCAGAGTCTTTTATGTGTCACATTATATTACTCGTTCACCTGTATCTCAATCCTTCTGCCATCTACATCGATCAGAATCACATGTGTACAGTCTCCAGAAAAATATTTTTAATTTCCTGCTGTAAATGAAATGCTGTTGTATGAATTGACATTATTCTTGATAACTGCTACATTTTATATTAAAGTGCAAACAACTAAACGTGTACTGGCAGTGATTGAGAGCAGTGATGTGTGTGTTTCTGGGATTTCTTTTAAGAAGAAAAAGAAGAATATTCCAGACACAAAGTTCACTCCGGAGTGGACAGTCGAGTCAACAGAGCTGACACCTTGCGTCTCGTCAGTGAATACATTTGGCTGCTGCATCTAATTTTAGATTTTCAGAATATTACATTCTTTCCCTCGCGCTGTAATCACCTTTAATTAATTTTAAATAGTGATTTGGCTTCCTGGTGGCTCTGTTGGCTCGTGTCTTTATATCCTGACCTGTCATATAAAGATGAAAAAAATTACCTTAAAAATGATATTCTCAATAAATAACTATTCATCATCTCTCGTTAGATATTTTTACCCAGCTCGTACATTCCTGTAAATGTGTTCAGAAACTATTTTAATCATCCCAAGTGCACTATTTTAATCCATCTAATGTCACATTAAACGCTCCTTTTTTCCCCCTAAAAATCTGCAGAAGAAAAAGCATGTTTCCATCCACAACTTTGACATGAATATTAGCAGAGACGAGAATGAGGCGTTCAGTCTGCTGTTACACCAGAGACGACAACATTAAAAGGATGTGTACCTGATGGAAATGTGACATTTATGTTTGTTTCATGTATTCATTTGAGGAGATTGGAGCTGAAACCGCAAACCTTATGGCTTATTTGATACATCGTTTTTTATTGCACTGCTTTTAAGGTTGCACCAACTTTTCACCTCAGCCAAAGCAAATATTTTGGAGAGGGGGGGGGGGGTCTTATTTTTTTTTTTAAATATCCGGTGTTTCCACCCTCTGAAAATGTGCATGAAAAGACGCTTTAAGTTGTAACGTCCAGATGGAGCGTGAACTCCTAAAGGAGTCACTGGTGGGATCCAGATTGAAGGAAAGGGCCTAAATCCAGTTACCGCTAGAAACCAATTAAACCCCAGTGTCCTGTTCCAGCTGTCTGCCAAATTGCTAACTCAGATGTCACTGGACCTTTGAAAACAGGGGCTCTGTGAGTGAGTCGGCGGGGGTGGAAAAAAAAAATGAGGGTGGGTGGGGGGGCATACTGAGAAGTCCGGCCTCCAAACCAGCGACCCACTGGAGGATTCAACGCTTTGCTTGATGAGGTTCCAACAAAAATCCCCCAACGGTCCAAATCGGGTCACCGAACCTTCACGTTTCCGCTTCACGTTTAACTTTGATGACTGTGTGGAGGCAGGTGTGTGTGTGTGTGTGTGTGTGTGTGTGTGGGGGGGGGTTGCAGGGAAGTTGTGGGATTGTCAGGAGAAGGTAACAACACTCACTCAGGCCTGGAGAGAGGAACTCCTTATTATTCCACATCTTGATCTTGCTTCATATCTTTCTCTCACTTTCTTTCCTCCTAATTTGAATAACAGAGTGATGGTAAGTGAGCCGTGGGGGGGGGGGGGGTTGGAGTGCTGCCAGCTGTACTTATGTGTCTCATCGTGCCCTCTGATCTATGCTGAGTGAGTGAGAGAGGTTTTCCCCTTCGAGCATGTTGAGCGCACGGCGAACGCCCCGCTTGCGTTGTCCCGGGCAGCTCGGCGGTCGAGGCAGTGCGTGGACGGGGACATTCTGGAGGTCCTAAGTGAGTGTAAATGGACCCCATTTCCTCTCACGTCGTAACGCCAAAGGGCGGACCACTGTTCAAGACCTTTTTTTTGCCAGAGATCTGTAGAGTAGAGGTGTTCCTGTCTCAGACTTCAAGGAGCCGATGTAGCTGCTTCCCCCTGCAGTACTTTGAGTATTCTTCGGTCCTCGCCTCAACACATTACACTCAAGTTTGTCTTCACCTCGCGCCTCAGACCCTGTCGGGTCTCCCATGTGCTTATTCGGCTCCAATGAATGTCAAGCTATGTTTTGATAGCTCTCCAGTTGCCCTGGAAGGGGAGGGACGCTCAAACAACAAACAACGATTCACCGTTGACTTGATCGCTGACGGACGTGCCGCGTTGCTTCCTGGTTCCTGGGAGCCCCGGACGCGGTGCTTTATTCTTTCTCAAATGGGGACGACAGAAACACGTGTTCGCAGATTAGGTTTCCCCCGACACGAATAACGAGAGGAATCGGCCACATATGCCAAGGTACTTTAGCTGAGTTATGATGTAATACTGAAATATACTACGTGTGTACATTTGTGCCTGCACATATAATGGATAAAACGGAACGGTAAATTGGCACTGCCAAGCATTAAGTAGTAGCAACAACAACAAAAAAAGAGGCACTATCATAAATCTTCATATAGTTGTATAAAAGTCTGCCTTCAGCCTCAGACTGATTTAAGATAACAAATCCCCGGCCCTCTGTATTCATCTTCCTCCGTCATCTCTTGAAGAGCGAGCTGCCGTGTGAGTTGAGGCCAAGCGATGGCTTCCCTAGTTCAGACACGAACACTGGCTCGCCGAATCAAAGACCTGCTCTCCTGTCTAACACCCCCCCCCCCCTCCTCGTTCCGACAACTCTAATCGTTTGGGAATCTGAGGATTTATAGCGAGCGAAGTTGGGCTTTTATCTCAGATCCCACGTATTAACGTTGCAGTAATGTCTCGTGAATTGGTCTCTTTCTTGCCCGTTTGATGTATTTATCTTCAACGTCCATAACTCCTTGCATTAAGTGAACCCATTGCTTGGGAGCTGAGGGCCCGGAGCCAGACAAGCGGGGGCCGAGGCAGGAGGAGAAGTGGCCCGGTAGAACAAGGTGGAATTAACTCGTGGAGAAGTCCAAAATCCCGTCCTGTCCCCGAGCCCAGCGACACGTCAGAGCGCTTCCTCTACGTTCCCTCCACGCATTTCAGAAACCATGAAAGCGACGCATTCTGAGACGCATTTTGATTTTCAGCGCTTGGACCAATATCTTCAAATGAGGGCTCAACCTGTTAGACAGATTGTCTCATTGGCATCAGAAGAGGGTCGGCAGGGCAAGAAGGCCCCGCTGAGATCTCATAGAGCTCATCGTTTTCATACTCGCTCCTCTTGAAGGGGCCTTTTCTTTCGGAGCCTCCCGCTTCTTGTTCCCTCTGCGTTCCACTGTCCTGCCCTTTCATGTGGTGACTCCATCACCACAGCTTTACCGTCGGAGCGAGCCAGCGATGGCGCTCTGTTTTCCTCATCCCTGGGTAAATGCCCTTGACCATGGGGAGACTTCTGCAGACTAATGGGGGCTTCTGCCCACCCTGTCTCCTCAGCCTAATTAGCCTTTGCTATTACCTCATGTCTGTAGGCAGAGGTTTTCAGGGCTTGTTACCTTGAGCTGTATTTCTCCATTGCAGGACTTTAAGAACCGGAGGGTTAGGGGTGGGGGGGGAGAGAGAGAGTGAACAGGGAATGCCCTTCATTCCTCCCCGGGCCTTTTACACCCTGATGAGAATGTGTGGCAATCATAACAACGCGTCCGATAGAGGTGGCGCGGTTGGCCATTAATGCAGGCTGACGTGTGCACACGCTGCCTGCTGTGGCCGCGCAGGTTACCTAATATCTCTGTGCGAGGGTCCGCAGCAGCTAAGAGCTCAACAAATTCCTCTGACACATGTGGATCTAAAGCAGCGTACGGGGGCCGAGGCTGCACAAAGGCGTTGACTCGGTCAAAGGAGTTCGGAGCTGTCCACCTGTATTTTCTTAAACTTTCTCCACGGCCTTCCCCTGAGTCTTGTTGGCCTCTATCGAAGCAGCTTTAATTACGCCGACTCTGAACTGTCATCTTTAAAGTTGGAGCACTCGGGGGGGGTCATGACCTTCCTTGGTGTGCTACAAATTAGTCCCAACACTGCCATGATTTCCTCCAGTCAGGATGAGTGAGAAAGGCAAAAAAATATATGTACCTGCTTTTTAAATGTCTGCTTTTACTGCTCTGACGCGTTCTTTTGATATTCTTTGTTATCCTCGCCGGTTTCCTGCAGGGCTGGCATCTGAACCACTTTGTGCAATTTTGTAAAACCCAATACATGTAATTGTAAGTAGTAAAACAGTGTTTCACCATCTTCTAACTGTACACCACTCAAATAGAATTTAGCAGTGCGTCCAGCTGGGGTATGAAAGCCCGGCAGCAGTAGCCACACTGACCCTGTGTAATGACGGTAAGTGGATTACAAGGAGGCCCTGGTCATTGGTCATTAATAGTGAGTCTGCTCGAGTTACCTCCATGTGACTGCAGCTACGCCACAGGGACTGAAGCACGGGACCTCCACGATACCCGAGAGGCAGTGAAGAGAGATTCAGAGTTAGTTTTTGGATTAAGGGTTGATTATTGACTATCGTATAACCCTTCCCGGGAAAAATATATAAAGGACTAATGCAACATTCTTTTTCATAAACGGCAACCCGTTTATCCTTGGTGACACAACATTTAGAATACACAGTACATACATGCTACCGGGTCTCAGCTGCCTAGCATGTTATCTCCAGATGTTCTCTGGCTAGCTCGTCACTATCCATTAGCAAGCTTCTCACATAGCCTCTCACAATAATGTGCAACAATCTGCCTTTACTGGGACTGTTTCTATATTATTTATTTGGAGGATCGACAGAACACGAAGTGAGAGAGAGAGAGAGAGAGAGATCAAAACTGTAGACAGATCAAAAACAAATGACATGCAACCTCAGTTGACAATTTCATAAAGACAGAACAACGATTAGTTAACTTTTTACGATATATTCCTGCAATCGACCGACAGTAATGTACGCATTGTGATATTGGTCCTTTGTGCAGGTGTGCAACCATGACGGCTTTTGCACAATGGCCTTGATTTGCCAAATATAACATGAAGTACATGTGTGGTCAACATATGTGAGCTAATAGGAAGGAAATGTTGGATTCCCCACAGAAATGTGAGGACATTGGGTTTAATGAGCTTCAAAAAGCTACACGTCACCACATTATGAATCTCCACGTCTAAGAAAACAGAGGGACACTTAACGAGCCATGTTCCTGAACGCAACAAGCCCCAGAGGTTGAAGGAATGTATATCTTTCACGCTGCACGCGGAGACCTTGTAACGGACATGTAGACACCACGCTGTTATCGCTGTGTTCTGGGGAAACACAGCGACGTTGTTAGGAGCTCGTTGGCACCTCTGTATCAACAGCGTGCTTGGCTGACGGGGGCTCAACCCCGATCATGACAATCTCAGATGTATCGCTCAGTTTGTTCCCAGAGCCTAAGAGACCAAGGCCTGTCCCCTGAACCTCCACACGCCGTGTTTTGACACATTGTCATCCTCCTTTTGATTGGCTAGGTAGGAGGATAAGCACAGCAGGGCTGGCACTCACTGTGTGTCTAATCAAGTAGGCCTTGATGGCTTGTCTGCCCACCTCCGACGTATGCTGAGGACTCACGTGATTCAAGGGAAGGATGAAAAACAAACAAAATCAAGGCTGGAAGGATAAAACGGTGACCAAATGAAAGCCAGGGGAGAGACTCCTTTTTTTTCTTGCAGGGGAAGAATAACAAGAAGCAGCGTCATTTTGATATAAGGTCATGTCCCTTTACGAGGTGACGTGATTTATTTAATAAAGAGCCATAATTCCTGCGAGGAACCAGGCTTGTGGCTTTGCCAATATACTGTATTGTGTGTTGAGCAGACGGCAGACATGGGTCACCAGGAGCTGCCAGGGCCCGACCTGGTGGACGCAGGACAGACCTGCTCCACGCAACTGTCAAAGCCCCCGTGCTCTCACTCGAAAGACACCGTGTGAAAGGGCCCTAACGCAAACAACCCATAACACAGTTCGTTTTTACACTTAAGTGCGACCGCTTTTGGAACTGTGGGGCGCTTTAGAGGAAACGCAGCACAAGGTTGTAACGAAAGGAAAAAGAAAGGAAAGAGATGCATAGGGCCTTGTTAGTCGGAGTCCACTGGCGGGAGAGCCTACGGGGAGTTCATCTCAGCCTCTCAGCCAGAAACTGTGTCATGTGCTAGCAGGTGTTGATGGCGGGGAGTGGTGCTGCAGCGGTATAGGGAGCAGTTGAATTGTTGGCTGCGGACAACGGGCCCTAATGAGTGATGCTCCAGAGGCGCTGGTAGCCAGCCAGAAGGTTGAGGGAATGGAGCGCCCCTTTATCTGGAACCATCTGAAAGGAGGAAATGCCCACAGTACAAAGTCTGGTTGCCTGGCATTCTGACCGATCTGCAGATCTCGAGAGCGGCTCCCGCCGCGAGACTGAACCGAAATCGGCCCCCACCCCAGCAAAAAACCCCAACCCCCCAAACCCGGCCTGTGCAGCGGAGCACTAGCAGAGCTCTCACGCAGGCCAAAGACAGACTGATTAGTCCTCGGAGCTTTGTGATCAGACTACGTTGTTAACGTTGGAACCGCACCGACTTTGACGGCCTTTTCATGGCTTGTTGAAAACTTAGAGAAACATATTGTGTTTCCAGAATCTCGGAGCTTCAAAGTGGCTAGCCGGCACAATCCCAAAGTGCAGCTGTATTTCTCTTTGAGCGCTCTACAAGACTACTGTTTGAGAATAATAGGCAAGTGATAGCGATAACCTGATGCTCAAACTATGCCTGTTGGGTTATATACATTCCAGCTAACGTCCCCAGACGGTTGCCAAAGGCCCGAAAGAGGATGTGCCAAAATGACGAGTTATACAAGGCGTTTAATGGACCTGAAAATATTGTGTCACGTATTTAAAAATGCTCAAATAGGACTTTAGTGAATGAACAAAATATTATGATCTTGAAATCGGCAACTCCTTGGCACAAGCTCAAATTAAACAAACGTCTCTTGCATGATACCGTATTTGACGGTGATTAATTACTCTAGAGAGCCTGGGCTGCTCTAGAGTTCAATGGGTTTTACTGTTTGCCAATAAAAAGAAAAGAAAGTTTGTTTCCCTGTAAAACGCGCTTCCTGTGCAGTAACACGGTCAGTTCCACAGAAATAAACCAAACACGATGTTTTACATCTGCGGTCAACATCCAAGTCATCCCTCCACAGATGACTCATGGGGTCAACCAAAGACAGTTGTCAGTCATGTCCAATAACACTCCAGGCCACCCTGTCGGCCAGCTGACGCTGGACTCCCTGAGCTGTGTACTCTCCTGTTGGGGCTGCCTGTTAATCACAGCATGAGGTTGGCTGAGGTGCACGAGGGAAAGGCCAAGTGACGGTCAGGCGTGTCGTGGAATTCGACATGGTGAAACTCAACTTCAGACAGGTTTCCCACTGGCTCCCAAATGTTCAACATTCACATTGGACACAAATTGGCCTCGTAATTTATGTTTTCTTCCCACCTTGTAAAAGTGATACACTCCACACTACCCACCCGTCAGCTCTGCACTGACTTTCTCCAGCACACAAAACATGTTCAAGATCAGCTTTCTCAAACCTCTATGTGGGGATTCCATGTGTTGGTCTCTACACCGGGGCGGCAACCTCCGGTCCTGAAACGTGAAGCCTTGTAAGTGCCTCACAATCGCATTCTCTCTAATGACCATCAAGGGGTGACTCGTCTGGCTGCAAAAAGAAGTATGATTAGCAAGGGGCTATATTTCTGGGGTTCTAGTGAAGCCAGCAGATAGTCAGGGCCGAAGCTTTTCTTGGCTGCTCGCTGTTTACAGTCCTTTGCAAGTGTTGGGTTGGAAATGACATCTGCTTCAAAAGAAGCCATTACAAAGTTAATTTTAGAACAATAAAAATATAAAGTATCATCAAAAGATAGGCGCTAGCTTCACAGATAGCCTTTCTGCCAGGGATCGCCACCTCTTTTGCTCTCCACATTGTTAAACTGCACTTAACTAAAGCCCGCTAAAACGTGATTGGTCGAGACTACTCAGACTACAAACCGAAACCCAAACTATTCTGATGCCAAAATTCTGTCCCGTTGCCTCCAGATTCTACACATGAATGCAGAATCTATTTAAAGCGATAACATCTAATATGATTGTTAGAAATTCGAAACAAAAACAGAATCTTCTACATAAAAATACTTGAATGTACTTTCTTTACTATCTCTCATGTTTGTATGAAATACACATTTTAGGCACAGACATGAACGTTGTATTTGGTCTTCTAATAGAACCCTCGACAAGATAGCAAATAAGCATCAATCCCAAAGTAATGAAGATTAGTTTAAAGCACCATTATGTAGTTTTTCCCTTGTAGCGCCCCTTCAGGTATTTAACGTTTACTTGAGTGTCGTAAATACCCAGTTACGATAGATCAGGGGTCAGGAACCTATGGCATATATGGCTCTTCCGGTGACGGCATATTGCTCTTTTGAGTTTGAGTTAAGAATAAATAATCTCCGCCCACAACTCTGTAATTTTCTCTATCGCGCCAGATTACAGCAGAATTAATTTAAGGTCCCTTCCTTAAAAACATCTTTGTTCTTTTATTAAACTAAACGTCTGTTATTGATCGTCTCCACAGCAGCATGTTACTCTGTCTCTACGCGTCGCGTAGCGGAGCAAATAAAAAGTCACCTGCGAGCGTGGACTGGCACTATATGACGTTGTGTAATCACTGTCAGAAAGCAGGTCAAAGTACCGGGCGGCTCCAAAATGTTACATAGCGGAGTTTTCTCCCCACAGACCCCTGATGGCAGTGATGCCTTATTATTGTAGCGGCACAATTTTTTTCAAGCTGTTATTTTAAGGTACAATTGTTACATAGTGTTGCTTTAACATTTTATCTCTCCAGGCCCCTAAATATGAACACAGTGGAGCAGTGTGAAAAAGATAGATTACATGTTGACCCGCTCATGAAACCTGTGAAAAGTCTGATGTAAATGCAGCTTTTATTTATTTATTACGGAAACAAAAATGAACCACATATACTGTAATACACCACACAAAGAACGGAGAGTTTGACATTACTTTAATTGGATATAAAAGGATAACAGAGAGGTGTACTGGTCTGTGCTCCAAATAAATGATGTGACAAAAAACAGAGTTGTCTCCGGGCAAAATCCTCTATAAATTGCATTTGTCTGTTCACAAGGACGTTTCTTCGTCTACTTTCACAGGGCTGTCTCATTATTTCCAAGGAGCAATATTCCTCTCTGTCTTTCTCTCCCTGATTGTCCTGGCGGCGTCGACGCTGGAGCCACACCAACGCAAAGGTCTCAAGCGGCACCTTGTCTCTAATGATGGGAGGACAGGGGGACCGGCCTCTTCTCTCGTTCACCTCTCACCACATTTAACAAGCCGCCCTCTACGTCTGTTCTCGCCCTCGCCCTGCCCCGTCTTACAGCTTTTCCATTTCCATCTTCCACTCAGCATCTATCTTCACCTCGGTCGACTCTCTTCATCCACGTGTTCGTCTTTGTTACCCTTTAACCCCAATAAAGACACCGCACCACTCCCTCCTCTCCTCTCCCTCCTGGCTCTTCGTCACCCCTTCGCCTCGTCTTGCCCGCTCTCCTGTTCTTTCCCTGCTACCTCAGCTCTGCCGTCACCCTGAGACAGGGGAGGGAGAGAACAAAGGGCCCCTGATGTCTTCCTGGAGAGGTTTCTCCGGCAAAAGTCAAACTGCATTACGGCTCCCCGAGCATTAGCGAGTGAGGCGGCGCCAACAAACGGGTACGGCCCCTCAGACCGCGTTTTCAAAATAATAATTACGCTGTTAGAGATGAAGCGAGCGAGACAGAAGAGCAAGGAGGTGAAGGGGGGGAGAAAAGAAGAGAGGGGAGATCCGTGTGTTTTTTTATTTAAGCGAGCTGAATGTCCTGAAAGAGTAGAACCAGCTGCTATCTCTGGGGCGAGTGGAAGGGGGAGCAGAGGCAACGTGACGGTGATGGCTCTGGCAGAGCGGATTTTGCCAGCTCAAGGGTATTTAGAGGCCTTTATCTAGTAAACAGGGCATGGTGGGACCAACGTATCTTCACAGGAACTGGGTGAAAGACGGCTTTTCCAAGTCATTGATTGGGCATTATTGCTTTTTGTTTTAATAAGGAGGTGACGAAGAAAGAGGATGGACGACACGCGGCATTGTCCCTGACCGAACTTTAACCCGGAATCTTATTACTGTACATGGTCAGCGTCAAGGCCACATTACTGCAGGCAAAGTGGGGCCCCAGACATGAGAATGTCCATAGATTTCTTTTTAGTGACGTAATTGCTGTTTTCTTAGTAAATTTGCACAACATCAATGAGATTTCAGCTGAAGTGGCTCCAAGTGTTGTGGCCCTGTCTTGCAAAGTGACCTTTGGATAGTTTTTAAATGCTCCAAGGGTCCATTTGGTTTGCAAACTGTGGGCATCACAACCAATACACATTTATACAATAGAGAAACACAAGACATAAATGCATACAACTTACGGTAGATGTCATCATACTTACATTGTAATGAGCTATAAAAGCACCAGGAGTCTGTCAGTCCTTTGTTGAAGTGTGTGTGCAGGAGCGACGAGGCCTCCAGCTCATTTAAAAACCCAACAGCCCACAAATGATCTCAGACGCTGTGCACCGCAACACTGGTTTTGGAACACGGACGTGGACCGCTGTCCAGAATGTGACGTTGTAACTATTGGAGTATGTAGTCGCAAGTGTACTCTGGTATGAAACAACTGTACACAACGAACGCAATCTTTCCTCTACCTTGTTTGTACTGTGCTGCCGTTAAATCTGTACATGTCTGCCTATTTTCTATTTTAAATGTTAAATGACAAACTTGCAGTTTTAAAGCAAACACTGTATCAGACAGTCAAGAGGTGCTGGGTATATTCCTTCTCATGGCTTCTCTAGTATTTCTTTGTGGTGCTCACTCAGCTTTTCTGGAAATGCATGAAAGCTCCTGTCGAGTGCCTCGATGACTCCCCAAGAGGAGCCAAATGTTGCCTTGCAGGACTTCAACCAAAACAAACATAATGTGTTTTAAGTCATATGGACATTGTCATTGGTTTTGCCCAGAATTTTCATAGCCATCAATCTTAAATTAATTCTATATTTGACGAGCGCCTATCCACTCCAAAGAAAGCACTGGCACTAAGCGATCGCCACTTGAAATACATACTGTACACTGTATTTGAAAACCACAATTGCAGGTTTATGTCCATAAGAAGCTCAAGCAATGATATCGTTGTATAAAAAAATAGATATTTTGGTTTGCCGAGACTCATTTAGAACAGATTTTGATTAGTTTTCTTGTCATGAACATTTTGCATCAAGCTTTTAGGGCAATTTGACCCATTATATGTTTCTGTTTTTCTGTTGAGACCAAAGCAAAAACAAGGTGGTGATATCGCAGCGGGTCGTGGTTCGAGTCTGTCCCAGGAGTCTTTGCTGAATGTCGCCCCTCTCCTCCCTCTCTCGCCAATGCCTTTCCTGTCCATCTCTCTATCAAATAAAGCAGAAATGCACCATAACAAAACACAATGATTTAATTATGTTCAGTTTTCTTTGGCACTACTGGCTTCCGTTATCGCTCTTTACAGCTTGAGTTTCTATCGGCCTCTTTAGCTCGTGCCCAGTTAAACAGTCAATAAAATGGGCAATTACTTGTAACGGCCGAATGAGCTCATCATTGTCCATCAGATTTTGTTTTTTAAAGGGGAAAAAAGCAAGATTAACTCGTCATAACAAGTCGGAACAATAAGTTCAAGCTCTTTGTCCGTCACAAAGCTGAATCCCATTCAAAAGCACTTTGTTCGCTCTTTCCCATGGCCAAAAACACAGAGGATCATGGGAAATGAACCTGGATCTTTTTGCATGGGATGCGGTCGGGGCCTCTTGTCATCGTCCCTATTTCTTTTTCAATTTTAAAAAACCTGCATGGATTATTAGTGCGACAAATCGCACAGGTGCTCATTACGGCGACCCGTGTCGCCCGTTTCCTCCTCTTGCGTCGACCGCACGGCCGTGAGGCGTACTGAACCAGAGCTGACTCAAAGCCTGTAAAAACATCAGATCTCTTGGAGGATGTGAACCCATGCATGAACGCAGGGGTTTATAAATATATGTGTATATATATATATATATATATATATATATATATATATATATAAATAACGGAGATACGCTCTTAAGTTCCTTTCCTACCAGGAACAGTAGTCATCCTCATCACTCTTGCTACTCACCCATAGCTTTTTGTGTGTGTTTACCCTGAGTGTTAATGGAGTGTTGTGGAGATTTTGGACACACACTATGAACGGATGCAATCACGACGGCCATGAGTAAAGAGGCCGGGCCGGTACCTTTTCCGAGTGTCTCATCAGCGGGGTTTCCGTGCCGTTCAATCAGCGACTGAACTCACGCATTGGAGTGAAAGCATGGCGAGCGGTTGTGTTTATTATGCCGTATTAAGTTTGAGTCAGAGGACATCTAAGAGCGAGCAGGTGCTTCTCGAGCTTGGAGCTTATTTGTTTTACTTTGTAAAAGGCCCGGGCTGGTCAGAGCGTTTAATTTAATCCCTTTTAACCAACAGCAATTAGGCTCGCTAATGAGGCCCCAGAACATATGTATTAAGACCCTTGTTTATCCTGCTTTCCTTCCCTTTTTCCTCCTTCCCTTTCTTTTTCACTGCTTCACTATGGGGCAAACCCGGACACGCTCAGATGCACATTGCAATTTACGTCAGCGCTGTTTTTGTCCAAGCTTCGCTAGACTTTTGCCCCCCTCCCCCAGCTCCAGCACCCTGTTTTAGATTATCGATGCTTCTTAATTTAGAGAAGTCAGCTTTCCGTCTTGATCCAAATAAAATACTTGAATGGGGCTGTGGGGGGCAAATTCATAAATCCACTCCAACAACAACAAGATCCAAAGTGATCTCTCTAGACATGAGCTACTACTAATCCTCACCCCCTGGGGGATCCTGTGTGATTGATTTACAGGCAGACTCAGGCCAATTTATCCCAAAGGTTTAGGAGACAAAGTAGTTCCACCTGTGTTGCCGCCATGCACGCCAGGCTGAAAGGGATAGGTCTCTGTGCCAGTGGCACTCCTGATGGGACAGTGAGCCAAGTACCAGCGGAAATCGGTGGTTTTCATCTGGCCATGAGATAGCCTTTCTTTGGCAGCTACCTTCTGAGATAAGGACACACATTTGTTATTTAAGAGGGGAGGGGCTTTAATCACTGACTGAAGTCATGGATCTGGGAGAATGCTTGATACCATATCCATTGAGAATTGCCTTTGTCGTATCTCCCGCGGAAACTCACTATCCTCATCCACTTTAAATAGATATTATAACATGTTATTCTAATTTATGATATGAAAGAGGGAATCTAGGTCTTCTCCATTTGCATTTTCAAAAGTCTGTGTCAGTGGATTTGTTTACCTTTGCCATGTCACGAATAAGGCACAGCCCACGATTGGCTTATTAACTTTAAACTGAATTCATATTCTGTTTCTAAACAGAGAGTTTCCACCCAAATAGACTGTTTTTATTAGCCTATGTTTGTCTGCAGGACACTGCCAGACCAGTAGTGGGAGAGGAAATAGGCTCTCAAATATGCGGTCATGTGGACACTCTAAGAGGAACGCATACGGGGATTTCTATTAAGACAACATTTTACTTGACACTTTTGCATTTCTGGCTGTGCAAGACCCAACACATATACACATATATTTTAAATATTTTTATATTTGGATTTGTATTCCTAATATACACCTCTGCATTTCACTGCACACATTGTATAAGCATTTGACACATCATTCCACAAATATGCTACTTTACAAACAGTCCACAAAAGAAAGAATAATACGTAATACAGTACAACAAAGTTAAGTTATCCTTTGTGGGCTTATAAATGACTCCTTAGTCATTCGGATTTCATTTAGCTATTTCTAATTTTGAGTTTGGTTCTTTTTGACCCAAGTCGCTTTCCGTTTTATTTGTGTGTATCATAGCAACCACGGAGGCTGATGGAGTGCGTGGTTTCCATGGACACATATGAGAGCAAACTGTAATAGTAAAAGTTTTGAAGTAGCTAACAGTTAGAAGCTCTAACTACTTGGTAAGTTTACTCTCTCGTAAACGTAACTCACCGGGGTGGGTACACGTGACGCGGGGAAGTTGACGTGGTTTGTCGTTCGGTTTACGGCAGCTAAAGTTGATCTTCTTCGCTAATGTTACAGCACTAGCGTTAGCTCGGTTAACTAGGTTAGCTAACTTGTTACCGGTCAGTTTATACGTCGACGGTAACGTAAAGAGGAGGGACTTATGTGCACGTTTTCAAACGGTATTTCTAGAAACATGTTGATTAATAAGTTCATGAATTGAAAGAGAATACGTTGCTGAAATTAAAGTGAGAACCATAAACACAACGTCCTTATAGCTGACTTAACGCTAATTTTCTTTTTACTAAATATTCACGCTTTAGATGCGAGGTGGAGCAGTTCTTTATAACGTTCTCCACCTCTCTCAACAAACAGGTGCGCTGGAATCCTTAAGAAAATACCATGTGTTGTCTGAGAAAAGTTACTTCATAAAACACGGGTCAAATATAGTATTAGGTTATAGTTGTGTTAGAATAAGCTTGAGTGACATGACAGTCATGTAACATTCTCAAGGATTCCAGATAATCCATTTCAGAGTTCCTCAACCTTTTCATGGCCCGTATTTTTCACATAGGTTAAATATGCTTTGTATTATATGCCATTTCTTTATGGGCTTTGAGTTGTTAATGGTATACGCATATGTTCCACACGTGTTAGGCATAGCTTGTTTCATTTAAATAAAAAATGTATCGGGTCTGGAGCAAGTGATTCTTTTTTATTAGCAATTAATCCAACAATTATTTTTCACTTCATCATTTGAGCTATAAACGGTTCCTTCCCCCAAGGGGACATCTTCGCGTGGCTTGATTTGTCTAACAAACAGTCCAGACCCCCACACTTAAGGAAACATAGCAGATCGTAGTTGGAGATTCATTTTATGTCGGCCTATGAAACAATTCATTTTACTAATGGTTTCACCTTTGAAATTAAACACATTCCTTTTCTTAGGATCTCGACCTTTGACCATGTTGAAGTCCAAAGTTGATCAAGTGTGAATTTGAGTAAAGTTAAGAAGCGTCAACCATGCACACATGTAAGATATTGTTTTTATTATATTTAATTTCAGCGCATCCCAGCCGTTGCCATGGGGTTATCACTGACCAAGGCAGCCCAGTGGACCACGGCCAGCTCCGGTACTGGCAAACTTGAGCAAACAACAATGAATGAGTCCTTGTTGAAAGAGGTCCTCCGCTTTGTGGAGCAGTTCAGCTCCCAACACCCACAGGAGTCAGAGCATGTGTTCGAGGAGCCTCTCCAGTGGAGTACCACTTTAGTGGCATCTGATTTCAAAACAGACTATGACATCAGGTTGGTCTAATCATGAAGCCGGCAGCTGGTTGGCCAGTGCTTTCAGTATTACGTGCCTGTGCAGGATATGCTGTCACCATGGTGTCCAAATGTATTTTACCTTGGCTATGCTCAAAGTGGGCTCTCATTAATTTGCTCTGCAGCTTCAGTTAGACTGAGTACATTTCATTTCATCAGAAGTTCTGCTCTACTTTCAGTGTGTGCTTTGAATACTGTAGCTCGAACACTGAGGAGTAAAAAAAACAAAAATACAGACTCTAATTTTCCTTAAGTGTGTTGGCATTCATAGCCTAGTATGAACAACTAATAATAGGGGTCAAAGTAAAGTATTAAAGTTGTTTTTTTCCCCCTCAGTGACACGGATGTACAGTCCCACGAGAAAGACAGCGAAGGGCTTCCATTGTTGCAGCTCTCCCCTCCTACTGTTTATGTACGAAGCTTCAGCCAGCTCTCTAAAGTGGTTCATCTGGCGGATGATAAGAAGCTGGAGGAGGTTCAAGCATGTCTCGAAGGTAAGCATGATGACCACAAGATGGGACTTGAATGTAATTTGCATACTAAGTAGTCTAGCCCCCAACATACCTCCATAACCCACAGACTTAATTAGTGTGACCTCCGAGTTATTCTTCACAACCACCATGCAATTATACTGCCATTGGTAATTCCTTACATACATGGATTCACTTTTGGGCTGCTACCAAAAAAAAGATAAAGTAATGACGGGAATACAGGATGAATGTCGTATAAGAAAAAAAAGAAAAGATGGAATGTTGGATTAGTTGTGTGGAAAAACACAGTTCATATGAGGCCTACTGTAATGTTAATGTTCCTCTTTCATTGTTCAGAAAATAGAGACCCCGTGGTTAAGATTCTTGGTCCCAGCTTTGCCAGCACCTTGGAGGAAGATGTGCTAAGTCTGGCTGACAAAGTAAAAGAGGACGATCAAGACTCGGACGTCAAGGTCAAGCTGCTCCTCTTGCTCCAAAATCTGGATAACCAGCTCCTCAGTCAGAGCCTCAAAGAGATAGACGGGTAGGTGCTTCTTCATTCACCACCTTTCTCAGCAATCAATATGATCATCTATCAGTCATCCATGGCTGTCCTCTTCCACTCAGACCAGGCTAGTTTCCCACAACATGTTTTTGATTGGAAGGAGCAGTGGGTTTAGAAAAAGGGTCTGTGAATTATGAAACGAATAGGATGTTAGTTTTGTTTTGTTTTTCTACATTTTCATCACAGACAAGTCGGGCTGGACCCTGCAGTGGTGAGGAATGAAGTGGAACTGTTGAAACGGTTCTGCAGCGAAGGGGAAAAGAGGGTGTTGAAGTCGGTTCGATACACATCAGGTTTGAATTATCTCCACATTTCCGTGCGTTGCAAGGAAAGAAATTGCTAATAACACTAATGCTGGATATTCCAAAGCATAAAAGAGTGTGTTCTGCCGCCACAGAAGACATGGAAGTCATTATGTCTGTCAGGTTCCGGTTTACCAAGTCGTTAGTCAGTGCACGTTGTTTGCTTCATTGCTGTGTATTCGTCGAGGAAAGAAAGGTAAAAGCAAGTCCCCATTTCTTATGTTGAACTGAAAGTTGAATGGCCTGTATAAATAAAATACTCACCCAACCAGCTGTAAAATATGCTGGGGTCACAATGGTTGTTTTCTAGTGGATGATTTACATTGCAAGTGAAACTATGTCTTAGTCCTGTGCTTGTTGGTGTGCTATGTAATCCTCTTCAGCAGGCCAGGCTTTTGTGATGATGTCTCTGTTTTTCTCTGTTTCCTTCTTCCTTTGGAAACAAACATGTTGTTACTGTCAGGCTACATTACATTGTACAGGCTTTTCTACAGGAATATTCAAGCTGCCATCTTTTTCTTGCCTCTCTTTTTAGAATATGTGTTTTCAAATGGCTGCCGCGCCCCTCCTTGGAAACAGGCACTTAATGAGATTTGTTACCTTGTGATCGAGCCTTTTGAAGCCGAGCCCCTCTACATCACCTGCAGCACAGCTGGATATTTTCTCAATGGGGTAAGACGAGGAAGATACAGCACTGTGGACTGTGGATCAGCTGCAACAATCAACCTAGTATTGTTTCCTCTTTCTGTGTGAGGAGGTGTGCATGGAGGATAACTTCTGGAAAATCATTTCTAATAGGCCAATCCATCACTGTGCAGTCAGTTAACGAGATAGTCTGGCTGTTTTAAAGTGGGGTTATATGAGGTAATTATCAATTGTCAGTGTATAAACGTATAATCTACATTAGATGTCGTAGATGGCGGTCGGCTCGCCCCCAGCCTAGAGAAGCAGGCAAGAGTACCAGTGTAGAAGCTAAGTGATATACTGCTTTGGAAGGGGGAAAAACATATTTTAGCTAACAACAAAAACAATCAAAGTGTATACTATATATTACATGAGTTTCCAAATCTAGAAAACAAGAACAAAGATTAATTTAGGAGCAAAGGCATTGTCCAAGAGTTTCATTTTCCACATCTTGTAATACAGACTTGATTTTTACGATGAGTAATCACTTATGACATTTGTAAGTCCGCCTTCGCATCGTTCCAGCTGGATGCGGTGTTTAATAAACAAAGTGCGGTGGTCTGTAAGATATCTCCACCCTGTAATGAAACGCGGTGGTGGCATTCCACGTCCAACATCTTCAGCCACTGTGCCTGTACAGCCATTAAGAGTGAATATAAGATTATAAAAGCTGAAAAAAAAGATAGAAACTACTAAATGGGCTGTCGCTAGACAACAACAAAACGTCCCTTAATATAATCCTTGTTTGTAGCATGAGGCTGTTTTTACTTATGATTAGGTGACAAACTCATACTATTATGTTCATAAATATACCATAACATTTTCAAATCTCATATCTAGTTTGAAGTGCCCCCCAAATCCCAAAGTCTGCTTTTGCATGCGGCACATTTACCTGCCAAACTCCGAGATTCTCTCTGAATGTGTTTGCAATCATTTCGAGGAGAGGGTTTTGCGTGCTGCAGCATCTTTCACTCTTTCCCCGACATTGCTGACAAGCCATAGGTTTCCTGCCTCTGTTTCTCCACCTGGAAATGGTTCGGCCAAGGTGAAAAAACTACAGCAAAAAACTCTAGTGGGTGACATTGATGCAAACGAAACCTCAAAGAGCCGTAGTGTCTTAAACCTAATTCAGTGGTTTACATGGTTATAACTTCCTCGTTGAGGCTGCCTGGAGATACTCCAAGCCTTCTAACCTCAGCTATCCCAGCTGACATGTGGGTCAAATTATAATTGTGGGTTTTAGAATTAATTAAGCTTTTTTCCACTTTGTTTTCGCAGGGCATAAAACAGGAGAGGGAGGAGAGCGGCTACGAGCGAACGAGTGATACCTACGAAGACCTGGAAGCACTTCTGAAGAGCGCATCTCCCTATTTTGCCGAGAACACAAACAAGCAGGTACAGCGGAACGTGGGCAGATGCAATTATCGTCAATGCATTAAGGACTGCATTTTTTGCAGCCTTGAGTTTTAGCTCTCATAGCCGGAATGCGTGGGTGTTGAAATGCCTCTTTGTCCCATGAACAAGGTCCTTCTCTCCAGCCCTCTGATTTGATCGCTTATGCCCTGTGACTCACATGCGTAAACAGAGTCAGGATTGTGTAATCAGTGTCTGTGCTTCTCCACGCTAGTGAGCTAGTGTCTGGTTGTCACTGTGTTGAAAAATTTCTAAAAACCGACCTCCTCCGTGTTCCAACATCAAAACAGCACGCCCCCGTACCACCCCCCCTCCCTCCTTCGACACACACACACACACACACATACACGCACACACACACACACACAGCCACACACTTGCACAGACAGACACCCGCGCTCATTTCCAGACACTGCAATACGCGTGATTTATTCAGTAGTGCTATTTCCTGCTTTAGTAATTTGACGACATAACAAATCGCTTCAATAATAGACACCAGCTGCTCCCCAAAAATCTGTTAATCATTTAAAAATCTGATTTTTTTTTTTCTTTTCTTTTTTGCTCACCCTGACTTTCTTTGGAAAATGAGGCATCATTGAAACATCTACAGACCACCTTATGCTCACCGCCTGCTTTGGATCGATCTTGTGTCGTTGGATAATCCTAGGATCAATTTTTGTTTTCCATTTGCAATCAAATAAAGAGTACATAAGATTCTGCTAATCTGGCTCTCAAAGAAAGTGTCTGATCAATAGAATTTGCAGATGTCAATTGGATTGACAAGGAGATGCATTTTTCCACAATGCTTTTTTTTAAAACGAAGGGCCAGATGATTTCACCGAACTGTTCTAGACCTGAAAATACTTTTAGCACAAAAGACAAAAGAAAAGCTTTTTACAAAAACAAAAACTGCTTATTGAATTGTCTCGTTGGACTTTCCACACAATGATTTATTTGTCACTGCTCTACATGGCTGTAAGTTGTCTTTAACAGCCATGAACCTTTTTATAAACCACACTAGCAGTGTGGCTCTATGGGTAAAGATGACTGTCCGTTGGTCCACCACATTGGTCCAGACATAAATGTCCCATCAACATTTGAATGCACTTATGGACTACAGTCTCATTTAGGAAGAAGTTTAACTAGGATGATTTTTCTAAGTTGAAAATGAAAATATTGTTTGAAAATGTTTTCTTCCAAGGGAGTTTTTTATTTCTCCATGCACTCTAAACACACGGAATGAAGAACTAATACAATATTTTACCAAGTTATGTCAATTAAAACTAAAATCAAACATGATTTATCATGTTATTAATACTATTTAGAACATGTGATTGGAATGTACGTATGCCTCTTGTGGGTGAAATTAGTATTGCAACAACACAAAAATCAAGCGTTATTTTTTTCACATACATTTGTTGTTGTTGAGGAACTTATCGTGAAACTTATCTTGGCAAAGTTTGTTTGCCCCTGTTCTCGAGTTATAAACGCAAGAGAAAAAACTATTTCAATCTGAGACGGAGCGCTTTAGTGTTATATGCACTTTAGTGTTATATGCACTTTAGTGTTATATGGTTCATTGTTTGAAAAAGCGCGATACAAGTAGAGGTCCATTTACTTCTACACATTGCAAAGCTTTTCATTTTACGGATGAGAAGATAACCCTTCCAGTGTTCCACATACGGGAAGTGATTTTGGTTACAGCCTTATTAACCAATTTTTACGAAGATTATATTGTACAGCATACATAGTAGAATAGTGCCTCCATTAAATATCTGTGAAGTTATCATTGGTCCATGGTATCGTAAATGGAATGAGTTAGCTAAGACTTAAATAAACCGATGAGTAGTGCCAGGCTGAAGCGTGTAACAAAAAAAAGACATTGAGGCTTTAATGTTTTACGAGGCCTGTGTGAAGAGTGATGCTTCAGAGTCTGAAGGATCTAAAAATGACAGACAGCCGCAGTAAAAATGGCTGTGAAGCAGTTTGTGGGGGTACAAATCATTGTCACGGTCTTTATCTTTTGGATTCTTCAACTCCTTTGATATGTGGCTCGCAGTGTCCTGTAAATGTTGTTTCACTCTCAGCCGAATAGTTTATCTGCTCCTCTGCATGAGCTAATCACCTTCACATGATGGGGTCAACGTAAAAAAAAAGAAGAAGCGTGCAGCACTTTGAAATGCGTTTGATTGATTTCTGACGACAGCAATCAGGCGGCGCAATGTGCATCCTGTGCCTGAGATATTAATACATTGCAGCCACTCTCATGGAAATGATTCATTGCAATTTTAATTCGAGGTAGCAACAGCGGGCAGCGTCCGTCAGAAACACAATCTCGCACGACTCCGTCTCCATTCCCTGATTGCAGCGCGGAGAGCCAAAACGTGGAAGGCGATAGCCAAAGATAACCACCTAATCTCCAAACATATCTGATCGATCCCAACGTGAGGAAGCGGGTCTTTTTGAACAGTTGTATTAGATTAGACAGCCTCGACCAAAGGAGTCGAGGCCCGCAGAACACAGGGGAGGAAGACTCTGTCTCGGCTCTGTGCCGCGGGTTTGTTTTGACACCGCGGCGTGATTGGGAATTGGACATGTGGCGTATTTGCATGCACGAGATGCTCGTTGAGGAGCAAATTTGTTTTTGTTATTCACATCCCTGAAATTAATACAGACTGCCTCACTGTCATAATCAGTCAGTTAAGGCTGTTTTATGGCATGTGGCTTCAGATTTGCTGTCCTGTTGATTTTCCATCAGCACGGATTAAGTAAATAGATCTTGTTGACCACAAACACATGTACGGTAAATAGTTGCCGTTTCGGATTTAGTAGTCAAATGACGACATTATTTTGTTTTGTGTACAAATACAGCCGTCGGTGTTGCTTACAAAAGCGTTTATGTCCAGGCCTGTAGTGGGTTCAGAAGTAGAAAAGCACCTGTATTAGGGTTTTTTTCATCATGGCATGTCAAGGAATGTGGAGTGTTCCTTCCAGTGTAGGCGCATGGACTCAGTCCATTCCACATCTAGTCGAATTAAAGAAGTCGCTTGGGCTAATAAAGACAGACTGTGGCTCTGCGGTCGGGTAAGTTGACTTGTATGTTTCCAATGGCAGGTCAATTTGTGTTTTATGAAAAACAAGCCTTTGGCAACAAAAAACATAGAAATACTTATGTCTTAATTCTTTTTCCTAGCCCTTAAAAACATTGAGCCCCCCCGCCTAATAACCAATGACAAGCTATTTCTGCAGAGCAGGTGTCTGTGATTAAAAATTCTCCCGCCTGCAAACCATTCATATGTGTCTCGTTGGCATTCGTATGTAGGTTGTAAAGTTTGGCATAAAGACCTTCAAAACTTCAGAAAAAAAGAAGAGAAGAAAAAAAACGAAGTGAATAACAGTGACACAAAGGCACTACTTTGTCTGTGCCAAGCTGCACGTTTTTAGATGGAGGAATGCAAAGAAACAATAAACGTTTCGATATTGTTCGGCCAATTAACAGAGGGGGACCTCTGCTGTGTAGAGCTTTGGTGACGTGTTATTCTATTCCAAAGCCTCAATACAGACAGACATTGTTACGCAGGTCTGCATATTGTGGAGAAAGGGCTGATATTGTTCTGTTTTTGGAGTGAAATGGACATCACTTTGTCATATGTTGCGTGTCGCATATAATAAAGAGAAGAGAGAGCCATCATGTCAGATACGGTTGCTGTTCAAGCGAACATCAGAATGACTACTTTTTAATGAGCATCATTCAGAGAAATGCACAACCGGTGCACACGCACGTTTTTTAACAAACAATCATGGATTGCACATCTCACCGCTAGAATTTCGGTGCAAATTGAAAGTGGTCTTTTTACTCTCCGGCTGTTGTCTTTTTTTCCACTTACCAACAGGAGTTTGCCGTTCAAGAACTTCCATCAACACAAGAGATCCAGCATGTGGAATCGGTTGATGCGAAGGAACAAGGCCAACCCCAGAGGTCTTACGAGCAACAGGAAAAGAATGTGCATGAGAAGGCGAGGCAACAGCGTGCGCCGAACAAGGCGCACGGCGGGAAGAAATATGAACCATGTCCGAGATGGAAGAATCTCTGGCTCGTGTCTCCGTGTGGGTATGTGATGATTTAACAGGGTTCTGAAATGTCTTCGGGCTATGGCGCACCGTGCGAGCTGGGGACCCCTCTTATTAAGGAGACGGGCTTTAGAGGACGCCGGTGCCAAGCCTTCGACGCATGAGCTTGCCGTGTCTGCCAGCAGTTGTACATTATAAAGAGACGGTTATATGGTATTTTACATTTTAGGGCAAGTGAAAGTGTTCCTGGTTACACAATGATTAAGTTAATGGACACGTTCACAGTGTGGAAACAACCCTTTCTGCCCTGTTACAGACAGAAATGTTGGGGGAAAAGTCTTAGAAACGATCCCAAAAAGATCCGTCACATATGGTCTTTGATTGATAAATAGATATTGCAAGGGCTGAGCTGTTGCAGCTGTACCTTGTGATAACTATTCCCATTTGGGGAGAAACTGGCTCACGATAAAAGTACCTCAATTGCTTAAAAAAAATGAAAATAAAAATGCCCGCTGAACCCTTGTCTTGAATTGTTAAATAATGATTATGTTAGAAAAATAACCATTTTCAAAATAGAAGCAGGCATGATGACTCTTATTTCACATCATTACAGTGAAGCGGAGGAAAAGAAACTGGGTGAGAGCTCTGGAGGGGAGAAGTCTGGTAAAATACAGAAGAAAAAGATGGAAGCGGGAGCCAAGACCAAGATGAAAGCAGACTTCTCTGTGTCCTCTTTACCTGGATGCCTGTCTTCCCAGAAAATGTAAGTGTCCCCTAACAGTTCTCCTTTTGTCAGAATCTATAAGGAATACTTTCTGCAGAGAGGAGATATAGTTAACCTATAACCGATGAAGGAACTGATAGGACGTGCTGTTTCACAAGTTTTGTTGTGGAAAGTGTAACCTGCGTTCCCACTAGCCATTGTACTGACGGAGAACCTGCGAAAAGGCCTTTTCTTCCTCTGGCTCCTGGCAGCTACACCTCCTCAGCTGTCTCTACACTTGCATCTGCCAATGCATACAGACTCCTAGCATCATAAATCGACTCTAGCCACTGTTCTCCGATAGCATTCTTTGGTGCTCATCGGCTAGTGTGCATGCAATAAAGACCCCGTGGCTCATTAACTCAGTCACAGTCATGCACTCCGCCCAGGACCGTGTGTAGGCCTCGTTCGGTTCGATGTTTATCATGTTTCTCCCTCGTATCGGCTGGCTCTTCCTGATACTACGCTTTCCTGGAACTGCCTCTCAGCGGCCCTATTTGAATATTTGTACCACATTTCATTGCTCCACCGCTCCCGACTTGCAGGATACTGTTATCCAAGTGGCCCGAGCCACTTGGAAAAGCCATCTGCACTTCTGTTTGCATCAATGGCCTTCTGTATATGCTGATGACGGCTCCAGTCCTCCCATGACATTATTATAATTTTTATTTTCCTGCTGCTTGGATTCTGAGGAAGTTCAAACTTGACACTTGAATCCAAAAATCATTAATGGGTCTCCTTGTGTGGGATGACCATGCTGTTTTTCCCATTTAAAACACAGGAAAAGAGGTTTTGCGATATTATACTTCCTCCTTTTGTCTGACTGTGTATTTACTTACTTGTTATGTTATCCCACACCTTTGTAGATCGTTACCTGCAGTGAAAAGTGCTCTATTATCTACTCTTTTTGTATGTGCAGTAAGACCCCAGCAGGATCCGTGCCAGTGGACGCTTTCAGCGAGAGTTCAGCTGAGAGTGAGGAGGAGGAGGAGCAGCCAGAGCGCCGTCAAGAGAGTAACACAGACTTGCCTCCTGAATACTGGCAGATCCAGAAACTGGTCAAGTACCTCAAGGTAGGGGAACAGGCACGTGCACAGATAGAGCCCTAGTGGTGCTCAAGCACCAGCCCCTTTTGCCCTGGATGAGAAAAGTGCCCTTTTTTCAGGAGGCACTTTTTTTTCTTCATTCATCAGTGTTTAAGAATAAAAGTTACTCTCTCAGTCATCAAGTTCCCCCAAATGTGTTTTGATATCCGACGGGGCATTTATTTTAGTTCTTGTGAGACTTTCGCCCCGACATGCTCAACGTCACTCATAAGCCCCTGGTTTTTTACTTTTGGTAAAGAAGAGAACTTAATGCAGTGTGAAAAAACATCGAATTGGGTGCTGTGGCTTAGTGGGCGCGTGTTCGGTGGACACAAGTTCCTGGGTTCAAGCCCCAGCAGTGGCAAGAAAAATCTTTTTTAAATTATGTATTTATTTTCAGAGGGGAGCGCATTTTTTTGCGGCCCCCTCTGAATGGCGCCCTAGGCGGCCGCCTAGACCGCCTGTAGGAAAAACCGCCCCTGGTTCAGAGGCCTTAGTTTGAAGACCACTGCTCTTGGCTGTTGATGTCTATCGATATCGCTCATTTTGAAAATGACGTAAGAGGACAATACGGATCCGAATCAGACCGGCGAGGAGGGCGATACGTGGCTAGCGCGACGACCCATTAGCCAATCAGAATGCTTGTACTGTTGTTGCTATATAATAATTCATCTTTATTCATAAAGGAAGTGTAAGATAGCTGCCTGATGCTGCCCAGAGGAAACGCAGGTCATATTGCTGCTTATGCTTTAACTCTGTCAGAATCTTTTTTTGGCATGTGCCCTTTTTTGGGGTTTGAGCACCGGCCCCCCAAAATGTCTGTGCACGTGCCTGTAGGGGAACATACCTGGCACCCCACTGTTTCCTTCCTCTTGATGGATTCCAAAAGAGAGACAACTGCAGTCTGCGGGGAACACTACCGCTCATGCTCTGTTTCTTTTCTGTCCGTCCAACAATGTCGACACCGTCCTGAGTCAGTGTTCAACCTTCAAAACCCTCTTCCGAGCTGAAATGCATGGAGGTGCAGGAAAACGTTTAATAGCTGGTATCACGACAGACACTTTTACAATCAAACTCTATGTTTTTCCTCAGTGATATCAAGATGCCACTCAGTGAAAAAAAAGAGAAGAAAAAATAGGATGTCAGATCAAATAAAGTAAAGATATTCTATTAAACCAAGCTTCGTAGGGAGATGCTTATTGAAGTGGTTGGCTCAGCTCGTGGATTTCTGGTTTTTGACACGGGCCTGTTTGGTTGCAAATGTGAGCCAAGGCGCAGGGAAAAGAGCTGTCTGACGGCACTGTAGCAGCTGTACGCACTGTTTGCCCACACCGCAGAAGCATGAAAATGAAGCGCGCCTGTGATAGGTCTGACAGGGCATATGGTGAATATTAATGTGTCAAAACATGGAAGGAAAAGAAAAGAGGATTTAAAAAAAAAAAAAAAAAAAAACGCCACTGACCCAGACTGGCTGGGAATGCCTTCACCCACTTGACTTCCAGATTGTCCCTCCTTACCTACTATTCCTTACTATTACCTATTATTCTGTAAAGTGTCTTTCAGACAGGTTTTATTCAAACAGACTGCTTTTACTTTATTTTGACAGGCCTTTTTTTTGCACTTTGCAAAGCTGTCCCTTTCTGTTTTAAAATACCTTAAAAGCTGCTTCAAGTTTAATTGGTTGATGTTATTTCAATGTGTAATAATAGTCTAAAAGATTTCTTGATATCACAAGCAGATTTTTGTTCCGTGGCTCAAATAAGTCCATTCAGAGTAAATCTTATATAGAACACACTGCTTTAAAGTTTAAGATCTCCAGATAGATATTTTTAGCTTAGCAAAACAGAATATAATGGGAGGAAATTCCCACTCTGAAAGCATGCAGCTACTGCTTTACAGAGAGGAAAAAAAGAAGATGTAAATAATATGAAAGAGGCAAATTCAGATTTAAGAAAAAAGAAGAAAAACCTCACTGGTTTGTGTATTTTGTGCTGTTCAGCGGGCTTGTGGCGTGAGCTTTAGGCTAGTGTGTGTTCAATGAGATGCAGCCCTGCACTAACCAACATGTCCCAACGTTCTATCTGTCTGGAAACCACACAGCAGAGTTATTTATGGGGTTTGTCCAGTAGTCATTTTATAATATCATTACCATCAGACGTTGAAACTTACCATGAGCCAAGTTAAATATCTGTTTTATTTTAGGAGGAGATCCCCCCCACCGCCTCCTTTTCTGCTTGCACTATAGACAGCCGTCTGTGCTCGAGGAAGTTCAACACTTTCATAAAGCGACACATGGATGTTCTGTTTTGTGTTTTAATGAGATATTTCTGTAGGAATGTTTGCCTAGGGTTCCGATGTGTTCTCTTTCTGTACTCGTATATGACTGGAGATCTGTGCTTGTGAAACGGTCACAAATCCAGCATACAGGTTTCAGTCTGTGTTTTGTAAGCATGGGTTTACATGTGTATGTCTGTAACACGCTGACATCACGCCTCCTCCTAATTCCAGTCTGTAATGCGTCAAGGCCATCGTATAAGCAAACATTGATTATCATACTTTATATTTTAAACCTATATATATATACATATATAATTTAAAGGCTGTGTTCTGTAAATAAATGGTTATATGTACAGCATCCAGGCCATCAATAAGCCAGACTGGAAACAAGACAAGCTAGCGTAGTTTTTCTGAAAAATAATAAAAAGCTGTTTTACTAGTCAGGACAAAATAGCTTCAAGCGGTAAGTTGAGCAACTAAGCCAATAATGTCATATGAGTATTTTGTGTCATTTCAAATAAAGACAAAATTCTCCAGCTGCTATCAGTTAGGTCGGCCTGTGGCTTTCTAAACATAAAACCATTTTCATATTCTCCCAGATGTAAATATTGTGTCTAAAACAAAATATGTTACTAGTTATCTTATGAACATTCCAATACAGAGGATTCATAATTTTATATTTTATTTTTTTACTGAGCAGATGGCTTTTCATCATCTTTTTCCGAGCAGACACACTGACATATTCCACCAAACTGCTTTTAAAAGTCACTATCATTGTAGCGTAGTCTTTCTCCATTGATTTAAAATTGGGTTGCTATTACTATAAATATACCTCAAATGCAAAAGATAAACAGCTGAGCTGGGCCCTTGCCACACATGGTATTGAGTTCAATTCTCATTAAGGTTTCTCCCCCTCTGCTGGGCAGCCACAGTACTACTGCCCTGCTCCCCCTCCATGACATCTCTTCTGCTAATTGCCGCCCTAAAACTAATCCTGTGTCCAGCACAAGAGTCACTATTGGCTCACTTTCCTATTATGGAAGTGAATTTGTAGCTAATTAAGTTGTGCATGTTTTTGGTGCTTGTTTTAACAACTTCAGCACTCAATTAAGACATTATTTTTTTAGTGCCTGTGATACATTTACAACAGGTCTAATCTGGAGAATTTACTTTCAGTCCAAAGGCCCGACTAGACGCTTGCTCAGCACGCACAGCACTCGTTTTATGACAGAATAGCCTATTAAATGATCAAGTTTTATGTTATTGGGGATCATATGTCAAATATGAAGTAAGGAGCAACCAGTTATCATTCATTCTATCCTGACAGTACATTTCCCATTATAGAGCAGGAGATTGGCTTTGTTCTCGTCATTAGTAGCCTTCCCTCTAAGTCTGCTGCAGACTGCAGACAAGTATGAAACCTCATGCATCCTCTGTGGCTCTGCCTCTGCCAAGACGCCGCTACTTCCCTCTTACACTAAGCTCTATGAAGCGCTGGCAGTGACCCGAGTACACCTGTCACCAGTCCAGCATTGCAGACCTACGCTCTTATATATCTGAGCACTTATACTCAAATCCGCATGTTTAGCCACTCCGGCATGTAGTCCAAGCCAAAACAAACACTTGCGTACAAAATATATACCAAAGAAAACAAAAAAACTGTACTCAGAAAAAGGGCCTGAGGTCAACAGGGTACCATTGACAGCCCTTTTAACCCCAACCCTGCTCCCACGTGCTCTGTGCTGTGATTTATAGGCCTGTGTGTGGCTCATGCAAGGGGGCTCAATGTCTGGCGAATCCAGCCTGCTGCTCCAGAGGAACCAGTGAAGAATAAAACCTCCATTCAGTAGTAGGAATGGTCTCAGCTATTTAGTAGGTCAGGCAGAGACACCTGCTGTAAAGAGAGAGACAGAATGCATAAATCATCTTTTTAAGTGGCTGATATTGATTTCAACTCATTATGGAATTCGATCCCTCATACTGCTTAAATTCTTCTGAACCCATTTCTATTTATGCTTTCAGACAAGATGATAAAGCATTTAAACAACTATCTTTAATCATTACTCAATGCGCTGCCAGTAAACTTGTGATTAATTAGTATTATCTACATGAATAGAATGCTGTACATTCCAGAGTGGTACTCTTATGAATTGGCTTCACGGATGTGTTATTGAAAAGGTGACTGTAGTAACACATGTATGGCCATTTTTTTTACATTACATTCATTTAGCAGACGCTTTTATCCAAAGTGACTTACAATAAGTGCATTTCAACCTAGAGTACAAACTAAGAACAACTATTTAGGGATAGTTTAGGGATAGTTTTGCCGTATATCCTGTCATCAGCAATTCATTTTCATTGAACACATTGTCTCTCACTTCAGTATTTTGCATTACGAGCTATATACGTATTATTTGTATCCACATGTTCCGCATGGCTTGTGGAAGCCAAAGTCAATTGGTGGGCATGTCAGACTTTATCTCAGAATACCTTATCGCAATCACTAGAGGACAGATATTTACATTACTTTTTGTGCAGATATTCATTGTCCCCAGAGTAGATTTTGGTGATCCTCTGGCTTTTCCTTTTGAACCACTATGACGCTGACATTTGTGGTTCAAAAGGAAATTATTGATTGCATTGTTTCAAAATGTTCTACGGCTCTTAAAGGTCCATATAGGATGTATTCTAATGACTGGGGATTTTCGGACTTTCTAGAGTGCCACCAGTAAGTCAACATTTTTACTTTCCCGTAGCTTGACATTTACTCGATGAATGTCATTCTTGGTTTCCAGAGGATGAGTCCTTGTGACTGTGGTGATCTCCTGACTTTATTACTTTAGCACCACCATATGAGTTTGGTGTTTTTTGCTCAGAGTGAAATGTCTCAACAACCGAATGAATGCACGGTAAGATGGTCAACCTAGTAAATTCCTGCTGCTGGCAGGCTGCACAACACACTGCAGTAGATCGCTGGAGATCCTGGCAAACTCTGCACTTTACTTTACTCTTCACTTTACTTTATTTTCCCCCTGCATATTTAGTATTAGTATTTAGTTTTTAGTATTTAGTTTTGTGTTTTATATTTATTTTCATTGATACTCTGATGTGCACCGCTGCTGTGATTTTAGAAATGTCCCCACTGTGGGACGAATAAAGGAATATCATATCATAAATAATACAGGCTGATCACCAGCAGGTTAGCACTGTACACCAGACTTTAGCTGAGCCGTTAGCATGGCTGGAGACCCTTATTCTTGTTTTCCATTTGGTAGAATTACCAAGACAGTCATCACTGCCAGAGCCAAATGTGGAAGCTCACATGTGTTTTTGAAGCAAACCTGTAAAGATTTAATTTATTTTTTAAAGGACCAAATGAATTACATCATAGGTTATGTTTCCCAACATTATATATTATAATATATTAAAAGAATATTAACTTATTATTGTTGAAACTGCCAAGCCAGTAGGTCATAACATACAGTGTCGATGCAATGTTAATATATCCCCACCGAGACTTTGAACAGATATTTAACTACTTTTTGATTTTCTTTCTTTCAGGGTAGTGAATAGTGGTTGAATTGTTTCCACTTTGAGCATCTGTCTGCCTGATCATGCTCAGAGAGTCAAAGATCTTTCACCATAAAAGATTGTCATATGTTGTCAATGTTTTAAAGAATGTTGTATGATAATACTTCAAGACCAGAACTAACCAAAATGAAAGCACATGATCGGTTTTCTGTTCTCCCGGCTATCACTTCGAAACACAGCTTTTTGGGGGGGATGTTTTTACAAGGTATGAATCTCGCCTGCCGAGTTCTTTGAAGAGTGAGAGTGGATGAGTCAAAAGAAGCCGTAGATCCACTGCTGTTAATAGCCAAATGGTTCAGATTTACAACAGCGTTGCGATATGGAGAACACATGTGGCCGTTATCCGACTGTGTCAAAGCGCTGTCTTGCGAGGGAGATATGATCAAACACCACTTGAGACTCTGGTATAAGTCTACACTGATGATATGCCCCTCCAACAGCTGTACGAAACAGATTACTGCTGCAGCCTTCTATAGTGACAGGCTATTTTCTCCTCATATGGGTAGCTGATAGCGGGACGTGTTACATTCTTATGTTCGGTTGAAATAGTCCATTTGGGGCGGTCCCGACGCCTCAAACTGTTGGCAACTAATAAAGGGTTGTGAAGATGGGAGCGGTAGAGGCGGCCTATAATCCACTGGATGAACTAGAAGTGTGGCACATTCCAACCACTACAGAAAATGAATAATATCTGATTGTTTACTTGCCAACAGATTTTTGGACTGGACGTCTCAGTGTCACATATTAAAGACATGTAGCACGTCTAGGGTTACAGCTGCTAACAGTTGCATTTGCGTGCCATGAGCTTCTGTTTTATCTGACTACCGATATCTTTTTTCTTTTTCTTCCCCTTCTCATGATCAAAACCATTGCATGTGAGCAATGTTTGTTATGTAACTGCGCATGATACAGACTAAATATGGTGGAATAAAAACACCATTGCTATTTGCATGGAAGGTATTTTAACCATCTCCAAGCACAAACCCTAATACTGGTATTTTAAGTGCCGTAATTCTGTCAACATCCATCCACAGCTGGGACATTATGTAGATCTGAAAAAAGACAACACGTATTCGGACACTAAATTTAGGAGAAAACGCGACGCTAAAGTCAGATTCCGCCACTCCCGTCAAGATATTCCCACACATGTGTAATTTTAAATCTTTCTGTTTATCTTTTTTTTAGTGAACATATAAAAGCTAAGTGGCAGTAAATAAATAAATAAATCAGTTTTCTTCCTCATGTGTGTTGAGGAGCTTGACTTTAAAACAACTATCAAATCCTCCCACCACACTCCCTCCCACCATGCGTAGTGTCGTAGCTACTAAGTTGCTAATTGCTGGGGTGCAGGTCTCATATGATACGTGTGTATATAGCTTCTGTCAAAACATATTCTGCTATTTGTAATGCTAATGCTCCTTAGTAACAGGGTTCCAGTGTTAATGGTGTGCGTTTTCATCTTCGGGGCAACGTCTTGGCACTGTCGTCAGAGCTTGGTGCTCTGTCAGCAAGTTATTTCTTTCCATCAGTGTTTACCACCACAAAGCCAAACACTCACCAGGATGTGGTATAAACAAAACAACGCCAGCAGGAGTGGTATTACGGGGGCGGGGTGGCAACAGAGGAAGAGGGAGGATGGGGGAATGGAGGGAGGGAGGCGAGTATCCTCCTCCCTTTTCCAAATGTTCACTGTTTAATGTCCTCCTCTCTTCCCTTTTGTCTCCCTTTTTCATTCATTCATGTTTTGCAATTATTATTTCAGGCAGGCGACCAGAAGGCCACTGTGCTCACTCTGTGCGCCATGATGGACTTTAATTTGATGCAGGAGACGTGCCAACTGGCCATCCGGGACGTAGGTGGCCTTGAAGTCCTCATTAACTTGCTGGATACAGATGAAGTCAAATGCAAAGTAAGTAGCTGTGCCACAGCTGGACCTGGATGGCCTGCGGGCACGAACAGAGCCATGTGTGCCAGCGCGTGTTTTAGTTACAGCAACTCTCGCGCTGTTTGGAGAGGAGGATGCCTTTAAAGACACGGGGTAGCAATTATCCTCCAGTGTGCCTAATGACTTGTGGATGCTTTTTAAACCTAATTTTATTTTAGTAGTAAAGTTGGTGAATGTTTGGCTACTAGATATCGCTGTGGGTACTCCTAGCACAGATGGAGGCTTCATGTTGGCATAGACACAACAGTTTCTTCTACATAAATCCTTTTTTCAAATATCTCACTGAGTGTTAAAGTTTGTGGGTGTGTGTGTTTTTTTTATAGATTGGATCTTTGAAAATCCTGAGGAAGATAAGTCACAACGTGCAAATCCGTCGAGCCATTGTAGACATGGGAGGCCTGCAGGGCATTGTGGAGATTCTGGACTCGCCAGTCAAGCAACTCAAGGCCTTAGCTGCTGAGACCATTGCTAACGTGGCCATGTTCCGCAAAGCAAGGAGGAACGTCAGGCGCTATGGCGGTATCAACAAACTGGTGAGCATAAGCACAAGCTACCATAAACTGAGGTTATTTAAAAAAGAATATACTGAAAATTCACAGTAATCCCAATATGAAAAGCTGCAGGTGAGAAAGCTGTAGACCATAACCTGATCTTTCTGTATTGGTGTTATTAAATTTGTTTTATGTCCTACGATTTACCGTGACTACACTTTTTGTGCTAAACCACAAACACCTTGGAACCTTTAGGAAAACAGGATGCTGCCCTAATACGATTTGATCCACATATTACCAAGACTTATTTATTTAAAGTATAAAACACATATTCAGACTGCTGAACTACGTTTTGGTGCCCAGCAAAGCAAATTCTTTCCCTTTTCACACCGTACGCAACTTGCGATAGTGGTCCATCCATCCTTTTTCTCCCGGTCTTTGAACACAGCGGAGTGGCCGCTGTGGTAAAACAGATAGAATGTCCCCTACATCCTCTGACCTGCATCCATGTTTGTTGACAGAGGGACCCGTGATTAAAGCCTCCATGCCGTGTATATTTTCCTCTGCCCCAAATCGGATGTTCTCATGTGCAAGTCACTCATGGAGGCAGATTAATTTCCCGCTACGCCATGAGACCACCTTTGAACTGCGCCGTGTGTAATAGCTCTGCCTGCTCTGTCTCAATGGCCGGGAACTGTGGATTAGAACACTGAATGATGGCTATAAACCGTCACACTGGGCTTTTCAGGCTTAACATCAACATCTATCCTGACAGTTTTCCATTCCTAGCATCTCTGGCCGTTTCAACCTTGCTGGCCCAGTGGTAATAGAATTTTAATTGCGCCCTTAATCACAGCCAACAACTTGCTATTCTCATCTGGAAGCCTCTATTATCACTCCAATTCACTTTTTCAAGTTCACTGAGTTTATGTCAATGCTTTTATGAAAGTGTTTTTTTTAATTTTAGTGCTAAAACACGTGCGGTCTGTCGGAATGTTTGTGCACATTCTTTTCATGTTGGTCTTGGTCCCCTTTCTCTCTCTGCTCAGGTAAAGCTGCTGGACTGTGTCCCCAATTTAGCCGGGCTGACTGAAAACCAGGAGAAGGACGTGGAGGTGGCTCGCTGTGGGGCTCTGGCCCTGTGGAGTTGCAGCAAGAGCACCAAGAACAAGGAGGCCATCCGTAAGGCCGGGGGCGTCCCTCTGCTGGGACGCCTGCTTAAGTCACCCCATGAGAATATGCTTATTCCTGTGGTGGGCACCCTGCAGGAGTGTGCCTCTGAGGTGAGAGGGGGCACATATACTGCATGTTGTTCAATGTAGAACAAGTTGTCATGTCTATAAGACATTCAAAATGAAACACGTTTCCTCGTTGCCATTGAGCTCCATTATCGTCCAAAAACTTTAAATTTAAACCCTTCGACGAGCCACACTGCTCCACTGGTGGACACGTTCCCTTTATTATGAGTACACAGGCTGAATTATAATAGAGTACCAGCCTTAGGGGAGTATGATAGTATGATTCATATAGTCCAATGTTACGAATTTGCCTCAGAGGGTTTTACAATCTCTACACATACAACATCCGTGTTCCAGGATCACACATTGCTTAGTAAAACCATTAGAATCACACAACCACAGCACCAGTACATATGTGAGTATAGATGTATTCATCTGCTGTGCTCACTGCTGTGTCACTCCAGGAAAGCTACAGGATGGCCATCCAGACCGAGAAAATTATTAAGGATCTGGTCCAAAACCTAAGCAGAGACAACGACGAGTTGCAAATGCATTGTGCCAGCGCAATCTTCAAGGTACCTGTTTTTCACACTTCTGTTCTGGTCGTACGTAAATAAATTAATAGAAGATAGAGTACGGAGTCCCTGAATGAAGGGAGGGAGGTTTTTCCTGAATCATCTTTCTAAGTTTCTTAAAAGAGAGTTCAGGCGGTAAAGAAACCGTTTTGCTATCATAATTTTGGGAAAGATAATAATCAGTAAATGCTTTTAGTGCCTTTGAGAATAGGGGGTAGTGTTACACTTCCACCTCTTTCCCCTCACCTTTTTCACAGAGGGAAAACACTTAGATCACCCTTAAAATGATGGACGTCCGTAGCAAAGGGCGCAGAATAAAATAGTTGTTCATACGCTATGTTTCTAGAGCAGCGGTCCCCAGCATTTTTTGCGACACAGACCGGTTTTGTGTAAGACAATATTTTCATACACCGGCCTTCACAGTGTTGGCAATAAATGACGTAATATAATCATACGACCAGTATAAAAACTAATATAAAGTGTACAAGTCACCATTACGCCAAATTAGTGAGAGCCCTGAGCTTGTTTCTCTGCAACGAGCAAGTCATATCTCGGCGTAATGGAAGATAATGACACCCGTGACCCGACTTGTGTTATTTATGTCCAGTCTACTCCGTAACTTAGGTTTGCTGCAAAAAATACATGCTTCACAAAGACAGGATGTTGGAAATAGAAGCAGGGTTTCAGTGCTTTGTTTTGGCAATCACAGGATATTCTGCCTTGTCCAGAATAATAGCGTGTTGGCCATTTTAAAGCCATGGTCAGTCAATCATTTTTGCTATCTTTTGCTAAATTTTTCGGGGTAATGTATCACGGGACCTCATGACATGTGTCAAGAGGCTCAGATACACAGACGGATGTATCCGGTTATGTCATCGAAAAAATCTTTCCGATCCTGAAAAATCAATCACATTTGTTTTCAATCATTCTTTGTTCTTTGCTACCCGGTACAAAAGGACCCACAGACCGCTTGGGGACAGCTGCTCTAGAGGACTTAGTGTAGATCCTGACCCTCTGTTTTGCCTTGCAGTGTGCAGAGGACAAACAAACTCGTTTCCTGGTGCGCATGTACAAAGGTCTGCAGCCGCTGGTTTTGCTGCTGAGCAAGGCGGACAACAAGCAGCTCCTGGCCGCCGCCACCGGAGCCATCTGGAAGTGTTCCATCAGTGTGGAGAATGTGGCTAAGTACGCCGGGACTCTGGCTCTCACCTTGTTGCGTCTCATTAGCACACGCAGACACATTAACGCACACACTCAACAGACCAGAGATGGAGAAAACTCACTGTAGCCATATCTTTGGGGAAGTGTTTGTAATTAGTGGGCCCGAGGTAAATCAATCATTATCCACGTAATCAACAGTCTAATCAGCCTCAGTGTGAAAAAGGGGGTTAACAGCAATTAGGCATCTCACCCACATGTGCCCAGAACTTGTGGAAAATACGTTTCCTGAGATGATGTGGTTAACAGCAGCCTTACAGTATGTGAAAACAGAACACCAATAAAGGGTTTGACTGACTGGTCGTCATGCTATCAGCACATATGTTACTTTTATGGGGGAGGGCACTTATCCGTTCACGACTGGCTTTTTCACTTTTTCCACTTGTACTGTATGCTACTGTCATATCTCCCTTTTCTGTCCCGTTGTTCCTGGTTGGAGGGATTACTTTTGTGAAATGTAGACTTTTTGTGTGGATTCCTTTTGCTCTGAACTTTTATGTGAGTGTTTCCTGCTAGCATTGAGTCTTTTTCACACGTTATCGAAGGCTCAGTTAGAGTTCTGATTTTATAGACTTCGGTGATGTGTTATGTGCCTGCGAGCCTCGAACCAAACCCGGGCATGCTGAAATAATCAGCCCTGAGATGGTGATTTTCTAATGTCAGAAGACGCAGGCTGATGGAGCCTTTATTCATTTGTCATGTAAGGCCGAGATTTATTTAAGTGTCATTTGCCGTGATTTATTCGTCAGTGACACTTCTGGAATGGTTTTTGACTTGTACTTTAGTGTCAAATGATTTTTAAGTCAGTAATTTTCCCTCTAAAATAAATAATGCTGGGGGACCGTGCCCTGGCAGCCCCGTACATTTCCACTGGTGCTTCCTTGAAAGAATGATTTAGGTGTATTTATTTTCTTATTCAGCAAGAGTCCGGGGATATAATATCTAACACACATGCGGTAATTGAATGTCTTGGTAACATATTAATCAATTCAAAGCCTATTTCCCCGGTGTAGCCAAGCAACTGATAAGACATTGTCTTTGAATCATTTTTATGATCATGAGTAGTTTTAAAAATTAAACCTTTTCGCTCAGGTGAGATTATGTGAAAATAGTTTTCTTCTGATAAATGCTGCATGGTTCAAAATGGGATGGGATCCGAAAAGAAAAAAAATAATAAGAAGCAGTAGCACTCACAAGGATCTGTCTTCACTTCATACATCGTAACTGACAGAATGATATCCTACATTTAAAGTTCAAGTTAAGTCCTCTCCACTGAATCTGAGAGTCTGCTGCCACATCAAGTTAAGAGAGGATTCCTTTACAGGAGCATGACAATAACATTCCTATTTAAATATATGGTACTTTTCAACATGAGAATATCTAAAAAAGACTGTCTTGGGTTTTTAACTGGTTTTAAGTAACATGTTGACAGTATACTTTTTCAATCTTGCTTTTTTCAAACTATATATTTTGACCGGATGAAGGATTTTAGTCGCAATCAAGCTGGGGCCTTCTTTATCTAACAGCAACTGAGAAAAGACGATTTCTAAATGCTTTAATCACCGGTGAGAAGGTAGACCCCTGTGGATAACTTGGTTCCTGGTAAAAACAACTCCTAAACGATGAACACAGAGGGAATCCTGACCGGGAGACAGGGACAGTAACGATAGCAATTAGCGGAGAAGACAACAACTCCTGTGATAATTTGCTATCCCAAAGAAATATTTTGCGTTTCAATTATTAAAGACAGTCTGTGAAGACGGTACAAAAATCAAGCATTGTAATAATTATTAAACTTTGAATGTTCTTTAAAAAAACTAAAACAAACAGCACAGCTGGCACAGGTAGGGAGCCCCAATGCACTGCAGCTTTGTGATGGTGAAAGTTCACACTGTCATGATTAATGTGGCAATTCAAAGCACTTCCTGCCAGCACAGGCTCGCTGCCATACGTAATGACTTGTCACACTGTTGCTATGTAAAATACTTATATTGCTACTGATAATAACAATAATAAAAATAATGATAATGAGGCTATTAGTCACATGTAAACCACATTTAGTGACACTTCATTTACAAACACTACAAAACACTGTGGTTGCCCTCACTCTAAATTTAACGTGTCACAAAGAGAGCGCCATGATGTGAGCAGAGTTCATGCTTTTGCGGTTTCTTTCCCGTGTGTGTCGTTCTGCTTCATTTTGTTTTTTGGACGACGTGGGCAGTCGGATGTGAGTGAAGGTGGCCGCCTCCTCAGGAGAAAACCACCGCGATACACAGCAACTGTTTTTAATGCACACTCAAATGTGTAAGTGGATCTGTTTTTTCGTACTCTCTCGGGCTTATTGGAATCACTTAAAATGTCTGGGTCAGGCGAAAGCTTGGAACGAAGTGACCGAGTCATTACTGTCAGAAAGTAAAAGGCTCCTAATGGTAACAGGGTTTCGGGGCCATGCGCTCATTTCAGAATCAATCATAGGCTGAGCGCTGCGCTGAAATGAAAATCATTTTGGAATATATTTTGCTTCAGGAAGAGAGTGGATTTTATTTTTCAATAAGTACACGGTCAAATCAAACGGACCCCATTGCCAGTTGCAAACAAAATTCTTTTCTTTCTTGAATGTGACTGATGGTTTGCGCGGTCTGGACAGTATAGTAGTCCGGGGACCTCCACTCGAGACAAGTAGCAGCATGTGTTAGCCATTTTCTTGATTAATGATGCATCAAAATGAGAGGTGATTGATGCCCGAAATATAATTACTTTTATATCTAAAGTTTGTTGCTTTAAAGACCACATAAGCGGATGTTTAAAACATTTTTTCTTTTATAGAATATAACACAGAGTGCGGTTAACACCCAGGCCAAGTGTATGTGTAGTGTGAACATGCCTCACAATATAATGTACAGATTCACGGCCACATTTATATGCGCTCTCTCTTGAGCCTCAACGCTTAAGTGTTATGGATACACACACAAATGCTGTAAACAAATTTAAAAAGCATTAACGAAAGAGTGAGGGCATAACTTCGCAAGAGAAAGTCCCAACGGCCAAGTCTTGAGCTGAATTTACCAGCGCAATAATGTTTGCGGTCAAGATTGCAGGGTTCACGTCCAATTACTGACTCCAGACCTATGAGGACCATAATCAACGCTCCAAAGATACTTCTCTCTACCTTGCATCAGTCCTGTACTCAGCCCAAGTTATTACCTGCTCTGCCGTCTCTTCCTCTTCAAATGAAACCGATCAATCCGTCTGTTCAATTTGAGGCTGAACGACCGACTGTCTCTCTCGTCATTGTCATTGCTTGGCACTGCTGGTTCCCAATAAATGTCTTCCTTTCACTTGGACTCCTTAAAACACTAGCTAGCACTTACATTCACCATTTGGGCAATTTCGCCGAGTGTGACTGGCGTTGAAGAATGGGGAAAAGGAAAATCAATCATCACATCTGCTGCACGGAAGCCGTACTGTGGTTGCTGCGTCCTCTGACAGGCCTTACGAGCTGAGTGGAGCCCAGTGTTCGTTCGCAGCCTTGTGTGATGCTACTCTTGCCATCATGTAAACACTAAGCTGGGATTGGCCTTTTTACAATAAAAGAAAACCTCACGGCTTTATGTTCATCTGACAAAAGTTACGTGTGCGATAACAAGATAATTATACTGCAGTCAACTGCGGATGGCACTTCGGTGATGGCGCAGGAAACCCATTGTTTTCCGTCACGGTGAAAATTCACTGGAGTTAACTTTGGCAGCTCATCTGTTCTTTAGCAGTGTTTTCACTCGCAAGAATAGGCCGTGTTAGTGGACACTGACCAAAACCCAAATGACCTTGGCCTTATACAATAGCTCTCGGACCGTGCTGCCAGCAACCGTAACTGTGAATAAAAACAGTCATAGAACTCAACTGTATATCAGAGGTTTGTTTATTTATTTATTTTGCAACAACATTTCATCCCTTTTAAATGTTTACTGTAGTTTACCACTTTATAGCACTGGCAAACAAGGACAAAATCACAATAAAAGAGGGAGGGAGAGTTTCCAAGCCGCAGCAAAGCTTTGGTTATGTAAAGTACATACAGGGGACAACTGTGAGCAGCCGTGGGAAACGTGTCTGCAGTGCTGGGTCAAAGTGAGAGATCCATGCCCATGTGGATGAGGGCGCTGTCGCTGCTACGGTTAATAGCGTCTTTAGCCACACGAGTGACGTGGCTCTAGGGATGCCAATATTGGCTGTTGGCCGGACAGTCTTGGATGGATTGCTATAGAGATTTTAATCAAATTTGTGGTCGCCAGAGGATGAATCGCAACGACGTGGATGATGTCCTGACTTTTAATCTGGCACCACGTTTATTGTTTCACTAAATTTGGTACATTTGGCATTCATGTTTCCCATGGGATGTGTCCCAAAATAATTGCCTGAACCTCTGACTCTTCAGATACATGAGGTTATACACCATGAGGTTTGACATTTGTTGTGTCACGTAAAATATCCCTATTGGTTGGATTGACATGGTATTGGGTCCGTGCACTCATAACCCCTCCCATGCCCTCTTTCTTCCCCCAAGGCTCTTCTTTTGCGTTCCATCAGTTGTCGTAATTTATCAAATCAAACAATATGAAGCGATTAGTGATTATATGACGCCTGCCCCTCTTCTCCATCCTCCACAGGTTTCAGGACTACAAAGCCCTGGAGACCCTGGTTGGCATGCTGACTGATCAGCCCGAAGAAGTTCTGGTAAATGTGGTGGGAGCCGTGGGAGAGTTTACCCAGATATCTGCCAACAAGACTACCATACGCAAGTGTGGAGGCATCAGGTCGCTAGTTAACCTGCTGACTGGAACAAACCAGGTATGTTGATTATTTTTCTTCTCTTGCTGCTTAAAAGGTAATGTTATCTTCAAACCACGCTGACTTGATCCATGCATTTACTTTATTCATGTTTCATTTTACCAGGCGCTGCTTGTGAATGTAACCAAAGCGGTGGGTGCCTGTGCTACTGATAAGGACAACATGGCGTAAGTCTCCAACATGCTGGCGTGACCTTTGCCATTCAGAGTACAGTTTACACGGGTCAGATAGCCCCAATGTGAGGTGTCGCTTTAAAAAAATCATTAATGGCTTGCTTACAGTAATTACCGAATTACCTGCAAACTCATGTTCTTGTGTCATGTTTTGACAAGAGAATGACACCGACTCCAGGATCCAAACTCAGTATCATTAACCTGTCATGAGCTGGTGCTTAAATACAATCTATGTTCTTTTAAATTGTAATTATGCAGGTACTTTTCCATTTCATCCCCTTAATGACAGATTTTAAAAGCTTTGTTTATTGTACCTACTGTGTTAAATAGGGCTGTGGTGTAATTCCCTGGGTTTTACTATAGCTTTGCGGTCCTTTTCAGGACCTGAGCTGGTCAGACTGGCATACCTAAAGCCCAACCCTGTCCAAGACTACACTGCTGGGAATTAAAAAAACAAAGTGAACCACAGTCCAGAGCAGTCTTGGGTCTGTGTGCTTTTTTAGCTTCACGCTCAACACTGCAGAACATTGTGTCCTATTGCTTTTACAAGACTGTTATGGGCGACGAGATCGTTCTTAATTAGCACTTAACACAAACACAAATTAATGTCTGCGTTTGCATTGTTAGTGACTGTTAATGCTGCCATGTGAGCCCATTAAATTTGTTTGGAGGAAACACCCAAGGGGTTCAATAAAAAGCAAAGCCACTAAAGTTCACACAAGTGGTAAAGTGTTTCAAGTCGGTTCGCTCACCGTGTTCTCTCACGGTATGTGTACGGCCACCAGGTCAGTGTCATTTTTCAGCCTTCACACTTCGCCGTAAACAGAAAGCTCTCATTTCACCGGCCCGCTTGTGCTTTGTGTATGTTTTGTGGCGATGGCTTATTTTGAGACATGTATGTGTACAGTAGTTTGCTAAGCAATTAACATAATTAACTCTGTTTCCGGCTTCAACCCAACCCGTTTTTTCCAGATCCCTAGTAATTAGATGGTATTTGGCAAGTGAACAAATATGATGATGATGATGTCCACCACATAGTTAGCGACAACATTCTTAAAATGACTTCATTTTACCCAACGGAAACATCTTTCTTCCTCTTATACCACCTTCTGTTGATCAGCACAATCATTCCCTCATCGTCCTTCTGATGCAGGTCATCCATAACTAGTGAAAGTCCCACAAAAAAAACACGCTGATCACTCTCAAGTTTTCCATGAAATACTCACGTGTTTGTTTTCATTCTCAACCAGTAGGCAGTGTGCGGTTAATGACATAGCGCTTCCCCCAAAGAATCCTGTGTAGCTACAAGAGTCAACACACGTTGTTTAATGCCTCCCGGGTTTGCGGTCTCCTCCTCTAATCTATCACTGTCAGCTGCGACTTCATTGCTAATCTGTTTCATACCTGCTTCATGGGAATGACGGAGCTGATTTGGCGGATGATGTGATGCTTCACTTTTGTTTTCGGGTCCGGATTTAGGAGGCCCTGCAGACTGGAATCTGATGTTATGATCCCTGAAGACTGATTTATGTGCAATGGGAAGACAGATGGCGCAGGGGTAGTCCCTGATGAGTGTTCGCTCATTGCCAGTCACGGAGATACTGTGATTACGGAGTGTTTAAGTAATTATGACAGCATTCAATGTCGGCCTTGTTGGTGGAGGCACACATGGGGAACATGTTACATCTTATTTATACCAGACAACGGGTGCACTGTGGCGCAATTCTTTGGGTTCCCAGACCCTGACTGCAGTTTTGACTACAGTCATGTATGCGACATGAAATACAGTTCATGCCTAAGTAAACTTCACTCAGAGCCTTATGAAATATAGAGCGACCTGTCTCGGGCTCTGTTTGATTTGGAAAGAGCTCCTCTTTTTGGCTCTGCTTGAAAAACAAGCCTCCGACATAAAGTGTAAGTTTGTCTCAGCTTCTATTTATACATCCGTGTATGAAGCACTATGCGCAGATGTATGTGTGTTAACCTCTGGCCCTGGCAATGCTGAGCTTTTCCGTGTCGAGTGAGCAGACAGCGGGTGAGTTTTAGGTCTAGAGAGGAACTGAGAAGGACTGAAGGCAAGTTGGAATGAAAACAAATGCTGAAATCGATCGATGCTTTTTATCCTGCAGCTGGACTAGACAGATACGAGCAGAGCTCTGGGAAACTAACACCATTAACTGAGTTACTCGTAAATCTTGCAAGCAGATAATCATGCTCTATGAAACATCTAAATGAAATCATAATTTCACACTTATTTTTAGTGTCTAAGACTCCTCTGGGTGTATGTGAGTCTATGTTCATTCGTGTTCATACCTCCCTCTTTTGTTTTGACCTCGTACTACTTTCTGTCCCTCTCTCCCTACAGGATCATTGACCAGCTTGATGGAGTCCGCCTGGTGTGGTCCTTATTGAAAAACCCCAGTGCAGGTGTTCAGTCCAGTGCTGCATGGGCCCTGTGTCCGTGCATCAAGAATGCAAAGGTACAGCACAGTGACGGACATGTGTCTTCTTCCTGCGTTCTGTGCGAGCAAAGCACACCAAAGGCACATAGATTGCCCCTATATCAAAGGTGTACCCTGCTCGCGAAACAGAGGTCTGCTCATATCACGGTGCTTGTCTCCTAAACTCTCCCTCCAACCTGCTGCTGCTGGGAGGTTAGCAGGTCCAGAGCTGTGTCAGACAGGGCTTACATGAACCCCGGGCGAATATGAAGCAGAGAAGCCGCCTTGGCACACGGACATTAGGGAATTGGGAAGCAGGCAGGCAGAAGGACTGAGTAATATCCTGTGGTGTGGCTTCTGACTTTCCAGCTCAAAATCTTCCCTCAACATGCTACTGGTTACAGAAACACATTCTACATGCAGAGCATAGGGTACCAGATCGTTTCTGTGAACCCACTTCCCGAAGGAAAACACGGCTCATTTTTGAAGATGTAATTTTAACACAACATGATAAAGATAAAGTTGACCTTACCCAAGTAGAGATTGAACGCATTAAAAAATATTATTATTATTATTATTATTATTATTATTATTATTATTATTATATGACAACGTGATATCAGATCAGTGCTTGGGATTGAGAGCTTTCCGATACCCAATCCAGCCTTTTAGGCCATATTAAAGTCATTTCTGATGTTTGTATTAGCATCAGAACAACATCCAAATTGCATTGTGGGTAAAAAAATGCCAGGTTTTGATGAGTTAGGACATATCTTGTTGTAGGAGTGCAATGCTAAGACAGTGGGGTACTGTTTTAAGACATTACAAGCTCATTTATGTATCACAGGCCTTTCTACAGTCTTTACACAGTGTTGTCAATCAACTCCTATTTCAGTTACACATTAACAGGTATTTGATCCCTTGTGCACTTGTATCATTTCCAATGCCAAACGTAATGTTCTATTAGATTATCGCTGTGATTAAGGTAAACAGCTTGTCAGTGGGACAATCTGGTTAGGTTTAAACAGACATATTGGGCCCAGACAGGTGTCTGTGGGGGGAGAAGAACTCTTTTTTTATGATTTCTTTCTCTGGCTGGAATTTCTCTGGCCCAGAAGTGTAGCGAATGATGCATGGCAACCATATGGACGGAGAAGGGGGACTGCAGACCCGCCGTTAAGCGCTAACAAAGTTTGACAATGTTTGTCTGGACGTCAGTTTGCCAATTTTGAGGGAAATTCATGAACATGCTTTTTGGGTGATTTTCCCGGGACAGGGGCAATGACAAGAGCTAAATATTGCTCTCGGCCCGTGGAGTTGAGGAACTTGATATGGCTGCTTCGGCACAGTCGTTATTTAGATTTTTAAAGAAACATGTGGTTCGTGTTAGCGGTTCCATAGCGGATTTATGAGAAAGAGACGTGCTATCAAAGCATCTGCTGGATGCGCCATACAGTGCTGCTGCTCTGTGCCCACAGGTCCACGACTTAAACTCATTTAGTACCACACAAGTACCGTAAAGACTTAGTAGTGAATCATTCAATTATCTCCTTCCTCCAATCAAGGAAGTACAACCCTCCCAGTCGCTCGTAATGGGGTGTATCATTAATTTGCCTGGGCATGGAGGCACGTTTAGATGCTTGATTTATTTTTCCTTTTACATTATGTTATAGAAGCCTGATTGCCTACAGAGAAGGGGGTGGAGGGGGCACGGCTTCTGCCACTCCGAGCTTGGCTTGCTTCCCCTCAGCCAGCTTGAGATCACGCACGGCAGATAATGTGTTTTCTATTTCATTTCATCCTGGGTAAGAGGAGGGGAGATGGAGAGGGGGTAGCAAGGAAGGCCTTTCCGTGTGCAGCCTCATAATGTTGCGGTTTTCAGATCTGGGGGCCCGTCCAGGCCATGAAAGAGATTCTGGCTAGTCTATCGCAGCTGGTGGCTTGAGAGAGCTTCCTCTGTCGCTGGGACTCCCGGGCCAGCCATCATCAGTATTCCTGAGGAAGGGCTTCCTGTGTGTCAGGGGGGTCAGCTCCTGGCCCCGGCACCCCCACTCCTACCCTGCACTGCACACATGGCTCATCCTCTGGCACGGCATCACAGGGCCCACACACTGCACCCTGGCCTGATCTCAGCTGTGACTTCTCTGTTAGGGAGAACACAACCGTGCAAACCATGGACTGCTTTTCTGTCAGTGCAGAATTTTTTGAAAACCCTTATTTAATACAACAAATAACAACCATGCGCGTAATACATTTTCTCATTATTGCACCCTGGAGTGTGTGTGTGCCATACATCAGCTCTTGACATGTAGATTAAAGTTCTGGTCTGTAATTGCATGCTTTTGAGAGAATTCCTGTTCTATTTTCAAAGCGCTGAACATTACAGACTTTGGCCACCTCGATGTATTCTCCCATGGCGGGTGATAAGTTGGAGTTGGGACTTTAAAACGACGGCCTGATGTGCCAACCCATGCTGAAGCCAGTTCTTCCGCTGTGGTTCTCTCCGCACTCCCTACGACGGTTTGGTAGGCTGCGAGGCCTGTGGTGCCAGCTGGTGCCATGAACTCAAACTAGGAAGCCTCAAGTCTCCGCTGTGTTTCAGTCTAAGGCAAACATTTTAAATGTCACCCCTTAAGCTCTAAATTCAATGTTGGCGGCTTCATTATGACAAGTTCGGTTGGCGGGAGGAGAGAGGTTGACAAAGATGTAAAACTCACTGCTTTGTCTGGCCAGATCCACATCCTACTTCTACTGTTGGAGAGGGTGTTGTTATTTCTGAAAGCATCTGTTTTACACTGTTTGCACTGATGAAACTTTGACTGTTGCCTGATGAAAATCCTTTGTTTGTACTTATTTAATGTCCTTTGTTTTGTCTGTCTCGCTTAAAATGCCCCCGTCTACTCTTTCCTCCGCCATTACGCAATCTCTCCTCTTCGTCATCCCCCTGGTGCATTTTGACAGAGCACCGGCTAATAACAGACTCTTTGACTGTAGGATTCAGGGGAAATGGTGCGCTCCTTCGTCGGTGGGTTGGAACTGATTGTTAATTTGCTGAAGTCAACAAACAACGAGGTGCTGGCAAGCATTTGCGCCGCCATCGCCAAAATAGCGACAGACAAGGAGAATCTGGCGGTCCTCACCGATCACGGGGTTGTCCAGTTGCTGGTCAAGTTGACGAACACGGTGAGAGCACTTCAGCAACACTGTGGTCGCTGTCCATACACAAACAACCTTCTTAACAATGGGTTTTAGTTTACCTTTTCCTACTCAATACATCATAAACTCAGCTAATGAGAAGAACATGGCAATGTTTTGCTAAGAGTCCCTCGCAGAACTGCAGTAGAGCTTGTTATTCTCTGCACTGTAAAGACAGGTCGCCGGGGACCAATAGCATCCTGTTCTCCTCTCCACAGACGGATGACAGGCTCCGTCGCCACCTGGCTGAGGCCGTGGGCCACTGCTGCATGTGGGGCAGCAACAGGGCGGCCTTTGGGGAAGCCGGGGCCGTGGCCCCACTGGTGCATTACCTCACGTCAGAGGACGAGGCAGTCCACCAGAGCACGGCGATGGCCTTGTACCAGCTGTCCATGGACCCCAACAATTGCATTACCATGCAGGAGAGAGGGGTTGTCAAGGTAGGTTGTCAAAGCTGGGTTTATGGCTCCTTACTTTGGCTAATTTAAGAAGCAGTTATTTCTCTGCTGTATTTTGTGCTCTTGAGACTAAATTTGGTGTAATTGCGTTGAGGAAAATGCCCTTCTTGGCCTCCCCTCCCCCTTGTTTGAGCCATGTGTGAAAAACACAGAGTAATAAACTTTAAAAAGCTGTGACTATTTTCAGAGCCTTTGACCGATGGAGCAGAAACAAAGTGGGTTTTTATCCGTCGGCGGAAACATGACTCCACTTTCTAGCCGTCATGGGAATTCAGAAAAGCAAACAGCTCAGTGTGTGCGCAGTGCCATTTCTCCGGTAGACCCTAGATGCCAACACAGTGCAAGTCAAAGGGCTGTAGCTTGGGGTAACTGTTGCTAAGGGCTGTTCCTGGACATCAGGGCAGAATGCAGCAGCGATATGGTTCACGCCAAAGAGTGGGGTCAGAGCTGTTCAAGGCTATAAGAGAACAATATGCACCCCCCCCTCCCCCCTAACCCCCGACTCTGTAAAGCTACATCCGCCAGCTCCCTTCATCATTGCAGTTGTGTAGCGCTCTTCCAAAAAGAAACAAGCATTGTTTTGTCTAACATTTGAGCCGTCGGGCTGTTTCCATGCTCAGCTCCAGAGACTGTTTATGTTAGTCTCTGACAGTGATGGGGAGATTTTGCGTAAAGATTACGCCGTAATTGATGTCTTGTCACAGATGATCATGTGCCCGTATTTCAGCATTTTGGTAAAACGCTTCTATCTCCTTCTGACTTTCACATGATGAATCTTTTTTGCGGCCGCAGCCAGTCTAAATCCTTTTTCCCCTCCTAAATAACAATTGCGATATAAATTATGAAGCGGTTATGCCATTGCAGCCAGTTTTTTTCCCCATGTTCATTAAATGGTGTACTTTAGCTTGATCTGCGATTACAGTGAATGTGGTTCAACACGAGCCATAATTGGTAGCTGGACTGAACATTGGGTGTTCCAAAAAAGTTTTTCCAATTTACAAAAGTCGTTAAGCCAGATGTTTTTTGTAGTTCAAGCCACGACAGAAACTGGACATGCCCTCCGTGTGTGTGTGTGTGTGTGTGTGTGTGTGTGTGTGTTTGACATGCCACCGTTTTTAATCCTTCTCTGCATTTGCCCACTCTAATCTACCAGTTGAGAGTTGCAACACTACTCCATAATGTATTTTGGGACTTTTAAAGAGCTTAATTACCAAAGGCCATGTAACTGCACCAGCGTTGCATTTGTTCTTAATCTCGGACACAGAAACAAAACACAGGCAGCCTCATTGTTCAGCGAGCCTCTGTCTCAGCCAGTCTGGGAGGGAGCCCCACACCTACCTGCCTGACCCCGGAGGAAACATTACAGTGCGAGAGCTTGTCAGTCTCCTCGAGTCAGTGTGCGCTGCAGAGTTCTGCTTTGTGATCTACAGGCATCTTGATCGAGAGAATGTGTTAAAACAATACCCCCAGAAGTTCTGAATAGGTTTGGAGGTTTATCGGGGATTGATACAGCGCCCTGTGTCTAATTTACAGCCATGTGTCAAATTCTGGAACTACCTCCTTTATTATTGCAACTGTATTTCAAAGAGCGTTTCTGTGCCACTGAGAAGCTCTCCAAACATGTTCACCCACGTGTAGTATACGATTTCGAGCGAGCGACGGGCTCTCTTACGCCAAAGAGAAGTAACTTTCCTCTCTCGTGCACTTAATGGAGTATGGCCCAGTCCCTTGAGTTTCACAGGGGAAATCAAGCATTGAAGAGAAAGTATTTCACACTGGAAAACACATTAGTGTGACCTGTCTTAGCCTTTTCATTTTACCTCTTCCAAAGCCTTGGTGCGGAATCATTCAATTCTATAGCAAAATTGCCACGAGTACCGGACATCTTTGAATACAAATACTTGCGATTTGTTTTGGACACAAGCTGCAGCCATTCACAAGTTCCTGTGTACGTCTTCTGCCAACATATTTTCCTGCCGGCCCTCTCAGATCGGACCTTGTTCAGGTGCTCGCTCTCAGGCTAAGAGACTTCTGGCCTGGGAGATGAATCACCCTTGCCGTTTGATTTGACATCCACTCTTGGTATCTAGCAGTTTTATAAGGATGTGCTTCATTCTGTGTCATGTACAAAATCAACAAATCCCTTTCAAAAGGACTGGGGATTGTTTGCTGAAACCATCAATCCTTGTAGACAGCTTCAGACCGCTATTTGCAATAAAGAGGCTCTTTTATGAAAATCGCTGAAAATTACAAAATGCGAATGGTAATTATTGTTAATTTTTAAGTGACGGTATGTACTTTTCCAGGTCCTGGTGTGTATTTTTTCAGCTTTTTGCAAATGCAAATGAGGAAAGAAAACGGTAACGTTTGTTGCCATGTGCACACTTCTGCCCCGGCACGCCTGGTGTTTGTTTTATTTCTCTCTTACAGGGCTGGGACTTCGGTTCATGGAGGTGGTCGTCATTACACCAAATGTGAGGGAAATGACATAAAAACCAAGCTCAGCATCACAGGGTTTCTACAGATTCCCGTTGGTTCTGTGCGTAACATGACTTTGGGTTGTGGGTGTGGCGAGCAGAGGATACAGGCGCCGCTCGCCGCCCCGCTCTGTTATGACTACTCTGCTTTTTGAGGTCCGTGGAGCGTAATGTTTCAGAGCCTTTCTCCCTCACGCCGGGATCCAGAAGTGCCAAGCCATGTTCTCTAGGTTGCATGGGCTCACAGGAGTTCAGGCTGAAAAGCACTCCCCTTAAAGCCATTGATTGGAAAGCGACCATCCCCTCCCTTCTCCCCCTTCCTCTTTGGAGACACAGAGAAAGCAGCTTAACAGTCTCTGGCTGCAGGGAATGTTGTTTACCTTGACTTCCCTCACCAGCTTCCCTCAGCCCGAGCTAAACACTGCTGTCTGTTTGTGCCGTTTGCCCCCACAGTGGAGTCTAAAACATGGGGATGCTGGGGCAGAAGGGTGGGGGTGGGGGGTGATGGAGCTTTAATGGCACCGGGGGAATTTAAACCTGGACTCCTGCAGGCGGAGCGCACTTAACACCGTGACACCTCCGTGTGCGATAAGGTGCTCTCAGACTGCACCCCCACCCCCCTTCAGCCGGGGGGGAGCGTGTTCCCCAGAGCTTTCCCTTCTTGGAGGTCAGGACTCACTGGAGCTCTCTGAAGTGCAAAGAAACCCTCAGAAACTTACGATTCAGTTTTTCAAATGCGGGGCAAGTGTTCATGTTACCTCGGTCAAGCAATATCTAACAAGCGCCGTATTATGTTCCCAGAGATCCCAGCTGGGAGGGAAAGAGCAAGCGCGAGAGAAAAGCTGCAAAGAGAGACACACTTATCTGAGCCTCGCCGTGCGCTTTGGGAGACTTTATTTGGCGACGTCTGAATACCGTCCTATGAGGTTGGCAAAAAACGCCGCCTCTGGCACATTTCAGGCATCCTCTCTTTTCACAAAAGAGACTTGTTTAGCGAACGGTATGTTTTCTGGAGCCTGTGGATGGAAGGTTTGCATTTGGAGGTGTTTTGGATGTTATTTAAAAAAAGGATCCTATAAAAGCAGAGGCCATATGTTTCGACACGTTGAGGAGGAGTTGACGTCTTGGACGGCCGCGTGACGGTTTTCTCTTCAAAATGATGTGATTATAATCAGGAGGAAGGATATTATTTTCTCAGTTTTTAAACTGAATGTGCAGTGTAGGTTCACAGCCCTTATTCACGTGCGCACACACACACACACACACACACACACACACATACACACACACACACACACACATATTGATCAACCAGCTGGTTCCCAACCCGTGGCCGTAGCAATTATGACGGGAGTAATGTTGGACGTCTGGTGTCGTAGCTGAAAGAACAACCGAGTGTGTTGGTGGATGGCTCAACAAACTCAGGGGACAGGCAGTACACCACTGTCTGTGGAGTCAACATGGACTTATTGTAAGTTACAGTACATAACTAACTTAACTTAGTCCATAACTTAAGTTACAAACCAACTTTTTTGCACCCAGAGTGAAGTCGAGGGGTCGCGACCACACTTCAAGAGCTGCAAGACGGAACGTTTTTGATCAGTTCAAAGTCTACACACCAAGTTTTACTGAAAATTATTACTCAAGTTGGGAGTAACATTTCATTTGTGTGAAGCCGACAAAGGAATCCCATCATTTCCTATGTTGATATGCGGAGCCAGTGCTGAACAGGATGGGAAGGTTTTAAATAAGAGGGAGACAAGGGGGAGAGAAATTGAGAAAATGGGAGATACGCCAGAAGCTTTTAGAATCATTCTGCTGCCTGAGAGTAAATCTAAATCAGTGGCTCTTTTGTCTGTTTTAAAAGGGCTTAGTTCTTGGACCATTTCCTTTTTCAGATATCCTCCGTCCTCTGTGCTGCTCGGGATCAACGGGAATCTGACATTGTTGCGCTGAAACCAGGGGAAACAATCCCGATGGTGTTCAAACACCACGAGTGAGCCTGCAGCAGCATGATTTTTGGAGATCCCTTTCCATTCAGTGGGGAACATGGCCCTGATGCCTCAGACGTCTCAACAGTTATACTGTATTCATCAAAGCTTCATTATGTTGAGGAGCGGGGAGTCCTTAAGTGCTTACTTGAGGGATGTAATGTTGCCGTTGGTTCATTATGGATGTAAACAAGACGAGCCGAAATAATTGCAAGTGTGGCTTAGGAAACCTCAGTGGCACTCCATTGTGATTTTACCAAGGAGCACACATTGAAAACATTTAGATCCATCCATTGCACCAGAGTATTTATGCTTGCATTTACTTTTATTTTCATTCAGCCCCACAGCCGCCCACAAACATACTGTAGTGATTTCGCTGCAGATAAAATAGAGGGGGAAAAGATCACCGTTCCTCAATGCATTCCTCTCGGTGGTATTGCCCATGTCCCGTGTGTTTCCTCTTTTCCTGCTCATTTCTTCAACAAATGCTCAACTCTTAAAGTGGATGAAAGATCTTCAAAAATGTTCGGTTGTATGTAACCAAAAACTAAATAAGCCTTTATCTGCAATGAGATCTAATGAGCTCCATTTACAAAAGCCACTAATAGTCGGATATAATCTGACCTTGAGAGCGTCAGGAAGGCTGTCAAGTGGTGTGGTTCATGCTTAGGTTTTTAATGCCGAGCCCGCCCTGCGCGACTTTCATCTGAACAAACTTACAGAAGCATGTGTGCTCGCAGCTGCAACCTCTTTGTTACCAAGGCATGGTTTGGAAGGGTATGGTGGCACACACACACAGGGACACACACAGGGACACACACACACAGGGACACACACGTTACGAGACTGTTGCCTCACAGCCACTGTATATCTCTGCAGGCCTGTGCTGGTGGTAGTGTCCATTGGCTGCTGCTGTCATGGCAACGTGTGCAGCAAGCTACCTGTTTGGGCTCTACATGAGGGGTGTAAGGTGTATTAGCAAACTGTTATATTTGATTATTCTAGAATCTGTTCCTGTTGCAAACTGTAACCTCCGTCCCTCTGTACTCCGACAGCCCCTCATTCACCTCATGGGCTCCGACGATGAGACGCTCCAGGAATTTGCTGCTGGCTGTGTGCGCAACATCCGAATGCTGGCCAATGCCAATAGTAACGCCCGGTTATTTAAGTGACCCTTTAGTTGAGCGTCAGTTTGTTTTAAATGTGTTCCAAAAAAGAAGAAGCTTCAAATGAAATGTGTGAGAAAAGTGGTTTGAATATGTTTAAATAAAAATGTTGGACCGTGATTGATGAGTCTGTATTTATTTGAGCGTCTGCTTCCGTCACTGGCGGCCAACTTTTATCCCCCATTTTCAATCAGCTACCTCATCGCGAGTTGTTGCAAACATTTTAGGAAGCCCGCTTCTCGCTCTCTGACTGCGATGATAAAAATAAATGCTTCTTCTTTACGTTTGATCTGGCGCCAAATACCCCATACGTTGTTCAGCGTGAAACACTCAGCGTCCTCCGCAGTAACATTCCTTCAGTGATACACACGAGACCGCAATATCTAAACAAGAGCCACATCTGCTGGGGTTGCTCAACGTCCTCCTATGCAGTCTGGACACTTCAGTGCTCGCTACGAGACATTAGGACAAACACAGTAACTCGCTGTTGGTTATGCAGCACATGGAAAACGCAAACGCATAATGTATCAATATCTATCAAATATTTACAACAATAAGGAATACAATAGTGTGCCCTGTCTACATCACATATTATGAATTGCAGAAGGATTTTCCACATTACTCCAATTTTATTATAAAGTCATTTCAGATTTTGTAGGAGTATTTATTATGAATAATGAAATATCTTTTCCAAACAAGCTCATTATTTTTTCAGTAAAAGCGAAAAATATTTTGGGTAGTTGGGATCATCTCTGCACCAAAGCTCTCAGTGAGCAAAACAGTCTAATGAAGGATTTGGGGGAAATGCAGAAAAGTCCCTCGCTTTTTCCTAAAGTACTTTATTGTTTCTGAATATCTTTTTATTTTTTATAGGCTTTTTATTTTTCATTCAATATTGTACATATTGAGTCACTGTAGTAATGGTGTGCGTGTGCACCTCATTGCAGCTGATCCAGTCTCGTCTGATTCTTTTTTGGGTCTTCTGTTCTTGTTTATTACAAACAGGCCATGTCAGGCTTGACAGCCTTTTGCACAGCAGGTTCCAGTCTAAGACCGTTGGCCTCCACCATTGTTTGCCTCCTCGCATGTCTGTCAGCCTCTCTGTCTCTCTGATCCCACTGTCCTGGTCCCAGTTAGCTTAGATGCTCAGCACTCAACCACAGAGGCTGCCACAACATCTCATTGGACTTTCATCATTAATATCGGCCACGTATTAAAATAGAAAATTAGCAACAAAAAAATACGTGGCTGAAAATCTTTATCACTCTTTTGAAGTTTAAACACTAGCAGCTGTTAGCTTGAGTCAGTGGAAGGAGGATAGTAGATGAGGGAGCTTGTTACTCTGAAGAAGCAACTTCCTGGAGAAAAAAAATTAAATCTGAGCTCAATGAAGCCACTGACAAACCACTCAGAGCAAATAAACTCACAATGATTAATGGCTCTTTAATTTCATGCAGCAAGCTTAATCTCTGTGAAATGCTCGGTGTCAACTGAGATCCTGTTTAAAGGAAAAGCATCTTGTCACTTCAACAAACAAAGAGGGAAACATTGTTTTTTTTCTTCAGTGGCTGCTCAAAGTTTCCTAATAGTTCAACATTTCGGGGATTAGTTTATCTGATCTCCTTACAAAAGTAAGATGAGAAGATCAATATTAGGTTCATATGTGTTATGTCCAGAGCTGGTGGGGATGTAGTTAGGCTAGCTCTTCCTGAAGACTCAAATCTTGGGGATACAAAGTTAAAAAATATACACTTTGCAAAAACATGTGGTTTCAGAGGGAGTTACATATTGGAACTATTTCTTGACAAATTACTTCTCTACGCCTGGCTGTTGTCTACCTAGAATTTATTTCGGAACAGAACCTAAGCCTCATACTTAACACCCATCTTACTTTTTTGTAATAAAGTATTATAATAAATATAAACAATTGCACAAACCATGGAATTTTCAACCTGTTCTCACTCCCAAATACCGCAGCTTGTTCACTGCTCCTCAGCAACGACGCACGGAGGCACTCTTTATCGACTCTTCACCGAGGCATCGGGCTTGCAACTAACTCCAATGTAAACACAACCCTGTTCTTATTACCCGCTCAAAGCTACTGAAGTTGTATAAAGTGAGAGATGGTACACACAGAGACCGAAGGGGTGATGGATGGGTCAGACAAACACACAAAAAGATGTTGTCAAGGAGACGGCTTGTTTGTGTCCCATGAGAAACTATAAGTAAACATTGACATCTTGTGACGTCAGCCGTCAGTCACGTAAGTCAACGAAGTTGACGTCAAAGGTTTTGTTGCCTAAACCTAAACTTCCTGTTAAGACGTGACTTTTATTTTGAAAAGAGACTATACGTGAAACAAGTGTACATTAACTCACTTTCTCCGACACATGCCTCGAGCACCAATGACCGTTCCCACCTTGGGAGAAGTCATGTATCAACAGGTGCTGTGTCCTGACCTTTTGCAAAGTCCACTTCATGAGATTCAACCAAAGACCGGTCTGTCGCCCAACCCCTTCCTAACAGGCAGACATGGCTGCTGAATACACTTTAACAGCGGCAGGAGGCAGCTCTCTATCCACCAAGCACTGCAAAAAGGAGACATTTAACCATCTGCGTTGGACAGGAGTTCTAGCCTCCTTTCCTTCCACAAGCATAGAAACCTTGACCATTTGCCCTATAGGCAATGGTGGATCCTGGTCTCGCTACCTTGATGGTCAGGATCACCTGTACAGCGAGTCCAGCCTCCTCAGCCTGTCCTCCTCAAAAGACAAGCTTGGAGAGGACCGGCCCAGAGTGGGTGTTGTGCTAAGGAGGGCCACCGCAGGCAGTTGGTGTTGTGTTGGTTGACCCACTTCTGCTTTCTCTGCCCGGGAATGTGAAGAATACAACGTGTGCTTTGAGGCCTATAACCAACGTCTCTCTGCCATTCTCAACAGTGCATGGGACCGAACCCTACCCTGCTGATTGATGTAGACCACAATGGTGCGGTTGTTGTACCAACACGTGCCTCCACCATATCTGGGGAGGACACATTCACCACTATGATGCCTTTGAACGGAGGAGGAACGCTATAAACTCAACGTCATTTTCCTGTCCATTGATTCTGTTAACACATGCAGTTTTATTACCACTAGTCGCAAAACTGCATTGAAGGACGAGCCATCAGCTGCGGACGGCAGCGAAAAAGCCGTCTCATCCCGTCTCAGAACTCATCAATCACTACCTGAGCATCCATTAATGGAGTGATGGCCCATTGGATACTGACATGTAGAAGTTCTGTGCTGGAGATGAGGTACCTGAATCCATCACCGCTAAGCCGGATGGGAAAAATGCAGCAGACATTACAGTTTAATAACTTCCATTTCCTGTGTGGAAATCGGTGAGAGAGAACATGGAAAAGATGTATGTTTGTTGTTAATGAGGCCGGCACATGAACGGCACATGACGGGTGCTGACGATGTTCCTGAAGCAGGGAATTCTTAATATTTTGCAATTTATCATGTCTCCAAAATTTGCTACGGCTTGATTTACAATGCTTTAAACACTTGAATATGTTTTAACTCTGTAATGTTTCCTTCTGTACACATGGCTTCTATTGCATCTGTCCATCCTGGAGAGGGATCCTCCTCCGTTGCTCTCCTGAAGGTTTCTTCCCTTCATTTTCCCCGTGAAAGGGTTTTATTCTATTTCTTGGGAGTTTTTCTTGATCCGATGTGAGGTCCTGGGATAGGGATGTCGTATGTATACATATTGTAAAGCCCTCTGAGGCAAATTTGGAATTTGTGGTATTGGGCTATACAGAATAAACTGAATTGAATTGAACTTGTTTTTTAAAAGGAACAGCGCTTGAACACCCTCTCTGAATCTGTAGCACAGGGGAGGTGCTGAGAAGAAATATCAAGTTGGTTTCAGAAGCCCAGCCCTCCGGCCCATTGGTCATGAAGCCACAGTTGTGTGTATTAACTGACTGGAACAGAAACTTCCACTTTTCTGTCATATTTTGTTTGAGACAGGGACATTATTCCTGAAAAATTAGAGGTTATGCCTCCACGCCACGGTACAGGCAGCAATTACGTCCGGTTCTGGCCTTTCTGGTCACCAGTCAGAAAGCTGGCGCTTTTCATCACTTCACTGAAGGGATGGAAATAGTGAAGGGATATCCCTGATGTTGTTGATCCAGTTTTGAGGGAAAGTGTGTGCCCTGGCATCTGCCACACCCCTGTGTCTCTGCTGGTACGTCTCACCATTGACCTGACCTTCACCCTGTCCAGACTCCAGCAGAGGTTTCCCATAGGTCAGGGTGATGGATGTAACCACATTCAAGGACTTTATTACACACTACACAGTAAGAGTTATGTGTGGAAATGCCCTTTCTACTGTCAGGAAAATTGTTTATCCACACTTTGGTTGGAGAGAGTATATATATATATATATATATATATATATATATATATATATATATATATATATATATATATGACTCTTTTTTTTCTTCTTTCTTACAGTTAAGTAGCCTTTCCGAGAGTGATACTAGTGTATTGTGATACTAGCTTAATTGTTTTTAAATGGAACAGCTCTTTGAAGTTTTTTTTTAAAGATCCCACACCTCCTCAAGCGTCCTGCAGCAATATTTCATGAAAGAAACTAATGAACAGTAAAAGTTATTTCCGAATATTAGAAGTGGCTTTCCGTCCCTTTCAGTGTCTAAGGACAGTTTTTAATATAAAATCAAACTGCTGCACAGCGGCAGCAACGTGGTTAGCGTGCGATGTTGCCATTAAAAACATGCCCGGACACAACGACCTCTCAGAGCTCCAACCAAACAGAGCAGCGCTCTCTGGTAGCGGACGAGGGGGTGAACACAGTTTCTGTTCTCAATCTGTAAGTTAGCTTTAATATCATTATAGCATGCTCACACCACCGGGTTTGTTGCAGTGAGACTCGCGTGGCATGCTCACAATCAGTTTGCTGTCTCTCTGCATCAGCTTCATTCAAACAGTTGCTCAAAAGATTTAACAATTGTGCACTCCTCGGGAGGTTAAATATGGGCTTTCACTGCACTAATGAATTCTGACATTCCCTTTCATTAAGTGTAAATAACATGCTGTTACGAAAATAAATAAACAGAGAAATGTGCGGGCAAATACCACAGGGTCTGGGTCAGATTTCAAAGCTGCTAAAGTAAAAGAAAAGTAAAAAATATATGAATATTGGCTTCTGGTCCAGACAAGCATTAGGCTTGCAATTCAGATTTGATGTTGTCAATGTTTTACGCACACAAACATTTTATTTTGTACATGAACTCTTATCCAAGAACGCTTTAATGTGAGGCAACAACAAATATTTGCTTTTGCTACGCGTAAGCACATGATACTCAAGATAGTAGGTAGGCCCTACTGAGACAAGAGTCGTTGATGCAATGTGATGCAATGTATTTTGAATACATTTTATGAACTTATTTTTCAATGTACTTGCTGGATGACAGTTAGCAAACTCAGAGAATTAGTTATCCACCCTGCAGTACCTCTTCATTTAAGGAAATGGTGTACAATAAATGGTGTACAAAAAGAGTGTCAAGCTAGCGTATTAGCGGTTAGCTCAGTAGTTTTCCAGGAGGCCCTAGGCCTATGAGTAGTTCCTCTGTCACCAAGCTCTTAGAAACCACGGATTGGGCCTTTTTCTACTTTGACACGGTCAGAAGTATAGTGGGTCTTGATTTGCAGAAACATAAAAAAACAACTTTTCTTCTTATCAAAACGCCAACATTTTCCTGCCGTGAATGTGAAAGGGCGGAGAAGATTGGAGGAGGCTCCACGTGGGACTTCTATTAGATTAGTCATCCTGGCTCATCCTGAACTGTTACGGCACTCAACATCTAAGCATATTTAATGAAACAGTCTTTGCTCACCGGATCTGATGTCTGTCCGTTGTAGTCAGTGTGAGGTGGAGGTAGGGATTGGGGTTAGGGGGGGTCGGGGTTCAGGATATGCCTGTCAACCACATTAACAGATCATAGCTTTTTGTTCTGTACCTGACCTTGAAATTGAGGGAATTGGGAAATCTTAGACACCACTGTTGATTTGATGAAACTTGGAAGGTATGACTCGAGCTTTAATAAAATCATACTGATTGGCCTCAGAATGTAACTGCATCTTTCTTTCTTTTTTGTTTGCAGTTATTTCTTGTATGCTGATTTACTGTCTTTCTCACTCTGCAACCTTCTTTGTAATGTCACTTGTGATGATGTTCATTGTACTTTCCAGCTTTGTGTTCACAGAAGGTTTTGTATGACCTGCAGCCTTTCTGGACCCTTCCTCCTTGCAGTTACATCAAACTGGAAAGGAGAGGATGCTGATAGCCAACAGGCAGTTCTATTCATCTGCACACAAAGGATATTGTCTAGTAAAGATGCGCAACAATTTTCAAGTTCCTCACACAGACAGTGATGAGTTGGCACAGGCTCCCAGCTGCACAGCTGTGAACCATAAGCCCGGCCAGATTTCCCTCGCTGGATCATGAACCGACCTGAGAGCTCCGTATGGCACCACACCAACAATTATATTATCCCAGAGTTTTCATCACAGTCTTTTCATCAAGCTATCACAACTCTGGACCTGAGGGGAATACCTGCAACTGAAGGGAATAGCACCAAATCAACAAATCATCAGCAAGGCATTATGGAACATCCTATTTAAATCTGCAGCTGATTACCTGCTTTGAGACATGAGCACAAAGTACAAGACTGTGGTACACGCGGCATACTTAAGTTTCTTCTCAAAATTAGAACTAGTCATATTTGTAAAAGTATCGAATGCACATTTTCAAAATGCATTTTTCTGCTTTGGTGTGGTGTTGTATCTTCTCATTTGTGTGTGTGGCATTCTCTTCCTTAACTCCAATGTTCCCAAAGTCCTGCTTTAACTCTGACATTAATAAATGTCCTTTTCCACCACGCAATGCATAAATAACACCATGTTCCAGTCTAGCTCACTGCTGTCTGTCAGTCTGCCCAAACACTCCCAAATACTTCATAGCTTTGAAACTGTCTGCTCAGAAAAACAAAAGGAAATACCTGGACACTCAACAACTAAAGATAGCACAACCAGGATTATATAGGCGATGACACTCGAAATATGAAACGTTTCACTGAAGTTTTCACACTGGTCTTATTAAGGACAAAATGCCTCTTTGTTATTCTAACATGAGTGAATAGTTTTGGCACGGTTTGGGCGCACAAAACGCTCACTTTGTCCGACTTAATACAACTTGAATTGCCAGTACAAGAAAATCAGAGGGTCCGGTTCGCAAGGAAAGCATGTTCTCTGACAGATGTATCCATCACCTTCACGTACACTGGATACTGAACTGGCACCGTCACCCTCTGAAGTAGTGTGTGCCTGTGTAGTAGCCCCTTGTGTATTCTTGGAAAGCCATATATAGAGAGACAACAGTACAGGAGGGTTAGAAGAGTATTGGGTGTTCCAAGTTGCAATTATTCTCCACTGTAATTTCAAAAAGCAATTGCAGTGACTTCTAATGGCACTTGGTTTGGACTCTCGATTACTTTCAGTAGACACGGACAGACAGCACATGATTCAACTGGCTGATTAGTGTCCTAAATGTTTAAAACCCCTGAAAACAGTAATTGGGTCGTTTTGAACAACCTGCACATTTTGTCCTCAGTCACATTTTCCACCAAAGCTGGCAAACTATTGAACCAATATGTCTGTGGCTTTAAAAGTAGTCCACACACTACTATGTAATTCCAACTTGGTTTACACGCCGAAATTAAGTCCAAGTCTGGATAGAAAACATCATATTGAATGAGGGTCAGATTATGGGTGCAGAGACAGGGTTTTTTATAAAAATAATTTAGATTGTAATGATGTAGGCCTACTGTAAGGTGTTGACTTTGAGCTAACGCTGATTTCACGTAATGGCCACCTTTCATAGCTAGATCTTTAATACACATTGAATGATGAAGTACCCCAGGGTGTTGTCTGTTGGATCTAGGCTCAATGTCTGCTTTTCAACTGTACAGTCAATAACTCAAAAAGACACACGTCTTCCATTTGAGGCTGCTGATGTTCTGCTATCTCCTTACAACAATATCCTATTCATTCAAAAGCAGAGACATTCGATCTGCTTCGCTAGTGGTGTGCTTTCTGCAAAAGGGATCAGAGTTAAATTGAAAGTTTAAGGAGAAAACAAATGTTATGAGAGCAGGGAAATAAAACTTTAACTACAACCGCCCCTCTGGCAGGCCAGACCAACCCCTCATACAAATGAACTCCGTTAAAACAGAGACTGAGTGGCATCTAGGCTACATAAAACATGTTCGGAGGTTAAAGCCCCACTATGTAGTTTTTCCCTTGTAGCGCCCCCTTCAGGTATTTAACATGGGGGTGGAGGGGGGCTAGTGAGAGTTTGCCCGTACATACGGGCCTGGGAGCGGGCAGCAAAAAAATCTTACATTCACCAGTTTTCTGGCCACAGACCCCCGATGGCAGGGCGGAGGCGCAAATCGCCATTGTAGCGGGACAAATCTTTTCAAGCTGTTATTTTAAGGTAGAAAAAGTTAAAAAACAGAGCTACATGTTCCCCAAAACACACTGACGTAGAGCTTTTAAATGAAATTGTCTTGGATGGACGATGTAGGGTGGCGTTAAACTCAGGTTTCCGTCCCGGCATTGTATGAAAACAAAGCTCCAGAGGTTGAGATAGAGAGTCTGACATACTGTACAGGGTTCTTACACATGTTGACCAGTGGATTTCCATGACTTTTCCATGACTTTTCCATGACTTTAAACCAAATTTCCATGACCAAACTGAAATATCGGTATAAACATGAACAATTTAGAACATTTTGCGTGTTGAGAGCGTACACCGGCTTATATTTTGAGCGTCTTTAAAAAACATATGAATTATTTCAAACTCGGTGTAAATGAACATGTGACTATAACACATTTCCATGACTTTTCCAAAACTTTTATGATTTAAGTTCTTTCCATGACTTATCCAGGCCTGGAAATTACCATTTTAAAATTCCATGACTTTTCCAGGTTTTCCATGACCGTAAGAACCCTGCTGTATCTAATATAAATCAGTATAAGGATATATTGAAAATGTGGGCTTTTATTAAACGAATACAAAAAATCACTTTTCGGCCCAGTCACACCAGCATTTGAAATGGGGAAACTTTGCAGCAAAATCAGTTTATTTCAGTTGAATCAGACGATTAGTTTTCAAGGTCAAAATACTCAAAGAAATCGTTGTGCCATGTTTAACACAAGCGTTTGCACTGTTGAACAAAAGCAACCCAATTTGAGAGTCATGTAGTCTTCTCCTTAGAGTACAATCAAAGGACAGAGGAATGGGCGATGAGGCAGGATTCGATGGTGCAAATGTCGAAAACCGAGCTCACAAGCTCAGTGAGTAATGCTTTGCCAGCTAGCTAGCTCAGTGAGTTTGATTCTCTCCTTTTACTAACTCTTTGAATCAAAGGATTGAAACGGGCCAACGAAAAGACCATAGAAAGAAGCCACTGGTGTGTGAGCTGTTAAGCCTGCTATTAACGCAGTACAGTAGGGTGAGGGTGAGGCATCTATACCCACATCTTTCATGAAGCAGCCGGATGAACGCTGCTGTGACTAGCGTTTAAGTCCTCTTGTTTGGGTCACATGAAGAAACACTGGGGTCTTTCCTTTCCCTGTAGCTGGTCCATAGGATCGTTCCTTACACTCTCCCATTGACTAGTAAACAGCACATATTTCAAACTCCACACTGCCTCAGTTTCTCGAGCCTATGCCTGACATTAACCCTGATGACATTACCATTACATCATTCAATTATCAGCCCATTATCACAAATTACTAATTTGCCTCAGAGGGCTTTACAATCTGTACGACATACGACATCCCTGTCCCAGGACCTCACGTCAAGGTTACTTTCTCAGACTTTGTCTGACCTCCTCCAGAGCCACGAACGACATCATAGAACAGTTTTCTCGGGATGAATTGTAGGTCCTCTTTGTAAACAGATTTGGATGTGTAATAATTGTGGGTTGGCTCTTTAACCATAAATTAGACTGTACATTATGTTTGCATCCACAGGCTACAATGGCGGTCAAGCCATTTCCTTCTGTAACAGTAATAAGAGAGAGAGTTCTCTTTTCATCCAAGTGAGAATTACTTTGAACTGCTCTATTGCTTGAGCCCAACGATTGCCAATGCCTGCACATGATGTCAGCTGTCTGCAACTCAAACCTCTAAACATTGGTGTCGTTGTGCCAGGCTTCAAAAAAGCATGATTGGTCAAACCCGAGTGACCAGCAGAGCGACAAAGATCAGAGGATGCAAAAAAGAAAATGAAAAAAGATGTCGGTGAAGTTCCGTGAAACTCCAGCTTGAGATGAAACGGGAATGCTTGCAGAGCTCTGGCTAACGACAACCACAAAGCACCACACGGGGACCAATGATGTCGTGTTTCCTACCTGTCGGATCGCTTTGCACGCTCACAATGGCCAACAGGCAGAACGCTAGTGAGCCGAAGCAAGGTCTTTGGAAATGGTGATAAGATGAAAGAGATGCCAGTGACCAGTCCATATTTCCCCTGTCCCTGGAGACGGTCGTTCTCCCCACAGGTTTAGATAACAGTGACGAGGTCACGGGAGGTAACAGAGGTTCAATTAAGGCCAGACGGAAAAAACCTACATATTGTGTATGACCTGAGCAAAAAAACCTTCCCGACCTTAATTAAAGTGGTCGCATGACTGGGTCATTCATACTATGTTTGCACAAGCTGTTAGTAAAAGTGAACTTTCCCCGTTAAATGAAAATAAGCACAAATAAACAATAATTACATGGATCCGTTACCCTTCATATGGCCCTTGCTGCTTAGTCACGTCCTTCGAATCACTACCTTGGATAAACCCCAAGGGAACACACAGCTGAGGACCTCAAAAGCTGTGACTCATGAGCCCTTAATGTGACATCTTTTGTAATGGAAGTCAATGAGAGGGTGCATCAGGAGTAACCAGCACTGACATGGCTTTATACAGTAATAATCTCCGTTTTTTTCTCTTTCTCTTCATTCTGAATGTTACTAAAAACAGTTTGAATTGTCTTCGGTTTGGATCTGATTGAATAATTATCATGGCAGGCAAAAGCACCGATGTTGACTTCGGCTTCAGGCTGCTGGAAGAAGAAGATGTTTAAAAAAAAAAAAAAGATGTGCAGCTGTATGGAATACAAAGAAAATTATTTCTGAGGTATTCCAAATAACTCCTGTGGAGGAGTAAAACTAAGACATTTAGGTGGTGTGACGTTCCGTGAAGGGATGATGATCCATTCTTTACGAGCATCCAAACACAGGTGTAGAGTGTGCCTGTAGCCGACGCTTGGTAACAGCTTTAACCCGCTGGGGTCTGGGGTCATTTTCTCGATTTTATAAACAATTTTAACTCGGCCTCCATGCACAGTGCAGGAACTGTAGAGAACGTCTCTCCTAGACAGAGGCACACATCCTGGGACTGTGGCAAGAAGATTTTAATTGGCTCCGTCAACTTTCCGACAACAGAATTCATGAATAGTTCGGCACAAAGGATTACCTGGGTTACCAAGTGCAGAGCGTCCTCCAAAGCTAAATTCACTGCACATCAATTCGTTTTTTTGTGCTAATTTTGCATCATACGGTTCTGCATTATTACACTGTAATGCAAATTAACTCAACCACCTGGGCAATAATTTCACCAATTAAGGTGCATCTGTGATGGCTTGCAACATATGAAACACAAGTGAATGTGTTATGGACTGCTGATGAAGCCTAGTTAGCACACTAACTACTTTAACTCGTTCAACATTGATGGGAGGCTTCCTCATTGGAGATGGCGGTTCCAGGACCGGAGACGCAACAGCACCTGGTAGTCCCTGGAGCCCGCGTCTGGTCTGCGTGGAGGAGACGTCATCTGGATACATTTGTTTCAAGAAAAAGAAACATTATCAGACTCCACCACGGAGTCGGAGATTTCGGCAGCCCACTTTTCTTTTTTTTTGCAGCGCGATGCCTCCCTCCCTCTCTCTCTCTTTCCCTCCGCCGGCCCCCGGCCCCGGAACCGGCTTAGACCATCAGAAATATGTTCGCAGGCTCGAGCCGTGTGCTAGGAAACACGAGCAGGGTGGGATATTCAGAGTCCGGGGCGGCGCGGTGCGGGCCGCTGGATAAAGCGGAGGAGGAGGCGGCGGTCCGTGTGGTTTGAGCTCAGGATCTCAGGACGGGAACATGTGAGCAGGGAATGGGCGACTGGAAGCAGGATTATTGTTCTACACGGCAGAGAGACGCAGGAGGGGCCCGGGACAGGTAACTGAACAAGAAACACTCACACAGGGATGGATGCTTTATTTTTATTTTTATATTTTATTTAGTGTAAAGGAATGGACCGATAGGCTCAGCGTTGAAATGGTACTCAGGTTAGTGAGGTATGGAATCAGGGATGTCAGAGGAGGATACCGCCAGTTTCTCCAACTCTGAATGGACATAACTTAGTTTAAATGTCTCTTTATTCAGATGTTAGTCTCCACGGCTTTAAGTTTAATGATGATATATAAAATTAAATATTAACCCACTACCGGCATGATGTTTCTTTAGGTGCTTCATCACTCCCGTGGTCCTCTCCGCTACACGTTTGGCACCGGGGTGCTGAATGCACCGCTTCACGACGTGTCTCTTTCCCCGTGACAAATTCAATATTCAACCTCCCCTCGAGGAATTGAAACAGCAGGGAAATAGAAGATGTCACACTTGTGGAGCGTGCGGGGTTTGTTTGTTTGGCATTGAGAGCACCAACTAAAATAAACCATTCGGGCTTGTTGTTGTTTTTTGTCGAGAGGTGCGACCGCAGCGCAGAAGAGGCAGAGCAGAAATATTCAAGATGCTTGACTTCTAAAACACATTCAAAAAACAAAAAAATAAATGCACAACAAACAAACTCAAATCTAGTTTTTATAACTTAACCCACCGAGTCTGAAGCCTCGTTCACACACAGTTGTTTGTTAAAAATCTGCAATAGAATTGAGTGGAATTTTGTCACATCTATGAAAAGTTAAGTTTGAAGCTGAGTATAGTAGAATAATTAGTCTCGTGATGAGTGTGTTGGTGCAGGTTTTATTACCATTGCGCGCTCGACGTGTATTCGCCAATAAGTTCTAATGGACCTGCTGTCTGCGCTCATGCTCTTTCCACATTGCATTTGTTTGTTTGTTGGCTCCTTTACAAACCATATTAGGCTGCACGTTAATCCCTCGATATGAATTTGAGTTGCAGATGTGAATGTTTACAAAGAGCGACCTTATAATGACGCATCACAACAGCGCAGTTACGCACGGGCCACCTCAGCTTCAGACAGTCTGCAGGCTGCTTCAGTCAGTGCGTTTGCGGGCGGCAACAGCAGAGTGGAGGAGTCAAATTATGTTTTATATATACATAATTTATTTATATTAAGACTTTTTTTGTAAAATATTCACACTTGTTCCACAGGAGAGACACCGGGACGCTGTGACAGATCCGAGGAGAAACCTTTTTTTATATTTTTTGTTCCACCTTTTTCATTTTTTAATCGGGGGAGGGGGATATCTGGCCAAAGATGAACACCATCGTGTTTAACAAACTGAGCAGCCAGGTTCTGTTTGAGGAGAAGGCGAAAGAGGTGGAGATGAGCAGCAGAAATTATCTAGAAGTCATCGACGGGCAACATCCAGACCTCCTCTCCAGCAACCAGAGCATCAGAGACAACCAGGCCATCAGACACAGGAGGAACGGGTATGTGGAGCGTTCCGTTTAACGCATGTATGGCTTTTATTAACACGTGGCTTGCCGTTGAGGAACACCTCTGTTTCACGGTTACTTACTCATCACAAGTTATAGAGTGGGAAAGCAATGAGGGGTTGTGTTATCAGAGCTCTGGGGTTATCAGCCGTCCACCTTGTAAAATGAAGACGGGATAAGAAATATCAAGCTCAGATAGGACTTGTAGGGTGAAGTTACAATTACATTGGTCATATGCACGAGCCTCCTTAATACATAATTATATGTCGGATGGATACAATAGTTTCTGCAGATGTGCGTGAATTGCGCATTTATGCACGCAAATTTGGAATTTACGCGCGGATAAAACACCCACGAGGAAGATATTATTATAGGTCTAAACTTTGACTATTCATGCTTCACATGTCAAGACTGAAACGCATATTTGGTTATCCATACTGTTTTTGCATGTGGCTTTATTGTCTAATGGATCTTAAAATTAACATTCACAGTTTCTAAATATGGTCCTCATTAGGTGTTGATGTTCACAGCTAATCTTTAAAATTAATAAATAGGTCAGTAGTGTTTGGTAGCAAATCATCTGTTTCCAATAAATAAATGTGCCTTTCAACTCTCTGTGTGGCCTATAGTCAATCACATAAGGCCGAGTGTGTTTTTAAATATATATGTGATTGTTCTCTTTGTGTGACTGGGAGCAGGTGTTAAGAGAACACAGTGGCATTTTATTATTTATTTATTTGATACCAAAGCGAGAGCAATAGAGATATAGCTGTGACCTTCAGAAGCCTCCAAAAGGAGTGACCTTCAACAATAAAGAATATTATGAGTCGGTGGACTCGTGTGACTGTGCGGTGACGCCTCAAGGGAGACATCAGTGCTAATGAAGAACATTAAAAGATTAAAGCCAAGTGTGTGTGTGCGTGTGTTTAAACCCACGCTCAGAACACGGAGTAAAATGTCCTTTTGGATGTTCATACCAATCTAGATTACAAGCAAAATATTTGTAGAACATGAACCTCAGGCAGACTTGAGGTTAGACTGAAATATTTTACATCTGCAGTCAGTGGAGCTTTTTGCAGAGATAAAGGGAGAAGCGGAGCACGGCACCATACTGACATCTACAGGTTCATAAAACCTGGAGCGAAGGTGAGACCCAGTCCTTCACAGACCTGGGTTGGGAAACCATCAGGCTGCTGCAGACAGACTTGAATTAAAAAATATTAATAATCCATTAGGAACTCACACATATTATCTGTTTTCCCAAGTAAGGCATTTATAGTAAGTTTAAGATATTTTCTGTTGGTTTTATCTCGTACAATAATCACTGCAGTAGTCCTGCAAGAGCTGTGAGTGGCGATGAGCTTTTCTTTTTGGACCTTAGAATATCTATATTTCCAATTTCCCCTTTTTCTTGCTATGATGTTTCTCTTCTTCTTCATATCATCCCCATGACATGTGTCAGAGAGACTTTTTCTGTAAAGGAAAACCACAAATAATTTCAGTTTTCCATCTGTCCCATGTGCGATGGCTTGTCGGTGACCCGGGTCCATTGTTCCTGATCCGCTTCTCTCGGGTGTGAAGTGGTAATCTGGCAAAAATGTGCGCCTGAGCAAAGTGTTTTTTGTTTGTTCCATTGCAACGCGCCGGTGGTTTGTGGGACACACAATGAAAAATAAACAGCGAGTGGCCATGTATTTCTCTCTCTTTTAATCCAGCCTTTCTCAGTTTAATTGCAGTGTTTTGGGTGACAAAATTGCACACTCCATTGACTTTACGTGTCATGACTAACCATTGAGACAACATGCCGGTCCACTCAGGCCTCTACTTGCAGCTGCACAACATTGTCTGCTTCGCTTACATAAACAACATAATCCTGTTTCTCTTCCACGGCTTTAAAAACAGATTTTTTACTTCAATTTGTGAAAATGAGGAATTGAAATCTAGACGGTTGACCAACATTTTATCCTAAGATAATTAATAACATGAGGTTTCTGATAAATCCAGGATTGGTACATTTCAAACAACAACTAAGAAGGACTAAATCTTGCATTTGTCGGCAAATTATATACTATTTCATCTGTAATTTGTGACAAATGAAAAAAATGTGCTGGACAGAAAAAAACAACAGTGCTGGCTGAGATGAAAACAAAATCATCCCAAGTGTCCCATAATTCATGTTTAATGTATACATAGAGCAGCTTTACTCCACTGTGGGACCTAGCTGACATTATTCTACCCGTTCCTCCACAGGGGTCGACCCAGCGGCGGTAAAGTGCGACACAAGCGCCAGGCCCTGCAGGACATGGCGCGGCCGCTTAAGCAGTGGCTCTACAAGCACCGAGACAACCCCTACCCCACCAAGACCGAGAAGATCCTGCTGGCCCTTGGCTCGCAGATGACCCTGGTCCAGGTCAGTCCACTTTCTGGTCTTTGCCCCTTGCTGGTCCGGTGATGAGCAAAGAGAAGAGGCTCAGTTCACTGTAGGATCAGTGAGAGGAAAAGTGACATTTTATTTGTGTAAAAAGTGGATTTTGACTTACAATCGCAATTAGGCGGCTGTGAATAGAACGTCTTTTTACATCTTGAGCTGTTTATGTTTCAGCTCGAGAGCACTGGTGGTCAATGTTATTTCTTCTTACTTTTGAATTGGCAATTCCATTGGTTCTTTTATTATTTCACTCAAACGTGACGAAATGACAAGTAAATGGAACTTGGCGTTGCCGTCGCTCTCAACCTCTTTGACTTATGAGCCCTGTGATTTTATTTTCCTATGTTGTAGATTTTAGGGGCACGAACAGGCAAAGCTATTTAGAGTTTCACAAGAAAATCTGGAAAAATAAACTTCATTTTATATAGCCGACATGTATTATTATTTTTGTACTACTTTAATTTATCTCTTAAACCCTCATATCTATTCTCAGGCCTTCTGTTGGCCCGACCTGCAGGCTGGGAACCACTAGTGTAGGTGTAGATATAGTTATGAATACAGGTTATATACATGCTATTGCACCTTCCACTGATATTACAAGAGTACAGTGGACAACACAAAGCTGACCACGGAGAAGGAAACCCAGCGGTGGATATACGTGTGTTTTGCGTCTGGCGCTCCGTGCTGTGTATGTACAGTATCATCTGGCTGACGAGGTCACTGATACGGCTCTCAGAAACTCTGCGGCGGCTTTTTTGGGCCGCCGGCCACGATGCCTAATCTGGTTCTCATTTTGGGAGCCTGATGGAGCTGTTTGTTTTGGTGAGGGCGAGCAGAGTGCAGAGGAATGCTTTGTATTGGACACCGGGATGCTGTGTTTCGAACGCACACACACTCGCACAAGCTCACACACACGCTGACACAAGCTGACACCCAAATACCAGCAGCAGTGTCAAAGGTCAGGGGATGAGGGTGATGACAGGCAGGTAAATAATTCCCACCACATTTTCCAGCATGAGGGAGGTTCTTCTTCTACTCTCTCTATTTGGGAGTTCCTTTTTACATTGTGTTTATTCTTCCTTCGATTTCCAGTCCATTCAGTCTTGATTCAACGACTTATTGCAAAGATGATTGACAAATAATTGCCTGCCAAAAGTTATCCTGGTCGATTGTTGTGCAAGTTATTTATCAAAAGACAAAAGCTAAAAATATTAGAATATGCAAATGTACCATAAAAAATAGTTAATCTTTTGCTTTCATCGCCTTGAGTCCTGCGAACATTTTATATTCTCTTAATGGATTACTATAAAAATCAATCAAGAAACAGTTCAATATAAAAACAATTATTAGTCGCAGCCCAATGTGGCATTCTTTTCTTTGTCCACGGACTACACACTTCTTCCAGTGTTTAGTCCAAAGCAACCACCCCCGCCAGTAATGTAGAACGCATCACTACCTGCTTATTTCCCTAGAAACACCCACCTGGCACCAGGTGTTCAAAGCGACTAAATCTGCCATGTTTGAGCGAAACAGCCCATTTTCCCCCTCCCCATCCCAACGTCGTAAATTATCTCTTGAAAGTTTGTGCTAATGCGCCGGTGCCATCTCTCCATCACCGTCGAGATCCCTTGGCGTGGATTGCTCGCCGTCTCCCTCTACGGTACACACACAGTGCAGACAGGAAAGAGCTGGTTTGGCTGCCACGTCCGCCACACTTTTTTTGAAAATGTCCCATGGTATCATCTGAGCAGGCGTGCCATCCTTTCTCTTTCCTCTCACCCCATTGAAATCCATCTTTCCTCTAGTTCCTCATTAGCCAGGTCACCCTCTGGCCGAGCCACATGTACTCTATGCCGCCTTCCCCCTGGAGTGCCACTGCGCTGGGCTCGAGACAAAAGGGATGTGGGATGGTCCTAGTTAACGAGAAACACGATACTTGAAGAGGGGATTAGAAAAATAAGTACTCTAGCATAAGGCCCCTGTCCCAGCCCCTCCATAAGCTGCTTGAAGTCTATTGAGCATGAAAAGTTATTCTAGTATAACATCTAATAGTCTTCCAGCCCAGTGGAAGGAAGAGCGGCGGCTCGAGTGTCTTTTTTATTGCATCTTGAAGACGAAAACGTATTATCAGTGGGAGGTTGTGCGAGTCCAGAATAACCACAGTGGGGGAACTAATGTTCCAACGACGTACATGTCGGTCGGAACATTAGTTAATGAAACGTTGCGTTTTCTGGCTGCTCGCGGAGTGTTAAATGTTTCTACATGGCGTTGACAAAGAAAAGATGCATGCTGGGGTGTCTCTCTGGAGCATCTGGGATGTTTCTTAAAGCTGTTCCAGGGAGCCGCTCTGCAACCCGACTCTGCTTCTGTCTTTTGCCTCAACCTCTCTCTTGGTTTCCCCCGAGGGAGACTGATGGCAGGCAGAGAGTGAGACGTTATCTTCGGACGTGGAGGTGTGTGGAGTCCAAACAATAACACCTGTTTTTATTTGCTTCTATTTCCCCCACTTTCTCTCTCTCTCTCTATCTCTCTCTCTCTCTTAGGTCTCCAACTGGTTCGCCAACGCCAGGAGGCGACTGAAGAACACAGTGAGGCAGCCCGACCTGAGCTGGGCGCTCAGGATCAAGCTCTACAACAAGTATGTCCAGGGCAACGCAGAGAGGCTCAGCGTTAGCAGCGAGGACAGCTGCTCAGACGGTACGTCCCGACTGCACCTCCAAGTTAAAAGAGAACTCCCGAACTACCAGAGTGGTCCACTCTGTAACAGGTGTCATCTGACGAAAAACATTTGTTTTAGAGATAAAGGAGTCAGGGATGGTGATGAATAAAACATGCTTTTGATAGTGTTTTTTGGGCTCGACTCATGCTAGAGATTAAAGCAAAAAATGAGGCTTACTTAGACCCTTCTGCACATATTTTGAGCAGACTTTAAAGAAGTCCTGTATCTTTTGATTTAACATACGTGCTTATTGTTTTACGAGCATGGTAGGAAACCGCGCCATGTGCCGGATGTAGCTGCTCCGTCTCTCAATCTGATTTAGGATCACTTCGGTTATAAGACGGTCTGACGTGAACCCGATGCTCTTTGTACAGAGTGACCGGGATAATCTCGTTACGTCATCCACCCTGGACACTCACATCTAGCATTACGGCGTGACATGCAGCCAAAGGCCCGGGCCGCCTCCCTATGTGTGCGCCTCAAAGCGGGCCGATGCCACGCGGGATGCCATGTTCTGGAAGCGGATAAAAATGGCGAGCGTGTGACCCAGCCGGGAAACGGCGAGGCCGGCGACACGCTGTCATTAAGCCAACCTCTGTCTCCCGGCCTGCAATTGGAAATGAGTAGCACTCTGTCAGCCGTGTATTTACAGCAGCTGCCTTTTTTTTCGACTCACTGACGGCACTGCAAACACGGTCAGGGAAGGAAAAAACAACAACAAATAAAAACATACATTCTCACGCAGTGAGAGAATGAACAGAGAGGAAGAGCGCTGTGTTGTCAGCGATCTCTTAATTACATTTTCTTGGCGGGCGAGCATGCGTGCGCCTGAGAGAGGAATGTGTGCATGGTGTTTGCATTGTGTCCGCCACAGGCCACCGTAAGAGGTTCTGTATATCTGCCTGACTCTTCTCCCTTTCCCTTTATGGTTGTGAAGCTGTCCGTAGCCTGTTCCCACTTCTGACCCGAGCACTGAACAACCCTCTACAATGTATTCAAGCCTATGCTTTTGTTCCAGAAAGCTATTTATATGCCCAGACCCGGCCCCGCTGACTCGGCATGCATTTACTATTATTGTTACAATTGCGAGCCCAAGTGACAAAATTATGTTTTGTTACCCACGCCATCGTGTAGGTAATGAAAAATAAGTTTATTTCCAAAAAAAGGTAGCGGATCTCGAGGTAAAAGGGACACTAGTCCGGGATCATAACGATTGGGTTTATTAGCGCTCGTGTGTTTTCGCAAGAGACGCTGAAGCAATCGCTGAGCGTTGCCTCGGGCTGGGGAAGGAGAGCGAGTCGATGCCTCCATGTGTTTCTGATATGTGGGAGCACTAATTTTTATTTGGACCAGACTGAATCAAAAGTCCGACCTGCCCAAATTACAAAATTACAGTCTTGGCGGGGACAGTATCTGAAGTGAACTTCTCCCTGATTCCCCGCCTGCCAGAGGATATCTGTTTTTTCAGTACGGAGTTTTATTCCCCCCGACCCCTGTTTCTTTCATCAGGTAGGGACCTTTGCTTTAATTCAATCTCTCCGGCTGCCGAGCGCCCTGGAAATTATTTATTCCTGCCGGGGAATAGAGGGGCAATGTGGTCTTGATGCAGAGGAAATAAGCTACCATCCGTTATGGTTTGGTAATGCGTCTTAAGTCTCGGCTGGGCTTTCTGCTCTTGAGGCGATGCCAGCAGGAGGGCAGGAGCGCCAGGTTGAAATCCCCTGCCCTGGTCTTTAGATTCAAGATTAGCTGAGAAATAACCAGACTGTGAGTCAGGGGGAGGAATATGCAGAAGGTAGTTGAATTTTAGGAATATGCGTGTGATTGCCATCTGCACATGATGATGATTTGGAGGCTTTTTTGGATGAAAAACTGATGAACCTGTATCTACTGTTTGTAATCAAAAGCATTTAAAATGATATATTGAGAGTATGTCTAGGTGCTAGTTGTAAACACAAGGGGGCTCAATGGGCCTCCATTGGCCTGCATGCAATACATAAAGAACACACTGCACAGTCGTCATGCAGTTAATCCTAAAAAAAAGTTGTGCACTGCATACAGGTGCTGAGAAACAAATATATTGGATATTTATAGACACTGAGTTAGAAATTGCATCCACTCGTTTACAAAGAATTGTACGCGATTTTACAAAAAGATAGAAATCAAGTGTGTTTTAAAGATTCTCCAGCTCATTTATAAAAAGACAGGAAACTACGTATAATTATGTACACATTGGTATAAACATTTTATATTTGCATTTTCCAGGTGAGCAAAAAAGAACTTATACAAATACCAGGAGAGATGTTATTTGATTCATGTATTTCTGCATTGCATCTAAATATTTTTTCTAATTTCCCCCCCTTTGATGGTGTAGACGGGGACAACCCTCAGAGGACACAGAGTGGCCCGGAGGAGCTCAACAAGCCCATGTACCAGAGCGTGATCAAGAAGGAGGGCTCCTCCATGGTGGGCATGGGCATGGGCATGGCCATGGGAATGGGAATGGGAATGGGAATGGGAATGGGAATGGGCATGGGCATGGGCATGGGCATGGGCATGGGAGCGGGGCTGCGCTCGGCCGCCTCGCTCGCTGAGGACTACGTGTCTCCGCCCAAGTACAAGAGCAGCCTGCTGCACCGCTACCTGAACGACTCGCTGCGCCATGTCATGGTGGCCAACGCCGTCATGGACGCCCGCAAGAGGAACCACTCCGGCTCCTTCAGCTCCAACGAGTACGATGACGAGCTGCTCTCGCCGTCCTCCTCCGAGGCGGAGGCGAACTTTGTTTATCGGACTGGTAAGGAGCCACATTTCCTACATTCTTTCCCTTCAAGAGTCTCCCTCACACGCAATAACAGACACACGTACACACACGCTCACACACAACATCCTTCACTTTTGCTCATTTTTCGTCCCCTGTCCATCTGCACATTTTGTTTTAATTCCTGCAGCTGGTCCTTCATTTCCAACTGTCAGCCTCTCTCTATATTACGCTGTTGTGTTCCAGCTCCCTACATTTTGTTATGGTGTTGCCAAATGTGACTCTCATGACTCCTGAAATGGAGATGCAGCGAGGAAAGAGAAGAAACTGAACTCCATTCTATTAGATTTGAAACACTAACACACATTCGCATACCTGCAGCATAGGAGCTCATGGGCGATCACTTCAACACACTCACACGGGAACACTGGCGTTCTCTCGCCCTCTCCCGCCGAGCGGAGAAGGAACTCCCCCCAGACGGCTCCTCTGACCAGGCTTCAAGCGGGCCAGACACAACAAGGCCATGTGGAACACGCTCGCTCTCAGACTACTGTTTGGCATGCTTTTGATCCTGCACTGAGGTCCCGCAGAGAGAGCACGGGGCGAGGCGAACGAGCCGTGTGTTTGTGTATCGGCCGGCTGTGCGTGTGTGATCCATTGGAAGAAAAAAGTTTCTTGTATTTTTTAGACAAAGCAACCTTTACAAGAGAGCGCTAAAAACTAAAACTAGAGGCCATTTACGAATTATTACTGTTTTTATTTAGGGCATCTTTGTTGTACTGCAGTGCACTCAACCTTGTGAAAAAAACATTGACAACCAACTAAAGGTTAAAACAACAATTTCACAACTTGAAAAAGATGGAGAGGAAATGAGTGGATGTGGAAATATGTAGAAGCAACTTGTACTTTATCATTAATTTAATGTAAACATACATTTTACAGCAATTTTTCTGAAATTATCAGACACAAGAAACATCATTAGTATATTAGTGGACTTCCCAGCATGCATCACCGTTGCAACTCGCCTCAGTAAACTGTGAACAATCAAGGTCAGATCTGTCCATGTTCTTCTTCAGCTGAGGACACTTTGTTCAGGCGCACTTCACAACCAATAGTAATGTTTTCACTTTCTCATGGGTGGGAGCAGCACTGAGAGGAGGAGGAGGAGGAGGAGGAGGAGGAGGAGGAGGAGGAGGAGGAGGAGGAGGAGGAGGAGGAGGCGGCGGCTTGTTTTTGAAGTTGTAGGTGATGTGTGGGCCTTGTGCAGAAAGAGCACATTTTATTGTGTTCTTTTCAAAGCTCCTCTTCTGGACAAATGTGTTTTATATTATCTGAGCGAGTGTGTGAGTGTGTGAGATAATGTGTGTGTGTGTAAGTGTGAGTGTGTGAGCAGCTGAGCCGGTTACAATCCTCCCGATCAGAACTTGAAACCCTCTGACCTAAACCAACGTCAGGTCTTTTCACATCGGAGCACCTGCTGGGACGCACAGATGGAGAAAGGAAGTAAGAGATGGATAGACCAAGTGAGACTTGTAACTCCCTCTCTAGCCGATTTTAATAAGAGAAATCTCCAAAAAGGGATTAATTCACCTGGCTGGCCTGCTGTTTTTAATAGAGTAATTTTTTTATCTCTATGGTCAATATCATTTCTTGGCGCTGACGTCTCCCTCTTGGATTCCCCGGGCTCTGGCACTTTTACAGTAGTTACATACACATGGAAAGTTCTCCGAGGCGGTGTTGACTCATGGGATCGGAACACCTGCTGGGGCCCACCGGTCCGATGGCCCGCTTGCACAAACGTAACAAAGAACATTTTAATTCCACATCAGATCTTGCCGACGCAGACGGAGCAAATGAAAGAGTGAGGCAGAGAGGAATCATTTTAAGCTTGGGTTTGCATCATTTCCTCTGTAGTTTTGTTTTTCTTCTTTTTTTCCTTCTCCTGTGGCTACACATTCCAGATATCTTTGTAGTGAACGCATTCCTCTTTTTACAAATAGTTTAAATGTGTTAATAGAAACAACACTTTTCTCTGGGGTGCATATTTCACATAAATCTATACTGTGAAAAGAAATCCCCTCAATTTTGACATTGATAAAAAAAACGTCAGTCAGTAGGGAGGAAAATTAATTCGGAAGAGCACATTACGGCGTCTCCTGGAACATTCTTTTGATGAATCCCGGCCTGTAAAGCGGTTTGGATTGGTCAACGCGAAAGTGGCGTGCTTGGCAACCATCTTCCCATTGGCTAAAAGTTCATTAATCGGCCATTTGGCTGTTATGGCCCACAGCCTGAGCCCACAGTGTTATCTGTGACTACAGAGGGCAGTCAGACGTGGCAAGAGATGGAGAGTGTAGATTTACCCCAATGGAAAACTACACACACTCACACACACACACACACACACACACACACACACACACACACACAGACACACACACACACACACACACACACACACACACACACACCTCCAGTCCAAAGCCTGTGGGGAATTTCATTGAACACAAGAAGCAGTAGAATTCCATCACACATGCCAGGGGTTTCATGCCAAATTACCCTTTAATGGGATATTAAATGGCTGGAATCTGGCTCAGTGTTTTTCTTCTCGCTCCGTTCCAGATTTCGGCCCCTCGTCCGATATCAAATCGATCATTACGCGGCGAGTAACCCCCCCCACTAACCTCTGCGGACGGAGCCTGGCTGATCTCGGACAGCAATTGTACACGAGGTCGACACTGGTACATTTCCTCAGCTTCTCTCCTCTATGGACTGTGGTTACAGCTGAGTCCGGTTCTTCTGCTGATGTGGAAAAGCATTGATAGCTCAAAGCAAGTCGGGGGCCCACCGGCGAGTTTAAAACTTTAAGGTCCATCAACCAGCATGCAAGTCCTAGATTCCTGGTGATGCAGCGTGGCAAAGTCTCCTCTATTCTACGGCATTGAAGTGCCACGTTTAGTAACCACTCACCGCTCAGCACATAGTTTTCTTCGTGATACGTTTGATGAAAACTGCAGGGCCTTTTCAGCTAGCGCCAGACAGTTATTGATTCCTTGAGAGTTTAGTGGCACTCAAGGAGCTCTGGACTCGTCCAGGTGACTGGAAAAAAAAAGTTATCCTAATGTGGAAAAACTAAAGAAGAATATTTGGGTTTCTCTTCCCGCAGTAGAAAGGTCGAAAGGTGTTCGAGATAACAGATTTCTATCGCGACTGTTATCATTCTTTTGACTAACAAGATCTACTTAACTGGATTTCCTTTACCATTAATGTCTCGCTCATCTCCAACTGGGATGATTTATCCAGTCACGTGCGTTGAGGGACGGTGGCTGTTTTTGTCTGATTTAAGACGCTCGCTGACTGATGAGCGAACGGCTGATTTACTGTCGGCCACAGAGCAAAGACGATGCTTGGCGCCCGGCGACAATGAGCCACTCCCCCCTCAGTGACGGATAACGACTCCTCGTCTTAGGAATCCGGAGATGTGGATAGACTGGCCACATTTAGCTCTTTCCACAGCTTCATAGGAAAGGAGAAAGGGAAGACAGGGAGAGAGGGGAGAGGGGGGGGGGGTTGAGGGATGTTGTTCCAAGACTGCAGCTTTTGCCAAGACTCACTGGATTCAGGTTGGGCTGCAGGAATCAGTGTGGAAGGGATGAGAGGAGGGAGTGGGAGGCACTTGTTCCATCCAGATCTAGAGTTGAATTACTCCAGCAGAAGAAAGACAGCATGGTAGCAGTGACTAAGAGACTGAGGTCGGAAGAAGTGAGCGTGTGTGTGTTTGTGTGTTGTTGTGTGTTGTTGTGCTTCTTCTAACAAAGATAGGTGGAGGACCTTGATTTGTGGATTTGGTTAGAATAACAATTAATCCATAGCAGGGATGAAGTTCTTGTGCCTAGTGTACATATTTTCTTCATATTTTTCAATTCAATTCAGTTTATTTTGTATAGCCCAATATCAAAAATTACAAATTTGCCTCAAAGAGCTTTACAATCTGTAGACATACGATATCTCTATCACAGGACCTCATATTTTTGCTCTTAGTGACAGAGGTGTCTGGCCGCGTAGATTGTTTTCATTAGAGCAGTGCGCATCGGAAACATCTGTCAGCGCAACGGAGACGACAGGAATTTTATTGTGCTCCTCGAAGTATTTGAACTTTAACTTGACCCTGTTATGCTGCATCGTGCTCACTGCCAACTTTTTACATACTAAATTCGAATGGCTTATTCTCAATTGTCTTAAAAAATACATAATCAAGTTAGTGGTTGTATAATACGTTGCAGATTTTTTAAGAAAAATATTGAACTTGAAATAAACCGTGAGTGAAAAATGACAATGCCAAGTGGTGACATGTACATCCTCCGTTTATTGATCAATGTGAACTGGTGCCGTGTTTTATGTAGCTTCCTCAGTTGCCTTGAGTATTGCATCAGATAACTCTTGCAGACAAGAGCCATCCCAGCAGATTTGTGTTGCTCATTTCCTCTTTTTTTACACGTTTTAATACATAATCTGAAAATGCGGTGCTTTAAAATGTTGTAAAAGTAAAAAAGAAATGGAAATAAACTTATCAAACTTAGCCTGTCTGCACCTCCTACCGTTGTGAACATCTGCTGTAGACGGTGAGGTCTGTGCCTATTATCCAGAGTAAAAGGGACATCCTGTTTTCAAATCTTTCATTATAATATTTCAATGCTGTGAGCCTTACAGTTGGAGGGGAGGGGGGGGGGGTCAGAGCTAAGTATTCTGAATGGCTTTATATTGCTCAGTGGTACTGTATGTGTGTATGTGTGAGTATGTGTTGTTTGGGTGATTTTTGCATATTGCAGATACGCATGGGATATGAACTGGTTTGGAGGAAGGGTACAAAAAGATAAACCTCCGTGACAAGTGTAGCGTAAGTGTGCATGTGTGTGTTGGTGTGCGTGTACTCAAGGCTCAGTTCCCTCGGGACAGAGCGTTAGCAGGACCTTTTAAAACTAATTTGCAATTACCAAAAAAGAGAAAAAAGGATCAAATTCACCCGCATACTTGTGCAGACCGGCGCTGGTGCATGCCCGTGTGTCCAAAATAGGAGCCTCGTGTCACGAAATGTACTCAATGCAGAGTCCTGCTCTGATGTGCACGAGAGGCTGGGAAATGCCCTGCGGGGTGTGGCCGGTCCGACGGTGGGAACGACTGGGAGTTGGCAGAGGTGAGGTATAATTCTGGCATTGAACTGTGGTGCAGCGCTGAGCGGATGGAAAGGTGGATAAAGAGAGAGAGAAAAGAAAAAAGAAAAAAGGTCGGTGAAGATGGGCTATTAGCTTCCGACCACTAAACAGAGGCTGGGACAACGGAGGGCACATCACCAAACTGAGACAGTGTTCACTCTGGCCCTCCTCCCTGCGGAGAAGTGTTAACGGACAAACATCAGAGCAGACGCTGTTTATACGCCACTCCCCAACATAGAACAGAATAACGAGCCCTCTGGACCAGATCGCTTTTAAATCATTAGCACGCCAAAGCTTTGAGGGAGACACACACAGACACTCACACACTTACATTGGGTCATCGGATTAAAAAAACACAGCCGCCTGCCCAGGGAAACCGAGCCGCTGTGCCCCGGCCTGTATAAAACACAAAAAGTTTCCACTTTAAAAAGCCCAGCCGTGTCTAGAACAATAGGCTGCCATTGTTTTCCCACGGGACAGAGTAGAGCAGAGGGAGGTTTAATGAGAGAGCAGAGGTGTGACATAGTGAGGACATGGGACACACACACACACAGAAATCCCCCATGAGTGTGAGAGGGCAATTCAATCCCACCACTGTGAAGCATTGCAACATAATGATGCACTGAGTGCAGAGCAAACATATCATTTGGCCTCGAGCTCCCGGAAAGAAAAAAAAGAGGGATATTTTTGGGAACACTTAAAAATCGGAATAATGTTTACTTGTGGTTTCTCCTTTTTTGTTTTTTTCCTCCCCCTCCTAATGTGTGTCTTTTTCTTCACCGCAAACAACAAACGTCCTTCCCAGAGGATGTTACTGGGGACCTCAACACAGGGGGAGGAGCCAGCCCACGTTTTGTCTCTTTAGTACCTACTGTGGCGAAAGCATGTCGACGGGTGGGCTCGTCTGTTCAGCCCCGCCCCCCTGTGTGAGCCCCTCTAATCCTCAGATGCCATCGCTGTCTCCTTCTCCATCTCTTGTGATTTCTCTTTTTCATGCCAGCATCTGTTGTCGGGCCGAATCCCTCACGAGGAGCCGGTATCTTCCTTTTAAAAAATGTGTCCATGACACCCTTGCACACACACACACACACACACACACGCACAAACACACACACACACACACACACACACACACACACACACACACACACACACACTCACCATGACAACGTATTTACTTCTTTGTCGAGACGCTCTTCTTATTTTGGCTGATTTAACGGGGGCCCTGATTACACTCTGTTTACAGGCACTCGTAAACACAACGACATCCTGGCAGCGACTAAACATCTGAAACACTGTCATTATTCCTCCATCGAGCAAGAAGACACAAAGTGTAATCCTCACTGCTGGATCTTGGTTATCTGCCCCCGACCACACGCACGCAAACACACACACACACACACACACACACACACACACACACACACACTGCTCGGCAAACGGGGGGGAAAAGCAAAAAATGCAGCGGAGTCATCTCTTGGGCAGCGGCTCAGTATCTGTCTGGCTCTGTCACCGCGCGTATGTTCTGTTTAATGGAGTTAATTATTGAATATTTTTTAAATGATGCAAGTATTGTCGGGACGAAAGCAGAAGGCATTAAATTCCCGCCACGTATGATGATGTCTTTGGCGCACTGAGTGGAATTGACAGTTTAATTCTTTGGAGCCTCAGGCTTGCCACCCGTATAGAGAGCGAGATCGAGAGAGAGAGAGAGAGAGAGAGGTAATATAAAAGTTGGGGTTGGCAGAGCACGAGACGTTGCCAAGGCATCTCTAACTTCATTTGCAGACCCTCCTCCACATTACAAAAAAAAGCAGAGATCATGAAATAACTATATTTAAAAATTATGAATCTCTTGATGCCCCTAAATCCGTAAGCGATCGCTCCATGTTGCACCTCATGCACAAGACTCACAAGATACCAACCATAGCGAACGGTCGCCCCGAAGCGTTCCTCATTTCTTCTCGTGGCTGGAATCAGAAAACTGGTCACGTGAGTGTGACTTTTTCCATCCTTTTTCCAATGAGCCTCGTGATGGAGGCGTCGCTGGAGGTAAATGTGTTTTGCTGAAGGATTGAACAGCCGCATATGCGCCCCCCCCCCTCCAAAATAATGAAAGAGTCCTGACTCATCCTAAGACCTTGATTAGCCGCCCTGGGAACTCAAAGCAGCCGCGCGACGCCCCGGTGTGTCTGCTCTCGTGCTGACCTAAGCAGATTGTCGAGTCTCCAACGCCACTCTGGTTCTCATCAGGTGCTGCAGAGGAAAAGGGCTTAACTCATTTCCTTACTTGGACGATTGGGTTTGGATGTGTATGTGTTTGTATGTGTGTGTTTGTGTGTAGATGTGGCCAACTCCTTTCTTTTTTCAGCGGTGGAATCTTTCTCTCATTATGGTCAGAGTAAATGCCATTTTACCTCGTGCATAGCAAAGTACAACATTTTATTCCACTTACTAATCTAGTCTACTTTTATAGAAGGGTTTATAAGCTAAATCAAATTTTTGCAGTAATTGCTGTTACATATTTTGTTGCTGTTTCTTTAGAAATCAGCTATTTATGATCCTCCTCCTGCAGGACTTCTGCTTCATCCTTTGAGCAGTCATGGTGGATTTTATCAATGACATTGTAATATATTGTAGTACTGACCAATTTTTCTTCTGATGACTCATTAGAAAGTGTGGAACTCCTTATGCTTCTTGGATGACTATATTCAACGTGCTTATATTATGAATGGATTACAACTGATCTATAAGGCACAAAATAAGGAGTTATAAACCATTACAAACCTTTTATATGAGAAAGGGTTTCTACATTTTCTCTTTGCACATTCTCCTTTAGAAATAGAGAAAATAATCCCTCTACATGTGCTTATTTGCTATCTCACTGACAGAAAGGTGAGAAGATGGATGCCAGTCTCAGATCACATCGGTACATCAGTCTCCTCATGTAGCCCTCAGGAAGAAAGCAAACAAAGACCTCCTTTTTGTGGTCATGGGAACACTGTGAAGCCACTGAAGGCTTATTTTTGGCAACATGGAATTTTTGGTGACCTGAGACTGGACGCTTATTCTCGGTCCCTTTGAAGTCGACCACCAACTAAATGACTGAGACGTAAATGTCACATAAAACGTGTGCGTGTGTTTATTTGTCTGCCTAATTCAGCCCAGCCCTTGGTTTGTGTAGCAGGGCCTGAATTGTTTATTGTTGTGTGTTGCTAACAACAGCACCAGATGTTAACGGTAACAGTCGACCAATCATCTCGGTCTGCTGTCCAGAGAACAGGTGTAACCTCATTCACTGTCTAATTTGTCAGAACCCCGCTCGGTTTCTCTTATTTTCACCAAGCTGTTAAAACTATTTAGTTTTGACTTTGTTCCTTTCATTGCTCTCCGTCCATTACACCGCGGTGATGTTAATAATTGAGCTAGTAGTTTTTTACTTCCAGCGAGGCGCCAGGAACCCTCAAACGTCTTAGCTTTCCCCCGTGGTGGCCCGTGAAACCCCCCCACTGTGAACGGAGCCCAAAGGCAACAGCGAAGTGGGCCGCGAGCTCAGTAGCAAAGCAGTAAAGCAAAAAAACAAGGAAAAAAGAAAGATAAAATAATAAAGGTTCCTTCGTGAGTTACTGCCGATTTACTGAGTCCTTGGCACGGCTCTTGTTTTAAAAATTGGAGTTTTGAATGTTTTAGGCACAGGACTTTGGAAATAAGAGTTTTTGTGTGCAGTGGTGCATCTCTAGATCCTGGGGTCCTGGGTTCCCAAGGCCTGCTCCAATGGGGGCTGGGGGGGGGGGGGGTTAGGGTGGCCTTAGAACACAGTTTTATCATCTGGACATGCCTCACTCTGGAAACACTTAGAGCTGAGGATGGAAAGACGCAAATCCACAGTGACTTGCAAACACAGCAAGAGTACACTTTCTCCGGCCTGTTGTCCGTCCGTCTGTCACATCGCTGCCATTGACCCGCTCGCTACAGTCACTGACCGATCCATCTACGAGCACCGAAGCAGTAAACACCGAGCTAATATATATATGGGGGAGGACAAACAACACGTGAAAAGTGTGCATAACTGCACCAATGGGCTCCAGAGCCCTAGCAGCCTCCGAGAGACTAGAATGCAGAGAGGGGGCCTTTCACAGTCTGCAAATGTTCACGGTTGGTTCAAAGCTTGACAAATAAAAAGTAAGAAAGCACAGGCGATTAAGTCGAGATGGATAGCATCAAGGGCTTTGAAAAGCAGCAATGAAAATGTGGAAGCAGCGCCTATTCCTGCCATAGCCAAGAGTCAGCCCTTATTAAAACACGGAGGGGAAACATGGCATTTGTTTTGGCCGGGACGCTTGAGCATGGTCCGTCTCCGAGAATCTGGATCAGGGGGCTATCACGGCGGATCGCTGCAGCAGGGGGGAGCGAGTGGAGGACAGACGACGAGGCACCCGAGGAATATGAATAAAGGAAGAGGGACTCCCTGATAAAGCAAGATAACGGCAGAAGGCAAAGAAAGGTCAGCGGGGAGTCCTGGCCAGACAACAATTTTAGGGTTTTGTCGGAATGCCTTTGACACGCTGAAAAGCAAAAAAATCTCATTGCGTCGTTTGTACATTCTGAGTTATTGTGTTCTCATCTCGCTCTCACACGTGCACACACTCACATTCCTCTCCCCGTCTGTTTAAGGATCATCAACAGCAGAACATTGTGGAGAGCGAAGCCTGTCTCTCTCTGTGGAATACACCTATTACAGAGAAAACTGGAAAACTACAGGAAATTTCATAATCAGGCCCATATTAGCTCGGGGCCTCGCGAACCCGGTACTGTCAGCGCGGGTCACGCTACACGGGGAACGTTTCTGGAAAACAAGGGAGGAACTGAGCGAGGCGTTGGAAGTAATTATGGCCGCTCGAACACTGGGATCTAGGTCTTTGGAAAGTCCATGAAGGGCTTTGGCGAAGTCAGAGGTGACAAAGCAGTGTCCATCTCATGTACGTCTGGGAATTTTGGCTGAACCCAGAATAGTATATTATTGCGCAACAATCATGGGGAACAACATTCCAATGGAAATGTAGGGGTGCAGATTTTCATTCGCTGGAGGGAACAATTTGGGTGAACTGTTGCGTTGCGGTGACGTGGCGCCGGTTAAAACGGCAGCTCAGCTTATGGGGCGTGGATGGTGCGATGAGCCTGGTTACACCCAACGTCTTGGAAGGTAAAGGAGGTACGATTGTAGACGACCTCTGTGTGACCTTTGGAGTGAGTGGAAAGCAAGACGATCTGCCCTCTTTTGAAGGCTCTCAAGGTGACCAGTCAGCTGTACCTGCTCAGGATGGGACTTCTCGCAAGCTCACAGGGCCTGAGCTATTTGTTTGGTTTGCTTATAGAGAGCGCCTGCAGGCTCCACGGCGAGGAAATCCAGATGCTCTTTTAATGCCTCATGAAAACGCCAAGCCCTTGTCAGCTCACTGCCGGGCAAAACGTACCACGAGCCGGACCCCGGTGACAGAAGACAGGTTTCGGCGCAAACACGCGCGCAACATTAAGTCGGCCGTTCTCCCCGCCGCATAAACACACGGGTTGCCCTGAAGAGAAGTTTTGGTTTCATTGCTTAATGACTCCACTATTCCCCCACTAATGTTTCACATGTGAGATAGAGATTGCTGCCATAGGAGGAGAGAGTAGAAGAAGAAAGAGAAAATGAAAGAGAGCAGACATCCATCTTCCTCTCACTGACTCACTTGCTGTCTTTTCATTCCCACTCACATCTCTCATGGTCAGTCATTTTCAATCTTATTTCATCAGACAACTCAATTACATTGGCCGGACAAAATATTAGGGAATGGAGTTTATGAGTCATGAGAAACATCTTTCAACTCGATCCTATTAGTCACCTTGGTTCTTGACGGCTTCTCGCAAAGCGTCCTATATGTGCAGCATCTGAGTGAAGAGAGAAAACAGAGCAACACATGTTTGCACTGGACAGGGTGTACACTGACAGTACAGACCTCACACACACACACACACACACACACAAATGCTCATACACACACCTCCTAAATCTGTATGTTGAGCTAAAGTTCAATTAATCATTGTGTACTACATTGTGTAATAACCTTTTTTCCCTCTTTTTGTACTTCAGAAACCACAGACCACGGATCAAGTAAATGTGACAAGTAAGTGGACATTCTGTTACCTTGCAGGCCAGATCATATCCTCTATTTTCTCTCATTACAAGCTGACCTTGACCTCTAACTCACTGTTTCTCTGACCATCAGTGGCAGCGGCGGTGTCGGCGCTGCGCAAAAGGAGAGAGCGAAGGGCAAAGACGAGACGTACTGGAGGGAGATCAACGCCGCCATGGCCTTGACCAACTTGGCACAGGGAAAGGACAGCGCCTCCGGGACCACCAGCTGCATCATCCAGAAGTCCTCCCACATAGCAGAGATCAAGACTGTTAAAGTGCCGCTGATGCAGCATTATTAGCCTCGATGTCATCCTCCCATCTCTCTATGCAAACCAGCAAACATTCCTGCTTCAGACAGCTCACCGGGGTCCACATAGACTCACACAGAAGTGAAAAGAGAACTCTTGTGTAGGGAAGAGGGGGAGAGAAAGTGTGGATCACAAAGAGAAACCATTATTTTTGGTTGTTATTGGTGTCTAAAGTGCTAAGGAGGCCTTGACCATCATTTTCTTTGACACATTATTTTTCTGCAGTATTTCCTACAATAAGAGACTTTTTGTAATGTTAACTTATTTTTGATGAGTCTGATTACTTTTCTTATTTTTTATTTCTTCTTTTTGTTAACGCTACGAAAATGTGTGTTTTGCCAAAAGTGCCTTTGTTGTTTGGAAGAATAACTTGCCGACTGCGGTCAATGCAAAGTACAGATCCCGAGGTGCCTCTTTGGAATATCTAACTAAGTTTAGCGCCACAGTCGTGATTTAGGACTCGTTTTTCTCAATGGAAACTCCCCATACACAGCAGCCGAGTGCCTTAAGGCCTGTATGAGCTCACCATCTGAGGCACTGAACTCAAATAGACACACACACACACACACACACACACACACACACACACACACGCGTGCGCACACATGTGTGCACACACACCCAGCAGTGAATCCCTGAAGGAATTGTGCTTATTTTGACTGGAGTCTTCATTTTGACTGTACCGAACACTGTTTTGTCTCCGTCGGCCTCTCGTTGCTGGAAAGGCCAACAATAACTATGTGATATGTAGATACGTTGCCCCAACTCGAGCAGCAGCAGATCGATAAGCCGACTCGACGCGCTCCACATGTCGGCCTTGGAGTTTGCCACCCGGCGAAGGATTCCGTTCTTATCTGGGCTGTTTTTTTACCCCGTACGTTGAAACGGGCCCGAGCGCTCAGCTGGGCCCTGAATGACGTCCCGCTCACCCACGCAGTGTCAAGATGTACGTAGCACGCTTTACGGTTCAGCACGGTATCAGTTCTGACAGACCGTGACCTAAAAGGGATGTTTTTGCTTTGTATTATCAGTGTTTTATGTGGACATTGTTGTCTTTCCACGTGTTTGTTGCTCAGAACAAGATAGTCCGGAGTGAATGAAAAGGAAAAGGAAAGAGAAAAAGAAAGAACAAAAAAAACAGCCACCACCAGCCTTTTGATCCTCAGCCCTCTCAGCTGTTTAGCATTACATCCAAATTGCTGTTTACAAGAAGCCAGAGGACGGACTTAAAAAGTTTGACTTTCTCCCCCTCGCTTTCTTTTTTTGTCTTCAAAAATACATTTCAGTATTATCTTTTTGTCGGCAAAGCAAGTGTTGAAAAGTATTTGTTATTGTCAGTCTGTGTGGTCGTTTTGTTTTTGATCAAAACGTCCAACTTGATTTCCCTTAACCACATTAAGAGCTTCTTTTGTCATTCAATGGGAAGAATCTTCTTATGTACGGTTACATATGTTGTAAATGTTTGAGACAAATGATGGTGCCAAGTTCACAAGGGGGGGGTATATTGGACTTATGGGAGAAACTGAAGTTGGCGCTCAATGCTGACTTTTTAATTTCATGTATATCTTTAAGGTACTGTTTATGTGTGTCAAAATGTACACTCCTTTATAAATTTGGCAATTTTGTTAGTATTTCTTTGACAACCCATACTGTGCTTATTATGGTCAAGGACGTCGACGAGTGAAGCTGCACAAAGTGACTTTTTGACATTTCTTTGTTGTTTTTTATGTCTTGAATGTGCAACCTATTTCAAAAGAAAAGAAGAAGGAAAAAAAAGAAGCTGCACTTCCAGTTCTTGGTTTTCGATCAGAAAACACACAGCCTCCATTGAGAGAGTTTTTTTACATAGAGGTGACGAGAAGTGAAAGAAATGAAGGACAGCCCTGTGTTATTCCCCTTGGCGTGCCTATGGAGGGATAATGAAATCAATCGCACTAGCCAATCCCCAGGCACTATTTGCTCATGCAATGTGTTTTTTATACACCTGATCCAGGCAGCGTAGCTGCGGGGTATAGTGCCGGGCCCACTCCTTGTGTTTCCAATCGCACCTCTGGACCTCTGGACCACTCGCGACCCTCACACCTCACACGATACCCGCTCGCTTGGAAGACGAGAGGGGGAGTGGGAGCAGGCGGGGGAGGCGTGTGTGTGTGGAGGCTTCAGAGACACAGAGCATTCTTTGTTGTTCCATACCTGCATGCGCTCACACTCCTCCACAACCACACCAGCTCTAAGACAAGGGGTTCTCTGGTACCGCTCATGCCTTCCTCCAGCTCCTGCTTTCACCACCACGCTGACAAATGGGAAAGCATCAGTATGTATTAAATAGACTATAAATTATTATTGCAGACTTTGTAAAAAAGAAGGGTGACCATTAGTTTGTTTTTTTATTGTTAAGTTATATGAATTGAGATTTCTCTTCTTTTTGTTTGTTTTGATAGAGACTGGATTTTCAATCCAATGACCAAATGCATATCTCCTTGTATTGTCCGATTGTCGCTCTCATGTAAAATTTCTTTTATAAAAACGTTGTTACTTGGTCAAAGCAAATAATGAATGAATAAACCTCTGAATGAAATGCAAAGCACCTTGTGTTTGTTTATTTGTTGATGTTCATGTGAGCTATAGCTGGTTTCTCTTTTTTGGGGGCAGCAGCATGGAGGCAGTGAGAGAAGCCGTAAACTCAACATTGACATTTCACCACCCTATAAATGGCTAAACTCTTCGCAAACAATTGCGATTCCACACATCTTGAGAAACAAAAGCATTTAAAGTAAGAGATAATGTTCTTTGCCGTCTGTTTTGGTCTCCATCAACTCCAATATTCTCGCTATGTTCATTAGATAAATGTCTGAAGTCTGAAAACAGCTGGAAAGAAGGTGGATGAGACTCAAACCAAAGCAGTTCAAGTGCAGGTCGTACATCAAGGCAATCAGCATAACATGCAAAAACAATCTGTAAAGCTGAGAGGAAATGCCATGCTGGGACACAATTACAAACCATCCCTTTCACATTATATTTAGTTTTATTTTATGATCAGTGCAGCTATGAAGGCAAATATTAGACATTCCCCTTACTCTTCGCTACAGAGCTTTACAGTGGTGTCGGCGTGTTCATCATTTGAAAGGAGAGGGAAACAACAAATAGAAAAGACAAACACAAGTTCTGGTCTGTTAGGGGGAAATCTTTGTTTTCTTTTGTTGATGTCACCGGGCTAGGGTCTTAATTCTAACCATGGGCCACCGCTCGACACTGATCGCAATGCAGGAGATGTTTGTTTACGGCACACGAGGCGGGGTGGTTTTTAAGAGCTAAACAAACTAATCACGACAAACCATTGGAGGAGCTGAATGTACACAGCGGTGAGCTGCGTCAACCACACGCCACACATTAGTGGTTTTGGGCTCCGGCGTTGGCTATCTCCTGTGTATTTTTGCTACCTTGAGAAGGATGTTGGGCCTTTCGCTTTATTTGTTTGACCTGGGATGAGATCCAAATCGGTGTCTCGGGAGTTCAAGAGGGCAGCAGCAGCAGAAGGAGACAAATGGCTTTAAATAAAGATTTCATAAAGTTTTGGTTTTCTTTATCCGCTGTCGTGAAGTGGATACCTAGAGAAGTCTGTACATATAATTTGAACCCTTGTGGTATTGTGGATCCAGTATGATAGCGTCAATGGACAACCGAGCCTTTGTGCAGTGTCTGAGTCTGGAAGCATCTCAAGGAGGCCAGGAAGCAGGAATTTATGTCTCATGCTTCCTAGGTGTGTCCCTCTCCTCAGGGCTCAGTCTCCCTTTTCTTTCCTCTATATATTAATGGCTTTACCATGCCACCGCTTGTCCCGAACATGAGCTCTGCCACAGAGCTGAGGCCGAGACCCATCTAACGGTGCGTCAGGAAAGACGGAGCTGGGAAAAGATCCCGGAGGAGAAAAGAAGATTGCGAGAACTGATTTTGAGAGACCGGAATAAAAGATGTTGACAGCAAGCTGTACCCGAGCTGGTTGCCGTGAACGCCAAAAACTGTAAATGTGTTGGACGGCCCTGCGCACTGCGGTTCCATTTAGCAGTCAGAACCAATCGGTACGCGGTCTGTGAAGCTGCCAAACACCCAACAAGATGCGCAGCTGGCTTTAGTACCTCCAGGCCTCAGCGTGGCCATATGAGATTGCTCATCCTATTAGGTGTGTTGACCCCTTGTCCCTCACTGCTCTCTAAACCCCACCTTTTGCTGAGCCACACTTTCCATTGAGAAACTAAGTGATATTCCATGCTACCTATAGCCTCTCCCTTCATTTCTCTTTTCTTTTTTTTATCCATGCTTCCTCTCTGCGCTGCTGACAAACTGCACAGTTATCTCGGCGCAGGAGACGGACAAGTAGAGATTCTCGCTTGGCGCGGCCCGTGACTTGACAGACTCCAGACTTCACCTTGGCCGCTAAGTCGGCCAGAAACTCAACTTCACCGACGGCGGGCGAAACCACACGGAATGAAACCGGAGAGCGCAGACGTCCTGAAAATCATTTCCCCATTTGATGAGGAAATATGACTCCCGTGGCATGCTGAAGTAATTAGGTACCTTGCTGTGAAGGATGCTCCGAGGAGCCCCTGTTCATTAGAGCCAGCACTTTGTCTTCTGCTTCCTCCTGCCCTTGGACTCAAATATGAGAGAAATTGCCGAGCCTAATTGTTAGATTCCTAAAAGAATTGACTGATTAAATACTTGGTCCGGCCTTGCAATCATTTTGGGACTGTGGGCTGTTTTGGATCAGCTGTAACTTCATGGATGTTTGAGGAGGTGATGCATGCAGGCCACTGCTCAGATCATGCACACTGTGTGAACCAGAGGTAATCACACAAGAGACAAAGGGTCAGAGAAGTGTTATTACTTTGCAGACAAATTATACCCTTGAAATTAGCATATTTTCCCCAAAGCACACATCTATAGAAGATTGCTGTCTGAGTTTGAGAAGACTGAAGCGAGATTACACTGCACGGTGCTAACACAACGATTACTGACTAAATGAATTATGTTAATGAATGAGGTATGCGCTGGGAACAATGTGTTTGTTCAATATTAGTTCAGATCTTTGGAACTCCTTCAAACATTCAATATTCTTTGAAATATTTACACATACATATGTTTTAGAATGGAGAAAACCTGTTGATTCAGGTCGTTCTCCCCCAATTGAGAATCGATCCCGACACCTTTCTTCTTCTTAGATTATAGGATTTATAAGATTATAGGATTTATATCCACTGATCATTTCCCCAAATCATTCATTTTAAAGTGAGCAATACGTTGCGTCTTTGTCTTCTTGATTCCAGTATTGAAATTCTTCAGCTCCGTTGTGATGTGGTTTCTGACTCTTCTCCGTGTTGAGCTAACCTAAGGCAGTTGAAAAATATTTCCTGTCTTCATTTCTCATAATAAACGTCTTCAGAAACCACCGGGAACAAGAGGGAGAGAGCTATGCTTACACGGAACCGCAAGTAAACGCTGCCTTTGGCCAAATGGGGACAAGCCGGGTGTTATTCCAGGTGGACATCATCTCTATTTTGTTTTGGGAGAGAGTCTGGGTCTGAACCGGGCGGAAAAATGTGACACATGCCAATTTTAAACAAAAAAGGTCAATTGCGCTCGTAAGAACAGGCTGTGGAGACATGCACATTGTTCTGACCTGAGAGCACTGGGAAATGGATAATGTAGATGGTTTAGAAACACTCTGCTCGGTTGCCAGAGTAAACGGCTCGAACAGAGAGGGAACAGGAATGGGCCTTTTGAGGCGAGCAAATGCAGGAAATCTCGGCTTTGCTACCTGGTGTCAGGTTTTCATGATTGCACTGACCGCAGTTGCTCGTACATGCACCGCACCGTGTTGATGGCGAGTCTGCGTTTACACAAACTCCAACCACGCGAAAACTTTCTTCCTCCTCCTTGTAAACTGACATAACGCTGGTCCCAGTCTCACCGCAAAGCCCTTGCAACACAACAGGTCTTGTGTTCAGTGCCGTTGTTTCGGAGGTTAGTCTGATGCTTTTCTAGTGGCGTCCAACAGCCAAACAGGCCCACCGTGCACAGCCACATACAAGCGGATCTCCCTGTTTGTTTATTGGAGGATAATGCCTCTGAATTTCCTCCCCCTGGATCCCTCGTCTCAGATCATCTAAGAGTCGCTCGTACACAGCAACAAGCCGGCAGTGGAGCTGCCTGCATCATCAGCTGTTTCGCAACAGCCTGAAACCCGGTAATTGGTCGCTCTCTAAGCTTCTGAGACAGCCGACTGAACAGCTGCTATAAACAATAAGAGGTGATGTGGGTCCGAGCCAGAGCTCGCCGCCAACGTGGGATCAAGATGCAGCAGAAGGACCTGCGGAGAGCAGAACTTTACGCACGCTGTCGGGTGAGAACCGGTACTTTCTTTTCTGTTGATGCAAACAAACGTGAAGATGAAGTATCTGTTTTCATATACACATGAAATCCCCCGATGTTGAGTCTATATTTCAGGGCTTGGTATACCCTGAGAACATTTTTTAACTCCCTTTATTTTATTTCAGTGGTTTAAAAACTCCTTTACAGTCATTATTTGGAACTCGCAAAACACATTGTTGGCTTTGAGGGATGTTTCCTCACTAAAGAGCATGCATCACATTGTAGGTCAAAAGTTGGGCCACTTAAAGTCAAAGCCTCAGATTTGAAATGCTTCCTCAGATCTCGCCGCGCTTGGCTCTTTGTTTTCCACTCACAAAGGTCAATTACAAGTAAACAATGTTTTAACTATAGCCCACTGTGATTGGCCACAGCTTGAGATTAGCCACACCCTGACACCTTGCCGTTGGTCTCAACCCGGCAAAGGTAAAGGATAATAAAGATTTAGGGAAGACAAATAAAAATCATACATTTACTATTTTGCGTGTGGAAGTATGTTTTTGACCGTTAAGATAATGAATCAAGATCACATCTCGTGGTTTATTTAGAACTTTGTGTCAAGAAAAACTAAATAAAAATTGTCTGTGAGCTCTGGAAAGTTGAAATTAAGTGGACCTTGTGTTAAGAATTTCTAATCAAAATAATATTATTTAGAGCTTACATTCGAAAAGTATATACATATATATATATATACAATATATTATTTTTAATATATATATATATATACAAAAAATAAAATATAGTATATATATATTACATGTATGTATATACAATCTTTTATTTTTTGTTTGTGAAATACTGTATTATTGTCAGAAATCTTGGGAAACCCATGTCAAGGAAACTGAGGATCTACTGTCTAGAAGTATAGATGTACAGACAGTTCATGGTTATGATGTTTCAAATATATCAAACATGTATTATTTATGCATTGGAGGAACTCTTTCATTGCAGTCTTTTTTCAGCTCCTGTGAATGAACTTTGGGTGTCGCCAGTAGCTGCATAATTCCAAAATAACACTCACAGCATCACCATATACCATGATTGCATGATTGTTGTTTTCGCATTCTGTGGTGTCACCAGCAGAGCCACTTTGCCCTCCAAAGTTCTTTCTCCACAGCAGATTAGACTGCCCGTTCTGTGTTGGGCCTCAACCAGGCACTGAAATGTTGGTTTTAGCCTGATGGATTGGCCTGTTAAGGAAAGTGGAATCTGTAATTGCAATTTGTGCAGACAGTGCCTCATTGAGGTCATCCCTCCACATTCACTGGGCAAGTTAAAAAGAAATCTTGGATTTTTACTTCAGAAAGCACTATCTCTTAACCACCTCAGAGGGCATTTATACGTGGTGTATAAATAGGCAATAGTGGCTTTAAAACATTACATACTCGAGCCAGAAAATGTGTTTTGCATCTGTGACAAAATTATCCAGCTTTAAACTTCCTCTCACATTTCAAAAACCAGGCACATCTTGTCTAAAGAATATGCAAAAAAAATGGTTCACAAATTCGTTACTTCTAGACTAGATTACTGCAACTCCTTATTATCAGGCTGCTCTAATAAGTCTCTTAGGTCCTAGTTCCAGTTGATCCAGAATGCTGCAGCTGGTGCTCTCACTAAAACTAAGACATTTGTGATATGTTCAGGTTCAGGCACCAAACCGCTTGCTCAAGTTTGGCCACACGTTTGGTTTCCACTGGACAAAATACATATTCAAGTTTATATTAAATATATATTGATGAGCGCAGTTTTAACTGATGTTTCTACATTTTGGGTGTTTCTTTTAATTCTATTTTAATGTGTTGTCTAATGTGTTCTTACACCTGTTGCTTTCCTGGTGTTTTAATATAGATTTGAGCTTGAATACAATTAACATCTTCACCAATATACATAAGTTTCATTAATAACACCCAGATAGATACATCTTACTTAGAGTAACCACCAATGGATTCTTTTGTTGGGGGTTGAAGTGGACAGTTTTATTTATGGGTTCCCTCTGATAAATCTGCTTTTACAGAGTATCTGGGAGCCAACGTCCACATCGTGACTCGGCTGGAAGTGTTTCGGGGGCAAAGTGTTTCCACCCGCCGCACTGAGCTGCAGAGGAGCAGCAGACAGCGGAGCAAAACAGAAGCCACAGCCACTCACAACATAATGACAGCTGGGGGATCACAAATAAGACATAGACGCGAGCGGGGCCTGGTGTCCGTGTAATATTTCATCACAGAAAAGCTAAATACATTCCTCACTACAGTCAAGTGTAACCACGTCAATGCAGCAGATGTAAGAAATGGCAGCTGCCGGAGGAATGCGGTTTGGCAGCCAGCAGGAGGCCTGGAGAGAGACTGGAAGGTCCTCTCACATTAACACTTTGTGTTTGGGAACACAAAGAGACATTGTTGACGGCCTGCGTGGGATTCCAGCCTGTGTGCGGATTCAATCGCCTTCATATATAGTCACATGTAAAGATCCCACACAAAGCGGGCCTCCATGTGTCCAGACATAGTGAAACTCCCAGGACATATTTTACGGTAAAAAGATGGTATTACCGAGCGGTGTGAGTGGTATGTTTAAAAGGTATTAAACACAGATGCACACAGACTTTTTCTAACCATTTTATAAGAGCATATTATAATATTTAAACACACACAGGGAGAGAAACATGTCGAGAGTGACTGCGGCTGTCGACCTGCCAGGCAGCGTGGCATGATTGTGGCAGCCAGGTTTGAAGGCCAGCAAATACATTTGCTCAAGCGTGCAGCCGGAGCCAAAACTGTACCGTTACCATAAATCTGGAATCGAATGGGCACACTCGGCCAACGCAGGAGCCCATTCTTCCAGATGTTAGTTATGGAACTCTTATTTTGATTAGATCTTTTTCTCCCCCTCTCCGTCAAATAAATACATACATATGTTCGGCGCAAAACCGCCGAACGGTGCGGTCTGGATTCACAATCTCGGCACGGGTGATTCGCAGTTTGATGAATTCAGGTTACGACTTTGCTCACTGCAGCCGTTCCGCTTTAGTAGACTGACACTTATCGTACATCTAATCCCGTCCCGTGAGTGTGGGTATCGAGCTGCTGGGTAAAGACCAGTCAGGAGGGTTGGTTTGACTCATCGCTGCATCAGACACTTCATCGTTCTTCACATGCATCCCATTAAAGTTGGGAGGAGCAGCCATTTGTCTCAATTTATGTCTCTACTGGAATACTAAACGTTAGAAATATTATCCGACTGTCTCATAAATTTATGCCGCCGTCATATAACTAATTTATCTCATCGAAATCTACTTTAATTTACACACTGTAATTTGAGAAATTAACAAATGTCACCCCCCTGTTGGAGTGAACTGTTGGTTACATTTTAAGGCCATCTGTAATTATAATGGTGTTGTGTTTTCACACTGTGTAAACCGTGATGGAAAGCAGCTGTTATAGATTATCAGCCAAGTCAGCAGTTAGTACTGACGGTATGTTACTGTCCAGCTCTTTTTGTGACATTTCTGATTTGGTGATAAATATAGAAGGTGCGCTTATAGGATCACGTTTTTGCAGTTGTTTACTAAATGAGTACATAAACTCTAATTATTGAACTTGAGAATAATGTTACGGTTCCTGTTGTGTATTCACATGCTATGCTACTTTATACTTCTACTCCATAAAATTTATGAAGGGAATTTTATATTTTATTTTTAACTCATCTTGCCTGTCACGATTCACTGTTTTCTTGTCTCGTTTCCAGTCTTATTTTGAAGTCCCTGTATCTTGTGTCCTCTGTTATCCTGCACCTCCTGTCCCTGGGTTTGTCTTCCCTGTCGTTGATTGTTTCATTCCAAATGATGTATGATCAGAATCAGAATCAGAATGGTATTTATTTATTTATGGTATTTATTGCCAAGTAGGTTTACACCTACCTGGAATTTGTTCTGGTTGTTCTGGTATGATGCATTGCTAGATTCAACAGTACATAAAGTAGATATTTTAACATGTAACTTGGACCAGTTACAAGATAAAATGCAACTCATACTGTAAGATAAAAGTAAAACTATAATATATTATTACAATTTAGAAAAGTGGCCAAATTCCATCATGAATACTTTTTGGCACACTTTGCTGATCATTTTCTGTAATGGGTCTCACCGATGCTGATCGTGTTTCCAAAGCAACATTACCTAGATTTTAAAAGTAATACTTTTTTTGGTTTCTAAGGGGAAGTCTAATTGATCAAATTCCAGCAATTTCCCTAGATAGTATTTTGGTAATAGTAAAAATTGCCTTAGAGAGCGTTACAATCTGTACACATACAGGACCCCTGTCTCAGGACCTCGCATTGGATCAGGAAAAACTACTTCAGGAGAGCAACAGAGGAGGATCCCTCTCCACGGATGGACAAATGCAATATATGTCATGTGTACAGAATCATTACAGAGTTACAACACATTCAACGAGTATGACTGATTGTATGAATAGTTGGTAGTAGGCATGGACCACACACTTCAATTTGAAGACCAAGTCCAATTCCTCGAGGGGACCTCTACGTGTAGACCGAGCACCCTCATCTTCAGCCGGGCTTCCTGAGCCTCAGCGATGTGTAAAGTAACGCTTTACGGCTCATTGTGCAGCTTTAGCAACATTTGGCAAGGTTCGCAAAACATGGTCCTTTCACTGCCTACAGAGCACACAGTGTGCAACCCTCAAATTCTTCTACTGAGTTTAATCATCACACTTTATACCATTTTTGGGTGCAGATGGCTGTGGGACCACCTCAAGACGACATATATGGTCACATAAAGTATCCTTTTCATTCAGAGCCGCCAGGCTGTGACCATTGTGGGCTTCATTTCAGGGATGTTGGAAGGACGGAGAGGAGGCCGCTCTGCGACTCAGCATTACTAACAGGGGGAATGTAGAGAGGGCAGGAAGTGTCCACAGGTCGGTCTTCTCCCTCACATGTGACACAAAAAGTCAAAGTACAAAAACTGCAAGAAGTTGCATTTTTTCCCAGTTATAGACGATCACAGCAACTTAGAACTTGTCCATGTTGCCGTGACAGAAATGAAATAATCCACAACTCACCTGAGACAAACTTCCATAGTTTTTGCACCCGCAGCAACTGAGCCAAAATTAGAATGGAGACCAGTGATTTATCATTATTTATTTAAGGAGACTGAAAGGAAAAATGTGTCTGAAACAAGATGGAGTGCAGAAAGCCCAGGAAGAATAACGCATGTGTTGTCTCCTATAATTATCTCTGTTTATGTTCACGTTGGTATACAGCTTTCAATATCATTATTTTATCCGAAGGAACAGTACAGACAATTTGGAAACTAAGCCGACCTGGTTCTTGCCAAGAGTTGGATGAAAAGATTCATAACAGTCTCATGCCTGTCTATTAATTCTAAGGTTACAGCCAGTTGGTTAGCTTTGTTTAGATTGAAACAAGGACACAGCTAGCACATTTTAACAGTTACAAGTCATCAAAGTCATAGTGTACCATGTCAAAACTCAGTGCCAATATAGTATGCCGTGAATATGTCACAAAAAGTCATACTATGGTTTGATATTTGAGTAAAGCATGCCACAAAGGTGGGAGGAACATCAACAGTTGTTGCACCTCTATTCTGGAGGCAGGAGCTAGTCCTTGATCTCCACACAGTGGAGGCGGTAATAGATGGAAGTTCACTGAAATATATATGTGTGTGCTTCTGTCTGCTGCTTGATTGGATGAACGTAAATATTTGAACGCAGCACCGCTGCATGCTGTGAGGCTAAGCCAGAGGCATCCAGCACCATAAGTGAATTTGGGAGCTGCTCAAGGGCCCTGGTAGCGATGAAGCCAACTGTGGGGAAGCAGAATCACGCTACACTCACACTCGATGTACAAGCAGGAGCACAGCAGGGTAATAACATTCTGCAACTGAAGGTGGTGGGTGTAGACCAGACAGACCCACTGGTCTCACAAAGACAGGCAAAGGGATGCTCACGTGCCCATCTGTTGAGCAGGTCTAAGATATCTGAAGGTGTCCGATGTCGTAGTCTGAAGCAACCAACCCAAGACTGTTCAAGTCAAACGTGACTATTTGGCATTTGTTCAAAAGTGTAACTAATAACAAATGGAGCTAATTCTTCCTACCCTACCCGTTTTCTGCGGTTAATCATGTGACATTCTTAAACTAGTTTGATGCCCCACATAAATGAGGCAGTGGCTAACCCCGTTATGATGGAGGAACAAATTAAAAGCAGCTAAACAAGTCCTTGAATATTGGGAATATTTGAACCCGATTACTTGTTCATCTGTTAGGCCCGATGTAGTTTTTTTGTGATTTGTTTGCAGTTTTTCATCCCCTCAGCATACAAGGACAAAGCTGCACCGCCGAGCACTTTGGGCCTCGGCGACAGGAACAAAGCTGATAAAGCTCCAGAGATCTGCTTCCTCGGTTCTTGATCTTCTAGTTGCTTTGAGGAGCCAGAGAGCAAACAATGTCGTCTCTCAGGCCACGAGACCGACAGCCGTACCTGAGCTTGACCCCTGCTTAATGGCTTTTACGGGCAATGTGATTACAAAACAGTTGTCGCGCCTCTGTTATTCCACATGATCTGATTGAAAGGGAATCCCGCGACAAAGTGGATAGTGGAGACACAGAGCCCGCATTAAATTAAAACCCACTCCTTCGAGAGAGCTTTATTTGACTTTAGCTTGCTGGTGGGAGGCTGGGAGAGGTAGAGGTTGGCTTTGTGTTCTCAAATTCAATTGTCCATGATACAGTCAAAGACCATGAGCTGCCTGTGGTTTGCAGTAATAAACCTGAACTCGGGTTACATCCAAGGCGCAAAGGACTGCATACGGTCAGGGGGAAAAAAACAACAGAGTGATGTGGACCTGTAATAAGGTTAAGGCTTCAAGCTACAAGACCATGAGTAAAGCATGCAGGCAAGACCGAAAGAAAGTGCTAAATTCATCCTCTGAACCCTGTCGCTATACTCCAGGTCTGGGCGGGTGGAAAAAAACAGCTTCTAAGAAGAAACAGCGGATCTCGCAAGACCTACCAGAATCCCTTGTCTCTTCAAAGTCAGTGAAATTGGGGTCTTAATACTCGGTGGTTTACTACAAATTCTCTGGTCCGACCCCAAAATCGAGATCGGATTGGCAAAGAAAAATAAGCAGCGCAATTACAAGACAGGGGCCAGATTATTTATACAAAATAATGAATTTGTTTCTATACATGCCAATCATCTCACCCAAACGGGGGTTCATAATGTGGAGTTTTTTCTTCTTCTTCCTTCCTCGTGGAGAGCACAGCACTGCAGTTTGAAGCATGCGTCCAGTCCATGAAAGTGTTTGAGGCATGTGGAAAGCTTACACCCATCCCTTGTTGATACAAAGTGATTAGTTTATTATAGAAGTCGGTGGCCCGGGTACATGGGTATTGGCTTCCATGTTGCAGAGGTAGCTCGAGTGCGATCCGGCCGGGTGTCCTGTCACGCCGGACGCCGATGACAGGAGTCTGACGAGGCGAGTCGCGGGTGATGGGACGATGAGCGAAGTTACTCATCCTCCCAGCGGTGCCCCCGTGGCCCGTGTTTTTTTTCTTCTGAACCCTTGCGCTTATTGCCACAGTAACCCGAGGCCGTGAAGAAAGCGACCCCCACTGCGAGGCCAGTTTTCTCTTCCAGGGTGATGAGGCGCTGTCCACTGCTTCCTTTAGGGCCTGTACACAGGGCGCCGTGTTTTTGAAAATAACAAGAGTGGGTTACAACAAAATCATTTTGGTTTAAATTAGATTGACAGAGTATCAGCTATGAGGAAACTCAATTACTGCTCTATTACTAGCTGAATTGACTTACATGGATCCGAGGCCAGAGGTTCACACCAAACAGGGGTCGAGGTTTCCTGCTTACCTGGGGCCTGTTCTTATTAAGTTATGGGGGCCTTGTGTGATTGATGGGTACATATAGAGGACCGCTGCTTCTGAGCAAGTAGGTAAGCCAATGTGTTGACAGACTCCTTCGGCATTCTTCAGATAAGACTCCCCCCTCCTCCCCAGAATATGTTTTTATGCTGTACATTGAACACTATTACCATTCAGGTAGTTTCCTTCACTGAAATATTACTTTGTATAAAAATACTGCCATGCCCACACAAGAAGCTTCAAAGATTGTCATAGTGAGTCAAGCAGAGGAAAGTAGAGAGGGTAGTGCAGGGGAGTGAATGACTTCTCTTTAACCCAAAAGGCCCACAGCAGGTCACACAGCTCAAAACAGATCAGAGTCCTGAAACGGGACGCTCCCGTTGCCTGATGAAATGTCAAAGGGTCTAAATGTAAACGGGTGCAACAATGTAAACACACGGTTCCGAATAATCAAAGTGTTTCCACCTGCAGTGACAGCCATCAGTTCTGGGCATGCCGGTCATTACCTCACAGCCTTCTGGTGCTCAGAGGGTAACCTAAGAGAGGTCAGACTCGGCTTTGGCTGACTTTAAGGGAAGGAAAGGGCGGGAGCGAAAAAGGGGCATTTTTCCTCTACCTCACCTCCGAGCATAAACAGGGAAACAGTCTACAGACCTACAGGTGGCTTCAGAGTCTTTGTTCCCAGAACAAGGAAGGTCGTTGTGGTGACAGAGGAAAGAAATGTTAAGTTCCCCAAGAACTCTGTTAAAGCACCCAAGAACTATCCTGACTTATCCGATCCTCATTATCACAGTGTAGACCTCATAGGGAACCTCTCAGTTCCTCCCCACCTTGTCCAAGTGAGGTGGTTGTGGCAGAGGTTGATCGCTCCAATCATCCTCTCGCCTCTCTTTTTTTTCCGTCCCTGCGAGCCAGCATGGCAAACAACTCCCCCGATAGCGAGACCGGCACATAGCATGACACAGTGAGAGACGTCCGGGAACCCAACACCTTATGAAACGATGCCCGACGTCTCGTAATGTTTTTACGCATGACGGCATGACTCGTCTGAGCGTTAAGTCGTACGGCCCCGCCGCTGCGACAAGCAGGAGGAAGAGCAGGGAGACAGGGCGGTGCTGATGAGAGCCAGATCTGCTCTGTGAGCTGAGCGGCCAGCTGCAGGCTCAGACAGAAAGAAGTCCGTCAAGCCGCCCCTGCAGAGTGGCTCACAGGCTTCTGATGGAAGGACAGGTTGGGCATGGTACTAAGTCTGTCTATGAGCGAGAGAGTTTAGTCCTCCCATACCTTCTCCACAACAGCTGATGCACTTTAAAATGTTTTTAATTTAATTTGTATTTTTTTTGGAAGACAAGAGACGATACATACAAAACAGGGCCAGAAAAACGTCATATAGTCAGGGTATTGGAGAACAGATATAGATGAAGGCAGATTTATATGCAAATGTATCTGGATTTAATTTGTTTTTCAGGCCCAATAAATATTTTTAAATCTATTTTAATATTAATAGGATGGGTGGTGGTGACACTAACCAGATGAAATGGAGTTATGTTGTATTGTAAACGATGGAGGAGGTTAGTTTCTCCAGTGTGTTTTTTCTTGAATTCCAATAGTTAGGGTCACAATGAGTATTCTGCGGTTTATTGCTAAAATGTGTTCTTATAAGCACAGTGAAGGAAATAATGGGACAAGGCAGTTTAAGTGTTAAACTGGTGTGCAGTGCTAGGTGGCGTGAATCTAGCTATCCAGATTATTTTGAGTGAAACGTGGACAGATGCCTGTTGTTAATCCCATTTTAAACATTGTTTTACTACATTAGTTGTACATTTGCATTTTTAGCCATGAAGTAGATGTTATTGCATATTTGGATCCAGAAGTCAGCATCAGTAGTGATGGATAGGTCTAATTCCCTTTTTCTTGATGGTATGAATGACGATTTTTTTGGATTCACTTTTTTGACGAGGTGATATTAATAATTTCGAGGTTCTAGATTAGTGGGTTTAATGTTATGTTTGGAATGAATGGATGATTTGAGTTACAGATATTCCAAAAAGGGATTGTGTCACGAGTTCCCCATATTATTATCAATCATATTAGTTGTTTTCATTCTGTTAGCCGATTTAATTAACTCTCATGTCATTTCATAACCGGCCATTCAGACCTGATCATCATTCATTCCCTTCAGCTGGTTCTCACGCCCATTTCACCTGCAGCCCATCCCTTCATTAGTGTGTCAGCATTTAGTTGCAAGTTCTCCAGCGTTATTAGCGTTATTCCTGACCTGCCTGCCTGCCCCTTTTAGGAATTGTTTGCTTCTTGGACTGATCTCATGGTTTTTACCCTGCCTTTTTTCAAGTAAAGACATTCATCTTCATTACCCCTGTCTCAGAGCCATACTTCTGAATCAAATAGGGGAATGAAAACAGAGTATTGTTATCGAAGATGTGTTTCAAATGAGTGATGCCTTAAGCGGACCATGTGTTTGTGATTTAAAAGGTGTGTTGTTGCTTAGAAAGTCAGGATTGTTCCATATAGGGGTAGAATGTGAAGGTACAAAGGTGATGTTTGTGATTGTGTGGAATTTCCACCAGGCTATCAGTTTCTGCTATTGTTAGTGTTTTGGAGCAAGGATGGCATTTGATAGATTGACTGAGAAATAGAAGGTCTGAAATCTGAATGTCCTTATAACCAATCTGTTCCAGTTAATGGAATAGTCTAAGATATTAGAGAATGATTCAATACATGTAATAGTTTCCTGTAATGATGAATAAGGGTTTTGGATGTAGGCTAATCTTGTGATGAGTATTAAGTGTTTGGAATTCTTTTACAGAAGTGTTCTGACGAATGGCTGCAGCTGACGGTTGAAAATGAAATGAAAATGAAAATGTTGCAAAAGTGAGGGAGAGCGTGGGCATCCTGGGATAGTCCCCCTGTGCAGTATGAATGTGTGAGGTTTGTCCATTGGTGACAGTGGCTGTAGGTGCAGTGTACATAATTGTAACCTAAATGATTCCCCAAAGCCACATCTTTTTAATGTGCTTGTGAGAAATGTCCAGTTTATTTTGTCAAAGGCTTTTTCTGCATCTCATGAGGCTATGTTGGTTCTGTTGTAATGATGAGTAATTGATGTAATTAAACAGTCTGTGTGTATTAGTGTATGAGTGTCTACTGTTGATGAATGATTATGGATGGAGTGACTTTTATTAACCTGTGAGCTTGTGCCTTCGTAATGATTTTAATATCTACATTGAGGAGCAAAATGGGACCGTAACTAGATGGAAGAGTTGGATCTTTGTTTGGTTTGAGGACTGATATACATTTATATTCATGTTAGCTGGGGATTGAAAACTGTTTTAATTTACTTATCTTGTCAAAGCAGTTTTGTTCTGCTGTTGGTGTTGCTGTGCTGGCACTGGTATTCTATGACACTACAGGATAGACACTTCTACTTCTGACCCATTGCCTTTGATGGCATACATCTGCAGGTGACTAGGTCAACCAAAATGAGGACATTTCTCCTCATTAGGTTCCGTTTTTTGTCTAGCACTTTGTTCCAGACAGAAATATCTCAACATGGATTGTCATTAAAAAGTTTCAGACATTCATGTCCCCCACGAGACAAATTGTAATAAGTTAGGTGAATATCATGTCGCGCCATTAAGTCAAAATATTAATTTGGCTAGTACTCTTGTTTATGACCAAATTCCTCCAAAACTATTAAGTTTCATAGGCATTTAATAAAATGTTTGCATGGAAAAATGTGAAACTTAGATGGTGACTGTACATTATGCTGTATATATTGAAAAAATCTGCATGGTCATCGTTGACGACAGGCTTTAAAATGAACTGAGAGATCATACCTGCAAACTCATGAGGGGTGAACAAGGCGACAACGGGGGGGCGGGGGAGTGCAGGTGACTTTTTATTGTTGTCACCACATCCACGTTGTTTGACACCTCAAAGCTTTTATAATTATGGTCTTTTGATTGTCTTTGACTGCAAATCTAAATAACAATCATTTTAAGATTAAAGGTTTTATGAATAATTCAGTGATTGGGCCCTAATAATAGTAATAACAACTTTACATTGTCATTATATATAATATGGTTAGTCATTCATGAATAAACTTTTTTTCTTTTACTCGTATGCTTTGCTGAGCTTTGAGCCTGTTCCGTGAGCGTGTTCCGTGAGCGTGTTCCGTGAGTCTATTCCTCCCTCTACCTGGTTGTCACAATCCTAAAATTATAGTCAGTTGACGACCCCCCTCCCCCCCACAAACACACACACTAAAAGAAAAACTCTTTGGATCTACACTATTCACTTGGATGACCTATTTTGATTTCAAAACGGCGAATTTCACTAAAAGGTGACAAGTTGGCAAGTATGGAGAATAGTTCATTTGGATAATTATTCATTACTAAATAACCTTTCGCAAGCACTGTTCAGCTTTCAAAGGGAAGTGAAAGGGGCTTTGAGGAAGGCCACTGCCCTCCTTCTCATGATGTGGCTGTTAAAGGAATGCGAATTGAACCGACTTTGTAAATTATTCCCAGAAAATATAGAATCTGTCAGCTCAGCCCCTTGAGTTGCTGATGTTTTTCCAGTGTAAGCATGAGGAAACAGCAGCGCTACAGATCAGCACATGGTTGGACCACATAAAGGCATTATTACACCGTATGCCTCCGTTGTTGTTTGACTGAGACATATTTCCAGGCTGTGGCAGGAGATGAGGGATATGCTAAAGAGGAAGAGTCCTCGCTCTCGCTGCCAGCACCGACCCTTTCATAATCGTCCAGGAATTATGCACATCCCAGTTAAAGCACTGGTAGAGTGAGTTATGGCTGTGGTGGTGTTTCCCGAGCAGTCTGCCAAAAAGATGATTTATACAGATCACACGTCTCGGGTCCGAGGGTTCCTCGGACACTGTTTAAACACGTCTTTAATCTGGGGACAGAGGAATGTGAAGGGTGCAGAGTGAAGAACCCATCACCTAGCAGTGACATTTCCAACATGGCAACCATGACGGCAGAGTTATTAGTCATCTCTACCGAATACTCGGACATGAAAGCGGTTTTCATCATTATACAACCTGGCTCTGAGTTACAGATGTCGCCGCTCTGAGTCACTTGAATTTGCTTAAAAAAAGAATTTTATTTAGTTTAATACATAGGACGGTTTGTAGTGAAATATGTTTACATTCAGCTTTACAATTCATACAGGAATTCTCCCTCCAACTCCCTAAAATACACAGAATTTACAAGGTACGCATGTTTATACATATTTCTGAAGGTTAAAAAGAGAAATCTATACCAGTTAAATAACTAAAACCTACATCATGTGTGTTTAATTATACCATTAAATTCAAACGTTATGCAATGTTTTATTGTCAGCTAAGTATAAGTTAACATGAGTGAATTGCCTCTCAAGGCCATTCCCGGACAAACAAACACAAATAAATGGCACGCAGAGTTTCCCATGCAATTAAAGAGATAAAAAAAAATTGAAAAATTAAAATGTGTAATAAGACATGCTTGAACCCATGTCGTTTTCAGCATCCCCGTCACGAGAGCAAGCTCTCCAAACTACATTTCCCAGAACCCACATCAGCACTCAAATAATACAAACACGGTCAGAGGTACAGTACATTTATAACTGCTTCTCGGGTAGAAAAACAGAGATAGGAGTACTGTGAAATCCATTAGCAGTGTGCAGCGCACAGCTTTTGCTTTGATTTTCCAAAGCTCAGTGGAAACACCCTCATGACTCACTGCACTGTCTAATATTGAACACTTTTCCTTTGTCTCTGTCCAGTCAAAGGGATCTTTATGAAGAACCATAGTAGTGTGAGTGTTATTACTGATATTATCTGTCTGAGTGAGGGTGTGCCAGTAGGTCGCACTCCATTAAAGCCACTCGTTACTACAAAAGGCGTGCAATTTTAAGAGGTTCCCTCTTCTTCGGTACCCAGTGGAAAGCGTGCTAGTGCCAATCTCTTTGATTTATGCACTCTTCAAAAACACACAGAAAAGTTTGAAGTCCAGGTCAATAAAAGTAGTGAAACGTCATCCCAGACAGTTGGTAACTCCATCATATAAGAAATGAGGCAGTTGTGTGGACAACAGAGACACATGATCCAAGCCTTTGACCAGAGTGAGATGGAATACAAGACAGCTTGGCTTGATAAGCCTCTCCAAAAGCAGTATACTGTTCATAGAGTCTGGGCGGAGGGGGGGGAGCGAGGGGGGGGACCAAGCACACAAGTAAGACGGAGAAAAGTCTGCCCTGCGTTGATGTGCTCACTAAGGCAAGATGCTCCGAGGACAAAAAGCATGCTGGAGACGAGGGAGAACCCCTTGGTCAAAACGGCTTTCCCCCCATTCTCGGTGTCATGTCACCATGTTCCTAACACGCTTTGGTTTGTACTTTTAGACTCCCTTTATCCACATGGAGAGAGTACGTTTAACATTTTGACCAAGGGGTACCTGAACTGGAACTCAAAACAAAACAGAGCAGAGGAAAACTCACTCAAATTCCATTTAGAGGAAGGCGGAGCTGCATTCGCATTTAGGCTGGCGTTATTAGAAAGTGTGCAAAAAAAGTGTCTGTGTGAAGACAGGTAGTATGTGTGTGTGTGTGTGTGTGTGTGTGTGTGTGTGTGGATGGGTAACCCTCCACAGCCTACTCTGAGGGGGCAGCTCAGTTAAGGACACAGTGGGAGGGGGAGGGGCTGTTCTCTGAAGTGTGGCACTGTTTGGGAATCCATGTATGTTTTGTAAATGTTTGTGCGTGCATGTGTGT